>OZ023232.1:30236191-30464013 GCA_964006365.1 Trididemnum miniatum | reverse complement strand
AAAAGAGTGTTTTTCAGGCTATCAAGGCATTACGATCTAATGATGACATCCTCATCACGAAGCCCGACAAAGGATCCGGCGTAGTCATCATGAACAAGACAGACTACATTTTCAAAATGGAGTACATCCTTCATGATGAGTCCAAATTCAAGGTCCTTGGCCCAGTCCATTCCAACGGACAATACAGCCAAACTGGAGTCTCGATTACAACGTCGGTTATTGAAGCTTCATAAGGACGACCTCTTACCACCTGGAGTTTATGAAGCTATTCGACCCACAGGCTCCCTAAGACCACGGATGTACGGTCTTCCGAAGACGCATAAGAAGGATATACCATTACGCCCTATCCTCTCGATGGTTGGCTCATCCCAGCATCAACTGGCTAAATGGCTCACATCTGTTCTTGATCCCGTGCTCTCACTTTACTCTACCTACTGCATCAGCGATTCTTTTACTTTCGTTGACACCCTCCGTAACTCTGGCCTCTCACCTCCTTCTGTCTTTCTCTGTTCTTTTGACGTTTCCAGCCTTTTTACTAATGTCCCCCTCGCAGAGACTATTGAAATCTGCGCAGACGCTCTGTACAACAGTGTTTCTCACACCTCCTCCCTTCCCGCGTAATATTTTTGTTGAATTGATGCAAACTGCCACGTGCTCAGTTGAATTCAGTTTTAACAATATTATGTACAAGCAAATTGACGGCGTAGCTATGGGATCGCCTTTGGGACCAGCTCTTGCCAACATCTTTGTAGGTTTTTTGTGAATCTAAGCTGTTTAAAAACGTGAAGAAACCTCTTCTTTACCATCGCTACGTTGATGATACCTTTGTAGCGTTTAACAATGAAGCGGATTGTGAAGAGTTTTTCTGTCACCTTAACTCTCTTCATCCTTCTCTACGCTTCACGTTTGAAAAAGAGTGTGGACAATTGTCTTCTGTTTCTTGATGTTCTCGTTGAGAAACATGATACTAAATTCATCACTTCCGTCTACAGAAAGCCTACATTTACAGGACAATACCTACGTTGGAATTCTTTTAACCCGAGGAAGCAGAAAAATCAGCCTCATTAACACTCTAGTCCATCGTGCTCTGATGATCTGCTCCAAAGGTAAACTCTCGAGCGAATTAGACAACATCCGTTCCATCATGGCTGAAAATGGCTATCCCGACCACGTGGTCAACTCTTCCATTACCAAGAAGATACGAAACTTCCACAGACCACCGTCATACGGACCGAAGAAATGTCCTGTTTATCTACATCTTCCATGGTTGGGTGCTATTTCGACGAGGTTCGAAAAGCAAGTCGCTTCAGCAGTTCAACGCTGTTACTTCTCGGTGGAGCCCTCGCGTCGTTTTTACGACTAGAAAACTTCTGCCCACAAGCAAAAAAGATGTGCTTCCTGCTTCTCAACAGAGCAATATCGTTTATGAATTTTCGTGCCACTGCGACAGTCGGTACGTGGGTCGCACATCTCAACGGCTGCAGGACAGAATTAAGCAACACGTTCCCAAATCTGTGAGAACTGGTCAAGTTTCTCAAGATCGCAAGGCCTTCAATCGCTCGTGCAAATTGACCAATCACGAACCTATTTGCGACTCGGCAATTGGACAACATCTGCTGACCAATCAATCTTGTGCTTTACACTACAGCGATGACAGATTCTCGATCCTTTCAAAAGGTCGCTCGGCTTTCCATCTATCTGCCTTAGAAGCCACTTACATCAAAGTTTCTCGACCAATCCTGTGCCGGCAAAAGGAGTTTGTCTACACGCTGAAAATCTCTCACTAGCGCTTCTGTTTTTGATTGGTCGACACTTTTCGTCCAATCAGAAACGACTTCTCTTTTTCTCTCTCTCGCTTTTATAAGCGGTCTCAGCTCTACATTCTTTATTCTGACGATTCCCTTGACAAGTGTCAGACGAAAAGCTTCGGGAAATATGAAACCTCTGCTTCTGGCTATCTTCAAGTTCTGTACCACCAACCAACTGTTTATTTTACTGTGGTATCTCCGTTTAAAATATTTTTTGCATGAACATGATTAAATTGCCAGAAATGCGTAAGGAGGTGAACAATTTGTTTAATGATCAATTTAATCGTAATATTCGCACATAAACATAGGTTGTAGCTAACTACATATGCCGCTGTGTCGGTAACTCGCAGTATTGTAATTGTAATTGCGTTGAGCTGACTTCCCCCAATTCTTCAGACAACCGAACGCAACATAATTATGATCAATCGCTGATACATTCTTTCTACTTAAGAATGCATTTGCGCCCTGCCCCTGAAAAGTGAGTTGCTCATTTGCACCTGTCATCAGCTGGACACTTGCAGAAAAGTAACAAGGGTAAAAGTGGGCGATTTTACTTCCCGTAGGCCAATTAATCAGTGCACAGTAACAATTCTAGTCTTGCTGAGGCAAAAAAACTTCTAAATTATACGATCTGACTCTGTGGCGCAACAATGGAATGAAATCCCTCATTTTTCGATATAAACTAATAGGCCTGGCTACAGGGGCGGATCCAGAAAGTTTTGGTGGGGGAGATGTGATTATAAATTAGGTTGAATGTTAACTAAATACAAAGACGTTTAGACCCGGAAACGGGCGTAAATAAACCCTTTCAAAATGTTTCATGTCAGGGACGTATTCAGAATTTTTTTCAGGGAGAGGGCACTAAATTTCCTCACTTTATCCAGCTCAGTTTTCCCCCGGCAGAGTTAATTTTAAGCAACTTAAGTAACAAAAACGACTCTAGGGGAATCTGAGGGCATGCTACCCCGAAAAATTTTTGAAAATTTGCATACTGTAATGGTCATTTTAGCGCTTTTCCAACAATTTTCAGGCAAAGTTTGTTCATATTTTTGGCCCCTAACTTTGAGTCCTTCATCAAATATGATGCATTTTGTAAGCACAGTTTCGATTATGCGAGCTTAAGGCGACTAAGGTTTATTGTTATGAACAGGGGTGCAAATTTATGTTAAGCATTGGAGGAGATGATTTAGCAAAATCGACTATTTTTCGCCATTTTTCGATATTGGTCGGGATGATTTAGCAAAATTGGCACGTCAGCAGATGTCCAATTTTTTGCCCAAAATGAAGTGAAGACCAAAAAAAAAGGTCATACCGTTCCCAGATGCCCAATTTTTTGCCCAAAATGAAGTAAAAACCAAAAAAAAGGTCATCACGTTCGCTGATGCCCAGTTTTGGGACATAAAAATATTGGGAGGGATGCTACCGGATTATTGGGGGGGATACATTCCTCCATGGATATGCACCCACGGTTATGAAAAAGTTCGAAATTATAGAAAAACTATAATTATCCAAAGCATTGTTGAAAATTGCTGGTGGGGGGGGATGCATCCCCCACATCCCCCCCTGGATCCGCCCCTGCCTGGCTAAAACCTTCTTAGAGGCGGAACGGTAATTCAATGAAAAAAAAAATTGTTACCCCCTTTTTTTTATTTCTGGCTGCGCCGGTGCATATCAGTTTTGCCAACTGTAATTTATGATGCATCAACCTTCTTTAAATACTCTCTGCCAGGGCAAATTTTTTGAGGTTTTTGATCAATGTCAGAGGTTCTGTAGCCTATACCTTCATTCTTTCTTTAAGCCAACCTTCAGTAGGAATCTGACCGCATGCTCGTAGCACTGTCGCGAGATCGATACTCTGAATAGCACCTTCTTGTTTCCTGTCAAAATTGTCGAAATGCTGACGAAAATTTTTTAATTGTTCTTCAGTCAACTGTTCATTTTCTTCTTCGTTGCTCATGATTTACCGTTTTTAATGTCCTTTTTTAGACTTATTTTTTGTCTCAGAATCACGCGACCAGCAAGCGCTGACAATACCCAAGCTGTCCTTGTTTTAAATAGTTGGTTTTAACAACAGTTTTGAAAACCTACTTGAAACTGTCAGCTGTTTGAAGCGCTCGAAGTCAAGGTTTATCTCCAAGAAACTTTATTCCAAGCTATCAGCTCGCTCAAGAAATACGCTAACCATAGCACTGTTGTTGGCTTTGAGTTATGGCAACACAATTGAAAAAACCATTGTCGACAGATTTAGAGGAATTATAAAAAGTCGGTAAACATTGAAAGTGTATCCGTTTGTTTGATAATTTATTCATGAACAAAAGCGAATAACAAAACTTTCAACGTATTAAAAGCTGGTTAATAACACACGTAACATGTTTGAAAGAGCAAATAGGCCTAACTTTCTTGAAAGAAACAGAATTTTATGCGCGTTGCAAGCTATACGGACCATGTCATCGTTCCTAACCATAATATCTTGACGGGTTAAGATGTTAGTCATAACTTTCCTTTACTGTTTTCTAAAAACAATGCATTGCTGAATATCTAGGCGTAACAAGCAACACTAATAAAGCCGATTGTTGCGTAGTGGTAAAAGACATCGAATTCGGCGCGGTAGGCCCATGGTTCGATTTTCGGGCCAATTAAATCGGGCACAGTGCCGCCAACCGCTCATCACCGCTGCGACGTTTCTTCGAAGCTGTGTAGCCCAAGCTCTTGGCCACGGAGATGGGCCATGCCACTCGTTACACGCTTCGGCGTAATCGCCCAAGTTTCAATACAATCCAATAAAATACATCAACATAACCTAGTTAAACACCAGTTAAAGTCTATATTGTTGACACAGCCGTATACTGCCGACCTGCCCAGTCGGACCACCAATATAAAAAGAAGATTTAAAAGACACAGCAAATAAAACGCTATGCTGCTTTTATTTCTTTTCCATTATAAAGCAGCGCATTTTTTCTCAGCTAGCATTAAAAAAGTAAAACCACCCTCAAGAACCTCGATTAGCTAGATAGCAACAGCATTAGCCCGCTTAAAAGACATACTCAAGCTATGTCGCTCCTTTCAGCAGGGATTTTGTGACCCCTGCATCATGGTAAGAAAAACATACTTCAGCTGGACATATTTAAAGTAATCTTACAACCAAAATTTTACCCAATGAATGACTTCTAAAATCAACCGATAGTCTATTGTCGCTACAAAATGCAAGGTCTGGTGGAGGGAATGTTTGTCGTAGAGGCCTTCCAATTTCGGAAGATTACATTTTTTACATCTTTTGAGTCCCAACATTTTCAAAAGTCACCAAGCGTTAAGAGAGAAATAGTAGTTTAAGCATACATCCACGACGTAGAAACTCTTAGAAGATTAAAGCAATACACAAATATTGCTTGTTTAAAAAATCCCGTGGGAAATTTGCCTGGGTACAGACATTTGACGAATTCTTTGCGCTTGGGTGGAAGTTATATCCACTATAATTCCAATGTTTTCTCCAGTTCGGTTTGTAATTTCTGCTTTTTGAAGCCAGCTGACAATGCCCAAAAACTCTTCAAAATCAATCATGCCAGAGTGATCAACGTCAATTTCTTGAAAGCACAACATCCTTTCTTCTAGCGGACTGTCTTCACCAAAATAGTCTAAAACAATGGCCATTTCTCTTAAGTCGATTAGGCCGTCACGATTAAGATCGAACAATTGAAAAGCAATTTTCAAATCACTTATGGTGTCTGGTTCCCACTGTGGATATTTTTCAGCATACTCTTCATCATCCGTAGTTAGCAACAATCGCTTGTCATTTAATTCTCTTCGCTGCAAAAAAAGATCAGCGCAATAACCTCTGTGCAACTTGTCAATCTCATTTTCTTCTTTTACAACATTCGCTTTTCGAATTCCCAGTGCGTTATAATCCTGTCGTCTGTGATAAGAGGTTGCTTCTGCTTCTAAAGGATAATAAAAAAAATTTCCCATAGCAAAGGTAGGTTATTTCAACAACTCACCAATCTAAAAAAGGGCAAGTGAGTTGAAATTACGTAATTAAACCACGGCAAGGACGGTCTGCTATACAAGCCGGTCGACACAGTGGTAACAACATCACTATCGGTGCGAGAGGTGGGGGTTTCGGTTCCAGGGCCAGTCAATCGGACACAGTGTAGCCAAAGGCCAACGTCGGCTACATCTACATTACTTGCAAATCATGAAATTAACTAGGTCTACCCTGGCCTGAATCAAGAAGAGTTTTTCCTGAAACAATGAAAACATATTTTAACACAAGAAAGAATATAATGCAAAGACAGGCAAGTTAGTGCACTGCGTTGTCTTTGACAACGACAATCTTTTAGATTTCAACTCCTAACAAAACTTATTCCCTAAATCGCTAACTCATTGTAAAAAATCAATCAGGCTGGGGACAGGGGCGTATACAGTCATAAATGAGTGGAGGGGGGACAAAATTTGAGACAATTTTTTATTGCTACACAGCTGCGGCAGTAATAGCTAGAGTTTGTCGATGAAGGGCCCGGGACGAGTTGGGGTGCGGTCGCGAATCATTATCTAGTCATGTGGCCCGCGGCATCATTTTGTGTGGCCCACGTCACATTTGTTAGCAGCCGACAGATAATGTTCGGTGGTATATGGCGTTCGCGTAGAGGGTTAGGATAAGGTTTCAAGCAGTTTAATTTTTTTAGTTTCAATTCTTCGTTTAGTTAGTTTACAGAACTGCCAGATTTAGCGTGGGATTTTAATTCTAGACCACCAGCCACTAAAACAAAAACAATGAAACAGAGCGCTATACGATAAAGGTTTGATCAGTCTTGATTTAAAACTTATGTAATGTTACAATATTAAATGCGGGGATGTGGAAGCGGAAGCGGTCATATTTTAGTGGAAGTGAAAGCCGAAGAGCGAAAAGTATGCCGCTTCCATATCATTCGAAAAAGTATACTGCAAATAACTTGTTTGATATTATTTTATTCAATTTAATATTCATTATTTTACTACGCTAAATTCGCACGAATGCCAAATCTCATCATTGGCCATCACTCTTCGCTTGACTTTCAGATAGTACTAATGAAAAATTACCTTTTCCTTCAGCTTTCTCCAAATTTTAAAATATTACAACTAATTTATCAATAGCGGTAAAAGCAGTAGTTGACTTTTTTCCAGTTATAATCATGTCACGAAATAGATGGATTGCTGTCAGGAACGTATTCAAGGGGGGGGGGGGGGGGCATTATGCCATGGCCTTTTACTTTTGGTTTTGCCTTTTAATAAAAAAGGTCAAAGTGAATGGTGCCAAGTGACTGAAATATGCCAGATTCTTTTAATGGGTTTTGTAGCTTATGGCCAAGGGCGGATCCAGAGGTTAATATGAGGCGTTATGCATCCTTCCACCAGCCATTTTGAAAATGTTTTCGATGTATACAATTTTTCTATAATTTCGAATCTTTTCGATAGCAATAAATTTCACACTATACGCACGCATAATTGAAAATGTGCGAACAAAATGCATCATATTTGGCAAAGCACTCAAAACTAGAGTCAAAAATTTTAACACAGTTTGCCGTAAAGGGGAACTGAAGAATAAAACTGTTTTTTCAGAAATGGCGTTAAAAATTACACTGTGTTCTATACTGACTGCAGAAATTTTCAATCATTGTTAATTAACCAGAAATTAAACGTTAAACTTATCATGACGTCATGGAGGTCTGTACGTTCCGCACTACTGCACGCACGCAACTACGCAAACCTTACCGCTGTTTGTGATCCACTAGTTTTTCAATGACGTCACAGACCTCCATGACGTCATCATCACAAGTTTAACGTTTAATTTCTGGTTAATTAAAAATGATCGAAAATTTCTGCAGTCCGTATAGAACTCAGTGTAATTTTTAACGCCATTTCTGAAAAAACAGTTTTGCTCATCAGTTCCCCTTATTATTCAAAAAGCACAAAAATAACCATTACAGCATTGAAAATTTCAAAATTTTTCCGGGGGAGCATGCCCCCGGACCTCCTAGGGTTTTTCTTGTTTCTTCATCAGTTTCAAATAATTTCTGCCGAAGAAAATACGCTTGAAAAAATATATGGAAGTTTTGCCACCCCCCTTTTTAACATTTCTCACTACGCCACGGAGTGCTGTGTTGTGTGTATCAACATTTTTTTAATGAAGGGAGTAAGTTTTGTAGTAAAGTTGCAGTAAAAGACTCCCAGGATTGTGACTCCATTGTGACACAATCATTCTCAATCATCCTTTTACTCTTTTGTTTGCTTTTTGTAAATTATCTTTTAAAAAACGCTTGCTAAAGTTTGACCAAGAGCTTTCAGCGTGTTGGAAAAAAAGTTGCGGTTTACGCTGTCGGCCACCAACGCACTGGTCGTATTTTACTAGCAAAATTTCGGTGAATTTGTTTTGAAGCGGAAACGCTGGAAGCGGTAGGTGTGAAAGCGGAAGCTGTTTGCAAATATACCGCTTCCACATACCTGATCAAATCTCTAATGCAGCTGCAATTTACCAAGACTTCCTAAGCTTCGGCAAAAAAGCACTACGCAGCATCCTGAATCAGGGGCGCACCCAGCATATTTCAAAGGGGGGGGGGGGGGGTGTAAAAATCGATCTCGCACTCAGGAGCGAGTTCAGAAAATTTTGGTGGGGGTGATGAAATTCTGAATTTGGTAGAACGTTAACCAAATACAAAGGCGTTAGGCCCAAAAAGGCGCAAACAGCTCTTTAAAAAATGTTTTGTCTGCGGCGTATTCAGAAATTTTTTCAGGAAGGGGGCACAAAATTTTAACATACCGGTATTCTCAAGTGCAGTTTTTTCGGGCAGATTTATTTTGAAGCATACTGAGAATAAAAAAAAGCTATAGGGGGTTCGGCAGCATGCACTTCCGGAAAATTTTCATACTGCAGTGGCCATTTTACTACTTTTTGAACAATTTTTAGACCATTTTTTTTATTTTTTGCCCATTAATCTGAGTGTTTCACCAAATAGGATGTATTTTGTTCGTACATTTTCAATAATGCGTGCTCAGGCCGTTAAGGCTTATTGTTATCGAAAAGGTTTGAAGTTATGAAAAAAATTGTATTCATCAAAAACATGTTTGAAAATGGCTGGTGGGGGGATGCATCCCACATATCCCTCCTGGACCCGCCACTGCCCGCGCTAATAATAATCTCTCTTACCACTACGCCAACCAGCCGATTCGGCTTTAATATGATTAGAGGCAAATTCTGTCAAAGCTGTTTTAGTATAACAGCACGTACTGCGCTTGCGCAGTTTGGACACATCACTGTAAAAACAGGGATTCAGTTTCAAAAAGGGGGGGGGGGGTCATATTTTTGAAATCTATATTTTCTTTGCAATTGCGGTGTTTGAGGAAAATTTAAAGATGGCTGCATTGGTCCACATTTTACTACGAATGCCGGATTATCATTACGAACTATTTCAGAAAAAGGATCTCGAGAACTAGAAGTGCCTGCGGTTTGCGTTTGGGACATATTTTTTTTTTATTTTTTGCAAATTGCTTCAACTCTCAAAAGAGTCCAATATTTGAAAAAGCGAGTAAAAGTTTTGAAAAACCACCGCTTGGAAACCAAACAAACAGCTTGAATTCATTAACTGAATAAACGAATAATTTAAAACAAAAAACAACCGGTTGCAGTCCGCCGGTTGCACGCTGTTTTATTCTTTGTTACGTGATAAATGGGTTTTGCTATTTGCTTTCAACCGACGAGTAAGAGTTGCCACTATAGTGTTGTTAAAAAAACGTTTTTTTTTTGCTTCATGTTCTTTTTTTTATGTTGTCAACCTTTTCATAGCTAATTGTGTAGTCTACCCCGTTTTGGTTTGTTATTAGCAGAGATTGAGGCAATGGCGTAGCTAGAGGTTCTGCCGCCCGGGGCGGTTCAAGAAATTGCCGCCTCCAAATGAGCAATAATTTTTTTAGCCATAACCAGCTTCAAATGCGGCCATCTATTCTCCATGACAAAATATGCGTCAACTAAAAGCGCGCCGACTTGCAATTACTGCAGCAATGATTTGGATGCTAGTGTGCACAAACCGGCATAGTTAGCGTCTTTCATTTCCGTACCGTCAACATAGGAATAATAAACCAAAATAATATGCAGTATCAGTGGCGCACTCAGTATTTTGCAAAGGGGGGCCACAACCGAGGGTCGGGAGGTGAAACCCCCAGCCGCCGGAGGCCAAGGGGGTTTGGGGACGAAGCCCCCAGCCGCCAACGAATTTTTACGGTTTTCACATAAAAAACACTCGATTTAGCACACTTTTTTATCGAAAAAAGAGCATGCAGCGATGCAGTCATTACGGACAATACTAAAATATTTCCGCAGCTGATGTCTAAAAGCAGAAGTTTGCTGAGTGAGAGCGATTCAACTAATGCAAAGACAAAGAAGAAAGCAGTACGCAATTGTGACATAATAAACATTAAAATCAAATTTTTATTATATACTCGCGGGAATACACCGAAGCGTAAGCGAGATGGCGGGCCCATTTCCGCAACTTTGCGCCTGGGCATTGGGCAACACAGTAAGATAATTAAAGATTAGCAAATACGCGATATTGCAAATAATTAATGGTTGTTCAAATAAGAAAAAAAAATTACATAAAGCTTATACAAAAATGCCGCCCGGGACGGACCGCCCCCCTTTGTTACGCTACTGGATTGAGGCAAAACAAGGCTGTTTTTAATGGTACCGATATGCTACAGTATTTGCAATTTCAGGTACCATTATTCCATTAACAACAGAAATATAACCTGCACTCATTGCTCGGTGCTTAAAGATGGCATTTATGGCTTGATCATGAGTCATTTTGGGTGCCTTAAGTGCTAGTTTGACTAGCCTAGCTAGTGCTTCCTCCCGGTAAGTAGGGACAAGAAATTAGGGGTTTTGAAATTTCACGTTTCCCGGGAAGTTTATGTCGGGATCCCGGGAAATGTCTTTGCATTAGCAACGATTTCAGTGGCTTTGATATCTATCATTCCGACATAAAAAATGCGTTAGTTTTGCGTAACTGTTAATTAACTTAAAACTTTTTTTTGCGTACTAAAAATTATTTTTCAAAATTCGCAAATTTTTGTTAAAACGAAATGCTGGTGAGATCAATTTTTTTTTTCAATTTGTAGAAAAAATGGAAAAGTTCAAGCTAAGTTTGTCAAAACAACATAGCAAAATGCTAAAAATTAAATCTGAAATGCTGAAAATCAGATATCAAAATTATTAAGCTCAAAAAAATTTCCCGCGAAAACTTTCGGGAATTTCCCGAATTGCGTAATCCCGAAGATTTTTGGGAGTTTCGCATTTTTATGTAGCCTAATGTAATGAATTTTTTATAAATTTTTACATTTTTATGTAATGTAGGCCTACTTTTTTATGTAATGCACCCAACACCAGCAGAACATTACTTTTTTTTTCACAAAGCGTGGGTTTATAAAGGTCATTATTTGCGGCGTTGTTGCGGCTTTTTTGTAGCTCGGTCACTTATAGTGCAGCGTACATAGGAAAGCGCTGCACTAGTTTTGGGTTCGATTCTCGTCGCGGCTTCACTTGTGACTTTGCGACATGTGGTTAACAATGGTGAAGACAGGCAATTAGAATAAACATCTAGACTCTGCTGGTGTTGGGTACATTACATATATACGCCTCCCAGGTTGTTGAAAACCCGAGAAAAAGGGAAACGCTAAGCCTAGCCGTTAGGAGGACTTTTTGTCGGTTCGCTGACGGTCCAGTTTTGCTGCCTTTTTCAAGCATTGGGCCGCTAACGAGCCGCAAGACCATCATTGAAAACCCTTTAAATTTATTCATTTTTAATGATATACGCTCAAGCGATTTAATTTTGTACACGATGTAATTTTGCTTTGTTGTGTAACTTGTGTTTAATTTTTGCCCTGCAACTCGAGGTTAGGTGCAGCAAATGCAAGGCATTTGACTGGCTCAACGTAGATTTGGGTTTGATCCTTGAACGGATCAATTTGTGCAAGGTTTCTGTGGCTCGCTATCTTGTTGACATTTCGTAGTAAAAAAATTAAAAATCTTTCGTGTGTACCGCTGCTGACACAATGAATTAATCACCTTCGTTGTTCATCTCTTATTGCGATAACTGGTAAAATCGTAGCTCGAGGTTGAAATATCCACCTTATTGATCAGCATGCTTCCCATTGTATGGGCAAAATGTCGGAATCTGACTTCGGGTTCGAAAATTCGGATTCTGAGCCCACAGAAAGGAACTGCAGGTTTGACCATTTGTCAGCTACACATTTCAGGTTCGAAGATTCCGCGCCTGAGCCCATACAAAGGAGCGTTTTTGCTACGCCATCTCGCCCATAGAAAGGAAAAGAATCTGATCAATAGGGTAGAATATCTGTTTAAAGGCAAACTGTTTCTCACGATTCGATACTAAAAACAGCAAAAAATGGGTCCTTTCATTGGAAAGCAGGGCCGCAACCAGCCAATACATGCGAGGGGAAGGGGGTGTGTAGTGATAATTTAAAGTCCTTTGTCGTTCTTTTTTATGTTCAAGATTATGATTCCAAGTCCTTTGTCGTTCTTACCGGTGTTTAGTAATCAATTTAAAGTCCTTTCTCGTTCTTACACCCCACCTTAATTATTTTGTTTAATTTTTTCTAGGTAGGCCTATTGCTAAAATATTACCTTAAAAGCTGAAATTACCCTTGCACACATATCAACTGTGAAAGAATACAAAGAAACAATTCGGAAATAACTGATAGTACAGAAGATACAGTGGATTTGGTGTGGTTATACCCCCATTTTGCCTTAATTGCATAATCTTATTGCATAAGCTATTTTATATTCATTTGAGCATGATCTTTCTAAATGATCGACACTCCCCGTCCCCCATGATGTACAATTGGTTACCATGAAAGACGTTGGTTTTGCCTGTGACAATGTTTTCTTGTTTTCAGAAACTTGCTTGTCAAAAGACATGATTTCGCCTCGGACTGTGATGTTTTCTTTTTGTATGTTCATTTGCTTCTTGTGAAAAAAATATAACAGCAGTAAATAATACATCTGTATGTATTAAAATCATTTGCAAATGAGTGGATTAGTATTCTAAATAATATAAAGCTTTAAAATCTACTTAAAAATACAAATCAGAAATTAAATTTTGGGTGAGCTACACCCTACCTTACCTATAGTGTACAGTAAGCTTCACCTTACCTATCCAGGGTTTAGATTATGATTCCAAGTCCTTCGTCGTTCTTTGCAGTGTTTAGTAGCCCAACTACTTTAAAAGACCTTTGTCATTCGTTGATTCCAAGTCCAAGTTCTTTGTCCAAGATTATGATTCCAAGTCCTTTGTCGTTCTTTGCGGTGCTTAGTAAGTCCTTTGTTGTTCTTTGCGATGTTTAGTAGGACCTCCGCTCTGGAACGGAGTTCTTTAAATTTTATTTTCACACGCGTACGAAATATAGCACTGTACCATTGCTGCAGATGTTTCATAGGTGCAACATCTTCCCTACGTTCAAGAATAAACATCGCCGCCATGAAAGCTCGATTTGCGTACAAACCATGTTTTTTCAGTATTTTCATCACTTTTGACTCTGTTTTTGAACTATAGCACCAATGGCGGAGTAGTAATTAAGAGTGTCCTTTACTTGACGCTCAACATTAAAAGTCAGTGAGGAGAACAAGCTGACAAGCTTATTTGCTGCGTTGTTGGGAAGGCATCTTGGTGTGGTAGACAGATGACCGGCAACTAGAGATGGCATGGGCCGCTAAGAGACCCGCTAACGAGCCGTTAACAGGTCTTTTTACTCAGTGCCGAAACTAGCGCCCCCCGAACCCCCCACCGGGGGGGGCCGCAAAAAAGGGGGCCCCGTAAATAGTCAGTACGTAGTACTATTTAATCAACGTATGATAAAATTGCCTTAAATAAGTCTATTCTAAGATTCAATATATTTTTTGTCTTAACTCGCGCGATGTGAGGCCCCCATACCATATTTATACTTTTGGCCTTGGGGGCCCCTGCAAATTTTTCGAAAAATAGCAGTCGCAAAACTAGCAAACAAATGTTTAGTAGCATACCAAGGGCCGGGGGCGGATCCAGGGGGGATGTGTGGGATGCATCCCCCACCAGCCATTTCCAACAATGCTTTGGACAAATAAAGTTTTTCTATAATTTCGAACCTCTCATAACCATGGGTGCAAATCCATGGAGGGATGTATCCCCCCCAATATTTTCATGTCCCAAAACTGGGCGTCAGCGTAGGTGATGACCTTTTTTTGGCCTTCACTTCATTTTGGGCAAAAAAATTGGCATCTGGGAACGTTATCACTTTTTTTTTGGTCTTCACTTCATTTTGGGCAAAAAACTAGACGTCTGCGGACGTGTCAATTCAGCTGAATCATCTCCCTCAATGCTTAACATAGATTTGCACCCCTGTTCATAACAATATAGTCGCCTTAAGCACGCATAATCGAAACTGTGCTTACAAAATGCATCATATTTGATAAAGCACTCAAAGTTAGGGGCCAAAAATATGAACAAACTTTGCCTGAGAATTGTTCGAAAAGCGCTAAAATGACAATTACAGTATGCAAATTTTCAAAAATTTTTCGGGGTAGCATGCCCCCGGACCCCCCTAAAGTCGTTTTTGTTACTTAAGTTGCTTGAAATAACTCTACCGGGAAAAATTGCGCTTGAAAAAGTGACGAAATTTGGTGTCCTTTCCCAGAAAAAAATTTTGAATACGCCCCTGACATGAAACATTTTGAAAGGACTTATTTACGCTCGTTTACGGGTTTAAACGTCTTTATATTTAGTTAACATTCAACCTAATTTAAAATCACATCGTCCCCATTAAAACTTTCTGGATCCGCTCCTGCCAAGGGCCTCTCATTCTCAAGCGAAAGGCGCAAAAACAAGCCTTACATTTTTAGGGGGCCCCCGAAAGATGATTTCGGGGGGGGGCCCGCATTGCCTAATTTCGGCTCTGTTTTTACTGGTCCGCTAACGGCCCAGTTCTATTTGTGTTTTTTACTGGCCCGCTAACGAGCCGTTAACCGGTCTTTTTACTGGTCCGCTAACGGCCCAGATCTATTTGTGTTTTTTACTGGGCCGCTAGCAATTTTTGAAATCCCTTAAGTTTGATTAATGTGATTAAAAATTCATAAAAAAATAGGCTTTGGGCGGGCTGGCCTTTATTTTTGGCATGAGTTGCCGGGTCGGTTACAGTTTCTGGGGTAGAGGTTAGGGGCCGTGGGCGGTCTGGGCTTAATTTTTGGTTAGAGTAGCCAGGTCGGTTGCAGTTTCTGGGCTAGAGATTCCGGGCCGTGAGCGGTCTGGGCCTCAAAAAAGTCAGCCCGAGCCATCTCTTACGGCAACTGCTCGTCCAATCCTTAGCGAGCTGGTTACAGCGCTTTGATCGCTTTCTCGTGATAAGAGGATATATACACAAACAAAAAAGTAGCGCAGTTGGTGACCCCAATTAAAAATTGATGCAATATCCTAGAGCAAGGCCAACTATTGGACGCAACAGTTTTGGGGCTAATGTTTCTTTTTGGTCGTTAAGTTTGTAATGCAAGGACGTCACAATTGCAATCGTTTATACTGACGGCGGACCATGCACTTTCCCTTCGTTTGCTCGCAGCGGCAATTCTTAGCAAGCCTACGCTTGTCCATTTCATGAAGAATTTTTACGTTTCTTTCTCGAAAAAGCGAGAGGCTCTCTAAGGAATTCGTTGAGAAGCTGCCGGCCTCTTGTCTACGATAGGAGAATTTCGTTAAGCATTTTTTCCGTTAGCTCAGTTGCTAAGCGCATGCTAACGGTGCGAGAGGTCTGGGAATCGATTCCCGGGCCGGTCAAATCGGCAGGGTGTCGCCAACGGCTCGCCACCGTTGCGGCGTTTCTTCGGAGCAGTGTTGCCCAGGCGTTAAGCCGCGGAGATGGGCCCCGCAACTCGTTACACGCTTCAGCGTAATACGGCGAGTATAATGAAGATTTGATTTTTTCCCTTCAACACCACAAGTAAACCAAGTAGCCAGCTTATTCTCCACACTGCCTTGTAAATGCGGAACGTCGAGCAGTAACGTACAAAAAATTTTCCAATGAAGGGGGTTAGTGACGTCACATCGTGATGACGTAAAGATACTACAATTACAGTTAGTTCAGAGTTATTAAAGTGCATCGGATTGTAATGTTTCTAGTCCGGATTAATGCGCAATTACGGTTATGTAAAGCAGTTATAATGCCGTAATTAAGAAAACAACCAAGGCACGCTCGCTAAAACAAGCATTCTCATGTTTGGCAGCATGTATATATGTATATCAATTAATCTCCTGCATTAGTGATGAGGCTAGGTATAAGAAGTATCATCATTAGAAACTAGCCTTGGAGGGTACAAAAGTTTTCCCAAGTCACAACCCGCGGAGATAGGCCCCACAAACTTGTTACACACTTGGGGGTATATTACGGGAGTATAATATAGATTTGATTTTTTTGTGCTTTTTTGGGACTGAGTGCGAATAGAACAACAGTAAGCTGAATTTGTGTGAATCTTATTGTACTGTAAACCTCTTTAGACTCAGAGTTTTGTTGCCAGTTCTTCGATCTGAATCGCTACCTCAAAGACTTAAGCGATGATAGGAAGTTTTTTGTCTGCCTCATTTTATGATTGCCTCAAAAGTACTGGAAAGCCGTTTTGTCAACAAAAGACTTGTTGTTTTGTCTGAGCGCGACACGTATTATCTGGCAACTTTGCTGCAGCGAAATTAGGTCGCAAAACGGAGGGAAAAGTGTGTATTGTGTACAAGGCCGAAACTTGGAAATGCGCCCCCCCGAAATCATCTTTCGGGGCCCCCTAAAAATTTTTTCTTGGATGGTGATACAAAAGAGCGAGCCCCGAAGGGGCGATGCCAAGCTAGGGGGTCTGGGGGCATGCCCCCCAGAAAATTTTGGAGAATTTGACCTTATTTTGGAGGCTTTTTGTGCGTTTTGAGCCTTTAAAATTCCTCAGTTTTAACAAAGTTTAATAGTCCGTTTTACTAGGCCCCTTCCAAACCCACTAAAATAATGCTGCAAGCAAACCCTACTCTAACATTTCGCTCCCTATGCGAAGAAAAAACGTTTTTAAGACTTGTTTTTGCACCTTTCACTTGCGGATGAGGGGCCCTTGGTATGCTACTAAACATTTGTTTGCTAGTTTTGCGACTGCTATTTTTCGAAAAATTTGCAGGGGCTCTCAAGGTTAAAAGTATAAATATGGTATGGGGGCCTGACATCGCGCGAGTTAAGACAAAAAATATATTGAATCTTAGAATAGGCCTATAATTTAAGGCACCTTTATCATACGTTGATTAAATAGTACTACCTACTGATTATTTACGGGGTCCCCTTTTTGTGCGGGCCCCCTCTGGTTGGGGGGTCCGGGGGGCGCTAGTTTCGGCACTGATTGTGCAATTAAAAATTTCAAATGCCGCAACGCCAATAGGCGTCTTACGCACCGAATTAGCCGAGCGCTACTTGATTTACACAAGATTTAGGCTACCATAAAATGACAGCATAATCAAACGTTCGCTGTTTAAATCAAAAAATCTGCCTTTGTAATTTGGTCAATTTTATGATCTTGAATGAATTTGCCATACTGGGTCACCAGAATCGAGCTATCAACTATACATTTAAAAACGTCCGAAAATTGCGTCTGACGTTTCAAAAATGTTTCAAATTCAAGGTATTTATTCTGAAAACGCATACGGACCAGTAACAAACTTCGCACGGACCAGCTCGGGGCCGCAGCCCGGTGGTTGCCGACCACTGTTTCACAACTACGTGGTTTAGCGATACTTTTCGAAGATGCTTTTCGCGGAAATCTGCTTTTGCTCTCTAAGTTTATTCAAAAAAAGTTACCGAAATATCGAGTAAAACAGTCTAAAAAGTAACGACGGTACCAAGAACGGTACATTTAAAAACTATCGACGGTACCGAGCACCGCGTTACAGTACCTACCGCCCAACTCTGCTCACGCTAAGTTGCTAAAATTAAATCTGTCGAAAAAAAGTACGCTTGAAAAGGGACAAAAATTGGTGCCCCTTCCCTGAAAAAAATTCTGAATACGCCCCTGACATGAAAACATTTTCAAAAGGCTTATTTACGCCTGTTTCCAGGTCTAAACGTATTCGTATTTAATTAACTTTCAAAACTGATTCAAAATTACATCTACCCTACCAAAACTTTCTGGATCCGCTTCTGTATAGCCTACAACGTATGGCCAAATGTGATGTCATTCTCAACTCTCTTCCTTACCCCCCCCCCCACCCCATAGCAAAATCCTGGCTACGCTAGTGTTTTTATGTGAAAACCGCAAAAATTCGTTGGCGGTTGGAGGCTACGCCCCAGACCTCTTAGCCTATGACGACTCTTAACATCTGTCGTGCCCCCCCCTCCCTTTGCTAAATCCTGGGTGCGCCACTGCGTGTGCTCATTTTCGACAAGAACACTACGCTAAAATGAGTGTTTTTCATGTAAAAACCCAAATCCGTGGCGACTGGGGGCTCTGCCCCCAGACTCTTTAGCCTCCGGCAGCTGGGGGCTTCCCCCCTTAGACCTCCCGTTGTGCCCCCTTCCTTTTCCGAATCCTGGGTGCGTCACTGGACACGCGTAGTATGAAGTTTTGCCCTCCTCCCCCGAAATTTTGGGCCACTGCCTATACCCTTAACAACTGAGCTAACAGTCTGCAGCGACCCAGAAATCGAACCCAAAACCTCCCGCGCCGATAGCGATGTCGATCTTTGGTTAACGCCAACTGGCTGGTTTAGCTAACTCAAAATTTATTAACCAAAAATAATAATAATTTTTAACCGTTCAGATGGCTGAGTGGTATAGAGCGTCTGCTTCTGGATCGGCAGACTGGGGGTTCGATTCCGAGTCGGGCCAAACCAATGACTTTAAAATTGGTATTCACAGCTTCCCTGCTTGACGTTCAGCATTTAAGGGACAGTGTGGAGAAAGCCGGCAAATTTACTAGTTGTGCCGTTGGGAAAGGCACTAAACGGAATTCCCCCATCTTAGTGTGGTTGACAGACGGCCGGCAACTCCTAAGCGAGCTCGTATAACGCATTGATCGCTTTCTCGTGATAGGAGGATAAATATGCCAATAATAATAATAATAATTTTGAGTAAAGCGGAATATCACTATGCCTGCGTTGCAATTAGGCCTATTCTCTTTCAAGAATGCCTTCTGCGCTGAATTGTTGTCTTGTCCAGCCATAGCCGTCGAGAACGATGGCTTTATGACATCACAACATCATTCCAGCTTTGATAGTGCCAGGGCCGGCGTCAAGGAGGGGCCAGGGGCCTCCCCCCCCCAATAAATCAACAAGCATACTCTATCGAAGACAGCGGCTTTTGCGCTTAATTTCACACTTTGACCCCCCCCCCCTGATAAACGCTTGACCCCCGTAAGTCGACTGCTCTGTCGCCGGCTCTCGACAGTTCCCTTTGACTTTGTTTAGACTGGCATTTTGAATGAGTCATTGGTCCAAGCGCAACGCCCCAAAAAAGTTTGACTACCGGTACCGGTATTATTGCATCACAATAAAAGTTTCTCGAGATTTTCAGTATAGGCCTACAGGCAGAGATGGGCATTTATCGCGATAATTTATCGGCGATAGTTATCGGCGGTAACTTTTTATCGATTATCGTTATCGCTAAAAATAGTTAGGATTTATCGATTACCGTTATCGCTTTTGTTATATATTTTGCTATCGCCGATAAATTATCGCGATAAACGATTTTTTATGCACGCAGTGTTTAAACTTGAAAGTTAGTGAGTTGGCGTTATAGAAAAAACATGGTGTCCATTAAGACTTGTTGTAATTTTTAAAAATTATTTCTTTGTTTGGCTTAATTTCACGGCAGAGTCCGTAAACTGCTCTCTTTTCTTGAAAAATCTAGAAAAAACATTTTTGCAATTCGACTTACAAAAAAAACTTCGTCAAACACATCAAAAATTTACCGCAACATTTATCGGAAAAATTTATCGGCGATAATTTATCGATTATCGATATCGCTTGAAGAAATTGAGATTTATCGATTATCGGTATCGCCCAGGGCTTTTTTGAAGTTATCGATTATCGTTATCGCTGTAGTACAGAAAGGTTTATCGTGCCCATCACTGCCTACAGGTAGCCTATAAGCAAATTGAAATTTTGAAAAGCACAGAAAAACATGATAGCAATTTCGGCAATATAAGTATGAAAAAAGAGAATTGATCCAAAAAGAGAAGTTTCCATTTTTTTTCCAAGCGTGAATAGGGGGGAAGGGGGGGTTGACCTAATTTTAAGTGATTGGCAAATGATTTGACAAGATTAGAATGGAATTCCTACTTTATTGCTGCAGAAGAAGATGCTTTATCCACTCAACCATCTCTTCAACGTATTACATAAAACAGGTCGCGGATCACCAAGTTAATAAAAACATTCTAAGCTATATTATTTTTTATTAACCAACAACAATTTTTGTCCAGCTACTGCTCCTGCTAAAATAGGCCATATCGTATAGCCTACCAACCTTGAACTCAGATGTTATCACTGTAAAGCTTGCATCGCACGCCATTGAATTTAGTGAAATCAAAGGTCAAACTTCTTTTCGCCTTAACACTGACTTACCTGCTTGTACCTAGTAGGCAAGCAGCACGGGATACAGTAGCCTACTTGGTATCGGTATTGTAGGCTCACTCCTGCAAAATCATTTTGAAGAGTGGTCTAGTGAAAAAAAAACTGCAAAAAATCTTTCGAATTATAAACTTTCCTTCTTATAGACGCGGCATTTCTTATCTTAGGCGAAAGCATTTAGCAGCTTTAACATTCGGAGTTAGGGTAGTAAAGGTGAAGTGGCTCTGAAATCAGGTCGTTCAACTAGACTCAAAGCAGATGTAAATGTTGAAAAAGTTACCGAGATGCTGAACCTGAACTGCTGAAAACGAGAAGCAAAATAGCACAGTATACTTATCTTTACAGTAGGCTCACTCCTGCAAAAACCATTGTGACGTCTGTCCACAAAAAAAACTCTCTCGAATTTATGGAGCTCTTGGTAAGCGCAGACGCTACAACGATTTCGAAAATAAATAGTTTTTTTTTAAACTTTTTGCAAGGAGTTGAAAAAAAAGCTCTAAAGGAATATTAAAAGCTGATAAAGAAAGAAAAGCAGCAAACACCTTTCAGATCATGATATTTTTTCTTATTTACGCGCTATTTCTTATCCTGCGCTAAAGCGATGCGTGAAACAGTCATTTTAAACATTGCTGTAACTTTTCACTCTTTCAGTCTGCTTCAACGTGTAATTCACCCACGATTCAATCAGGAATTTAGGGTTAGGTAATTAAAAGCAAACAAACAAGATTTTCGCATTTGAACCAATAAACTAGCCGTTAAATGCTCAGCGTTGACACAACCAGTTCCAGTAGTCTAGTCTAGCATGTCCCGGTAGTCTAGCATGTCCCAGTAGTCTAGCATGTCCCATTAGTCAACCTGCGCGAACTTCACCTTAAACTGAGACCTTGACTTCTTTTGTGCGGGTAGGCCTACTGATTCAATCTAGCTTTACATTTTAAAGACACTGACTACTGACTATAGTGACCAGCGACTAAACAGGCTTCACTTCTTCATTGATTCGAACAGTTTAATCACAGTTCTGACCTTGCATTAATAGTAATATATGGATTGTGACGTTTACTCGATATGGCTCAATAAGCTTCATCTACTCAATAATGCGAATAGCCATAATGATTGTGACGTTTACACGATATGGTTTATTGTAATTGCACCGAGAGAAAAAACAAAAAAATGCGATAATTCATGCTTGAATTCTTTGCCTAAATGCAGTTTTGTGCAACACGTACCGTTAATTTCATTTATTTAGTGTGCAACCGAAAGTTGAACAGAAAAATATCAAACAGAAAGAACACCAGTAATAAATAAAGTGATTACTTCCATTTATTTAGTGCGCAACCAAAAGCTGAGCAGTCGCAAAAATTAAAATATAGAAACAGTGGCGCAACCAGGATTTTCGTAAGGGGGGGGGCTGATACATTTTTGTGATTACGATTAGTTCCTTATTGCTCGTAATTTTCTGGTATCATGTCTGACTGTCTCGCGAGATGACGTAGGTCTATCGTCTATTTCAACAAGGAAAAGCCACGGCTAGTTTTTTTGCTCAAATCAATATCTGTGCATTAAAACAGAAGAGAGCTAAGCGTTATGTCCGAAACTAGTTTCACTACGCATTAGGCAAGCGAAGTTTTTGTGAAATTTAGTTTATAATCTATCCCAAAGCGGTAGGCCTACATGAAGAGTCTTCTAACATTTTTTCAACCAAGGTATGCTTATCTTGCTATCTATTTCAACGAAGAAAAATTATGCAAATTACTTGAAAAAACTTTCGCGACAATGTTCAACTTGCAAAGTTTCAATTAGGAAGAGAGAGGTCTTGGTACTGCAGCAATCTTGGACTCGGTGCTTGTTTTCAACGTCATCGAAGCAAATTTAAACAATAAAATGAGATCTTTCACAGGCACTTGCGGCATATATATATATATTTAAACCACTTTCTTTATCAACTGATCGTTCTCGGTGAATCGGTTGCAAAGCGAGACCGGTTAACCGTTGTTCTGCTGGACATAAGACCAACCTCGCCTCCACGTGGTGTCCGGTGGAAACAACATTGTAATGTTGGCTAAAGAGGCTCTGGCATTTTTACTTTTTATGTTTGCCAACTTAGTCTTTGCAACGGCCTTACTTGTTGAATTCGCTCCTTGAAGCATTTCGGCTTCTTTTCCTGGCGGAGGAGAAGTCGAGCTGTGAGGGAGGGAGTGGATAAATCAGGTTTGGCATTAGCGAGGATGCGGGTGGTAGGCACCAAGAATTGTTTATATGGGACATGTCAGGATTGCGTGACTGGAACTCGGATGATTGCAATGGAATCTCATAGTTGTAGAGGGTACCGGTCTAAAACGCGCTCCGTACCGCGGCCGCAAGATAGTTCAGAGGCCCGCCCCTGATCTAGCCAATTGGGGGGGCTGCCTCCGTCAGCTTGTGGAAATCTCCATGCAATTGTAGCTCCAGTTGGCGACTGGGAGGGGGCCTGCAGTTGTATTGGGGGGGCATTCCTGAGGCCACTGCACAGAATGACAAGTCCATTGCACATAGTCGCCTGGGTCCAGCTGCGGGACTTGACGTGGCCTAATAACAATTTTTTTTTTTTTTTTTTTTTTTCAAATCTGGTCTTTAGGTTTTTCCCAGTTATAAAGAAAAACCCAAACTTTATGAATGAAAAACAAACGAAAAAAGAAAACAGTACGGTTTGTTCCCCTAACAAGGAAAGAACCACTGTCGCAGCGAACAGTTCTTGAACTATTCAGCGGCAGTGAGAGTACACAGCTAGTCAAAACCTCTACTCCTGCAAGGGTTGAGGTGGAGACAAGTGCGAAAAAATTGCCTTCAGCCTGGATTTCTCTTCTGTTGGAGGAGAAGCCTCTGGCAAATCAAGAGGCAACAGTTTCAGCGGCATTGTCGATTGAAAAGTCGAATACCGCTCAAATATCCGGTTCGCTCACCCAGAATCCATCAATGTCTCTGGACGTTGGTAGCACGTCTGAGTGGCGTCGAGGAAAAAATTATGAAAGAAATCAGAAGCGGAAGCAGCGAGGATGGTTGTGGAAGGGGTTAGAGGGTTTGAACATCACTAACCCTGGAGATAATCTTCAAACTGCCTGCAACTCTGCATCAACGAAAAGGTCGATGGAGTCTTCTAGCACTCAATCGAGAACGTCAGAGATGCTTCGGAAGGAGCTGAGGAGCCTCAGAACCTTGATCAGGGTTCGAAGGCAACCAGTTCCTACTAAAGTAGACTGACAATCAATACCTTAGAGCAAAATTGTTGTATTTTCAAAATTCATACCGTGTATGAGTAATAGATCTGCAACAAACGCTTTAAGTAATCAAAAACAAATTCCAGCACGAAAAACCAAGTCGAATGGATTTGAATGCTGGCAGATTAATCTTCACAGAAGTAAGGCCGCTAGCTATAACTTATGTGAAGTAACAAAAAACATTCGTTCAGGTATAGTCCTAATTCAGGAACCCTGGACTTATGGAGGTGCAATCAGAAGTAAACTCAGGGGATGGAAACTTTTTCAAGGTAATGAAAAAGATAAACGTCCCCGAGCATGTATTTATGTCACTTCTGATATGACATGCTCTCTCATACCACAATTTTCTAGCGAAGATGTGGTAGCAGTGAGAGTTAAAAATGTAAGACGAGAAGGAGATAGCTTTGTCTTTGTATCGGCTTACATGGCTTTGGAAGAACCAGCTCCACCAGTAATTCTGAAAGAGCTGCTGTCATTCAGTGACAGAGATAAAATTCCTACCGTTATAGGAACTGATGCAAACGCACATCACACAGTATGGGGCTCCTCCAACGTTAATACAAGAGGTATGGATTTGCTTATGTTCTGTGCTAGTGCGAACTTGCACATCTGTAATGTGGGCAGTAAACCCACCTTCAGAACGAGAAAAAGAGAAGAAGTGCTAGATCTGACTCTAATAAACCGAAATGCTGAGAACTGTATAAGTGACTGGCATGTCAGTGATGTGCCATCCTTTTCAGATCACATGTATATTAGGTTTAGAGTTCAAAGTGGCACCAAAAGAACAAAAATGATCAGGAACGTTAGACGTACTTGCTGGAATAAGTATGCAAACGAACTTGGTCACAGGTTGCATGATTTGAATAGTACACCAGTTAGTATATCATCAGTAGATGATATAGAAAAACTGGCATCAACTGTTCAATCACAGATAATAAAATCTTACAATGTATCTTGCCCTCAGCGTAAGATCCGTCGTAAAACTGAAAATATTTGGTGGAATACAGAGCTAACCTGTCTCCGCAGAGAGGCTCGTAAAGCCCAACGTAAAGCCATCAAATCCAAACTTGGAAGCGATTGGGAAGCTTTTAAGCAGGCCCAATTGATTTTTAAAAAAGCCGTAAGAAAAGCCAAGAGAGATTCTTGGCGTCTTTTTACGGAATCGATGAATAGCCACTGTGCAACCGCTCGGCTGGCTAAAATTATGCGTCGAAACGAAACGGTGCAACTAAGCAACGTTTTAAGACCTAATGGTCAATTCACCGAATCTTCTGTTGAGACTATGAATTGCCTTTTAGACACCCTAGCACCGGGAAGTCGAGAGGTAAACTATAGTAAAGCAGCAGAAGAACCAAATGATAACACTGTTGTGTTGCCAATGCACGACGAAATTGTTAGCTCCATCTGTTCACTTGAAAAGATGGAAAGAGCAATAAACGAATTTCTGCCATTTAAGGCGCCGGGACCAGACGGTATTTACCCGGTGCTACTACAAAAAGGCTGGAATAGTATTAGAAATATATACCAAACCATTTTCCAAATGTGCTTGAAGTACAGCTATGTGCCGAAAGTATGGAAGGAAGGGACTGGTATCTTCATCCCTAAACCCGGTAAAGAAAACTATCATGAAGTTAAGTCTTTCCGGATGATCACTTTAACTTCCTTTCAACTTAAATGGTTGGAAAGGTTAGTACTGTATCATTTTAATGAGGATTCTAATTTGCAAGCAAGGTTTTCTGCGTTCCAGTATGGATTCAGAGCAGGAGTTTCAACTGAAACTGCACTGCATGAATTTGTACGACGCATAGAACTAAGCTTGGCAAAGAAAAGAACAGCACTTGGAATATTTCTGGATATTGTTGGTGCTTTTGATAATATCACACATAGTGGCATTACCGATGCTCTGCGAGAATTGGAGGTGTCGCCTTTTCTCGTCGATTGGATTGAGAATTTACTGAGACACCGCACAGTTCAAGTAGAGCTAAGTGGTGAAAAGATTAAAAGAGAAGTAGTAAAAGGGAATCCCCAAGGTGGTATTTTGTCCCCTTTTCTATGGAACTGTGTATTAAACTCCTTGTTGGTAGACCTACGCAACAGGGGTTTTCATGTACAAGCCTATGCCGATGATGTAGCAATTTTGGTCACTGGCACCAACATGCTGTGGATCAAAGGTAGGGCTCAAAAAGCGCTAAATATTGCAAGAAATTGGGCTCATAATCAAGAGCTTCAATTCAGCAGTAAAAAGACTGAAATAGTTCTGTTTACTAACAAAAGGAAGCCGGATTTTGGAACCTTGCGTTTAAACGGACGCCAGCTAGTAATTTCCAAAGAAGCAACACTACTAGGTGTAACCCTTGATAGTAAGCTTACCTGGAAACCTCACATAACACGTATTGCTCGCAAGGCGACTGCGGCGTTATTACAATGCAGACAAATAGTGGGCAAAGCGTGGGGATTAAATCCCAACAACATGCGATGGATATACACTGCAATGATACGGCCTGTTATCACATATGCGTGTACATCCTGGGTTGGTGGATTAAATAAAAAATATCTTGTGAAAAAGCTTGCTAGAGTACAAAGACTAGCTTGTCTCATGATTTCTTCAGCATTCCCCAGTACCCCCACAGGTGCTCTGGAAATGCTGTTGAATATCATGCCAATTAATGAATTCATATTGTCAGAGGCGCTAAAAGGTTCATACAGGTTATCCCGTGTGGGCCTTTGGTCAGCCATGACAATCGGATCAACAGGGAAAACTAAAAGTCATGTTGACGTATGCAATGAAGCAAAGGAAAACTTGTCTTTGTTGAGCATGCCCGCAGATTTGATAAACAAAACAAAGGTATTTGGAAGACAGTACAATTGCCTTGTTTTAGAACGCAAGGACGCAGTGCAGTTTGAACGTGCTTTAGAACAAAGCATGATCAGATGCTACACTGACGGGTCCAAATTGAATGGAAGAGCCGGTGCGAGTTTCTATATAGAATACCCATCAGGATCTCACACAGACCAAAGTTTTTTCCATTTGGGAAGATATAGTACAGTCTTTCAGGCAGAGGTCTTCGCTATAGCTGAAGTAGCGAAGAAACTGACCATGGAAAAAACTCTAAATGAAGAAATAATAATTTTAGTGGATAGCCAAGCAGCGATACTGGCAATCCAAAATAATACTGTAAAATCTAGTACAGTATTATCATGTATCAAACACCTAAATAAATTGGGTGAAGACAATCACGTCACTGTTGCATGGACGCCGGGCCACACCGGCATCCACGGTAATGAGAAGGCGGATACACTAGCTAAATCAGGATCAGCATTTAATTGCTTCGGCCCTGAGCCTTTTGTTCCAATCCCATATGCGAGCTGTTGCGCTGCAATAAAGGATTGGAGTGTTGAAAGATGGAAAACATCTTGGATAGAACGAAAGGACTGCCTGAGCACAAAAGAAAACGTGGAGTGGGCCTCGCCCCAATTAACTCGTCGACTTTTGAGTCTCAGCAGATCTAGATTAAATGAAGTGTTGCAAGTCCTCACTGGTCACTGCAACTTACAGAAACACAGGAAGACCACTGGACGTGACGAGTCACCGACATGTCCAAAATGTAACCTGGAAGAAGAAACTCCAAATCACCATATTGGAGCATGCACTTATTACCAAACCCTTCGAAGAAAGGTGCTTGGTAAAGAAAAAACCACAATAAAATCTGTGGTACAAAAGCTAAATATAAATCTGCTGGCTAAGTATTTGCAGCAGGCCGGAAGGCTGGCTGAATACGGCCAGTAGACTAATCTGAATAAAACAAAAAAAGCGGTGAAAAATTGTAATGGGCCTAATTGATGGCCTACACAATGTGCCAGAGAGGTTTAAACGTTGTTGTTCCTCTTTGGCACCACCGCCCACTAATAATAATAATAACCGTTGTTCTGACCGGTTAACGATTTTAATTCACAAATGATTTTAATTTACAGATACCGGTATCAGCTTAAAAGATTACATTTTTGTTGTTTTAACCTTGCTCGTAACCGCAGTTAACAATATTCTGGGACATAGAAATTCATTAATTGTTAAAAATGCCTCAGTAAAACTTAAATTTATATTATCTGTCAGGAGCAGATCAATAAAATTTTGGTGGGGGGATGCAGTTTTCCATTAGGTTGAATGTTTACTACGTACAAATTCGTTAGACGTTTACACCCAAAAACGGGCCTAAATAACATAAGCCCTTTGAAAATGTTTCATGTCAAAAGCGTATTCAGAAATTTTTTCAAGGACAAGAGCATTAAATTTTGACATTTTAATCAAGCGTATTTTTTCTGGCATTGAGGAACGAATCTAGGGGGTCCGGGGGCATGCTTCCCCCGAAACTCTTTGCAAATCTACACACTGCAATGGCCATTTTAGTGCTTTTTGAACATTTTTCAGGTAGGCCTACATTTTATTTAAATTTTTGCCCCTATACGTGCGTGCCTCACCAAGTATGATGGACGTGTTCGCACATTTTCGATTACGCGTGCTTAAGGCGTAAGAATTATTGTTATCGAAAAGTTTCGAAATTATGAAAAAAAATTGTATTTTTTCTAAAATATATTTAAAATCGGATTTTAGGGAGATGCATCCCCCCAAACACCCCTGGATCCACCCCTATTGCCTGTTGAATATTGACAAATTACGACGAGTATTGGTACTTAAAATTTTTTACAGCTGTTTTATCCACTGTCGTTCATACTTCAGCCCCCTTAGCCCCCCCCCCTAGTTGCGCCTATGTACGGAAATGACTAATAGAATAAAACACCAATAACAGGAAAACTCTGTTCGAAGTTAGCAGCATTGATTGTTCGAAATGTAATCAGCAAAGCCTGCAATTTTTGTATAAATATTCCGCAGATTGATGTAGAAGATCCAGTCTTTCTGATTGATGTAGAAGATTCCAGTGTATTTTAATGCTTTTGGCGTACGGGAATAAAAGTTGAATTGGCTGATTGATTTTTTGATCCAGAGCCTTGACCTGAAAAATTATACAATATGATTCTCCAAAGGAATAACTAATGCAAACTGTAATATTGCCTGCATTAGCTCAACCTAATCTATTATGGTTCAACTCTAACAAGCAATTGAATTATCGCACTTTTTCTTTTTTCTCTCAGTGCAATTACAATATTGTGCCTATCGAGCCATATCGTGTAAACGTCACAATCCATACATAACTATTCGAAACAATGAAGAAGTGAAGCCTATTACGTCAGTGGTCAATCAGCGTCCTTATAACATAAAGCTAGTTTGAAGCAGTAGGCCTACCCGCAGAAAAAAAGTCAAGGTCTAAGCAAAGACTGGTCTAAGTTTAAGGTGAAGTTCGAACAGGATAGCTCAGGCTTGGCAGGTCAGAATCAAGAAGGAGAAAAGCAGTTGAATTGTGAAGGCCTCGATAAAAAGTGACGCTGGTTTATTCTATACCAATTCGAAAAATAAGTAGGCCTATACAGGTAGCAGTGTATGCCAAGTGCTACCGGTAAGCTAGCCTACTAGGCTACCGGGAATGGTTGCATCAACGCTGAGCGATTTGCAGCTGGTTTCGATTCATATTTATTAGTGGGTATGAGAACACGCATAGCTTTCAATCCTTTCATGGCTTTGTCCACCACTAGCTTCTCACCGTTTTTTATCTTTTGGAAATCGAAAGAAGCTTGATGAAGGGTTTTTATCTCTGGAGCTTGAGCAGTTGAATGCCGAACAGCACGAGAATGGACTGTTTTTTTTTTCTGTGGCACACTATCTGGATCCATAGATTTTTTCCTGGTTTCTAAAAATGCTCAGCCAACTCGTTTAGTGATTATCTCCGCTTAGCAATTTATTTTCAAGCAGTCTAAAATGTGGTATACCTAGCTTAATTGTTTCAATGTTAAGATTTGGAGTTTGACGCCAGGTAAAGTTGCTTCGCCAGCTAGTGGTTCAATTAGACTCAAAGCAGACCTATAGAGAGTGAAGAGAAAGTCACAGGAATACTTAAAATGCCTATTTCAAGCTTTACCTAGCATAGCATAAGAACTGTTGCGTAAACAAGAAGAAAAGTTCAGAATTTCAAAGATTTAGAGACGCTTTTTTTCTGTTTTAGCTTTTATTTTGCTATTAAACCCTTTTTTAACTCCTTGCAAAAAGTTAAAAAAAATAATTTTTTTCGAAATCCTTGTAGCGTCTGCGCTTACCAAGAGCTCCAGCAGATTCGAGAGAGGTTTTTTTTTGTGGACACACGTCACAATGGTTTTTGCAGGAGTGAGCCTACTGTATAGATAAGTATACTGTGAAAATAGTAAATGCGCGAAAAATCATTTTCAACAAAACCGCTACAACCTTTTTTGAGAGTCACGTGATGCGTAAGAAAATATAAGCACAAATTTGAAACAAACAAACTGTCTCAATGCATGAAACAGACTGCAGGAAAACAAACTGTCAAAAGTTTTTCTTTATTTATTTTTCATTGTTTGTTTTTGACTCTTTATTTTTGTCAATTTATTTTTGAGTGTCTATTTTTGGATATTTATATATAAAGAGGATAAACTATATCAAACAGACAAAACAACATGACTATATATTTAATAAAAAAGCATAAATAAATGCACAAAAATAAATACCGGTACTTTAAAACTGTAAAACTTGGTGTTTATTTACTTTTGTGCATTTATTTCAAAGTGCTGAGTGTTATACATTCATGTAAACAAACAAAAAATCGTTGCACAAGCTTGTGTTTACAAACGTCACCCCGTATAAAATGAATTTTTGCGTATTTAGCTTTTTGTCTGCTGAAACGTGACAAGCGGCAACACAATTAGGCTACCTAGAACAACAACAACCAGTTTATTTTCATGCATCTGAAAGCCCACGATGTTAAACAATCACAAACAATAACATCAACGTTAAATAAATCACGGCACAAAGACTTACAGATGTACATAGGAACGTCGCGAAGGGACCTAAAGGTCTTCGAGTCAAGCGACCACCTGTGAAAATATCTAGTACATGTGAGAGTGAGAGTCACACTACAGGAACCGAAAGCGGTTACGCAACTACGATTTTTCAAACTTCGATAACTGGAATTTTCGGTGAAATAGACACTTCCTTTATATATATGTCAAAGAAAAATGTGCCTAACACCATGGAAATAAGACATATGATTGCATGTTGGATTGTTACGACATATCCTAATTGAACCAAAGATAAGCTTGCTTGACCCAGGCTAGCAAATTTTTATATCGCCGTAATCTAGAATCGCAAGTAGTCACTGGCCAGCAGCGTATAGCCTTATATATTTGTATCAGACACAAAAAACAGTCTCAAACATTGCTAAAACTGCTTGTCTAGAGGAAAAAAAACAAGCAACAAAAACGCAAAAAAAAAACAAACAGGCCTTATTCTGTTATCTGCTTATGGTAGTGGCATGTTGCGTAGCAGTGCCACTGTACAAATACGTCGGTTAACGCCACTAGCATTGCTTTATCAATACAGTTTAGCGCACAGAAAGAAATGCCACGTAACAAGAAGTAAACTCACAAATTAAAAGATTTTCCCAGCTCTTTTACTATTTTAACTTTTGTTGTGCTCATCACGCAGAGTGGGTCTACTGAGCTCCATCAGTCCATAAGGTTCAAGAGAGGGAGCTGTTTTGTGACCACGTCACAATGCTTTTCGCAGTAGTGAACCTACCGTTATTGAATGGATACTGGATAGTATAGTTCTGCACAGTGCAGGTAATAGTCGACAGGTCTATGCAGCCAGTTCAAGTTTTAAATAAAGTTGCATTATGACCACACAGTAAATGTTGTAAATGCAGAACACATTGCCTTGCCGGAATTGTTCAGTGTGATTTTATTTGTCACATTATATACCCATAAATATTGGTGTAACCTGCGCTGATATTGATAGTGATGAGTTTTGCTGTTTTGGGAGAAGTTAAGTGATTTTCATCCAAAACTTCGGTTGTCTAGGTGTCTAGCTAGTCATGTGAAATTTCATCTGATCATAGTCGGAGATAGTTAATAGCTCTAATAAATATTATATACTGGTACCGGTATTTAGTGCTCTGACCATTTGGACATTGAGCTCTTTCTTGAGATTAAGACTTCCATTGAATCTGTATGCGTGTAATTTAGTTCAATACAAAACTGAAAAATGGCAGTCTAGACTATAGTGCATTACCACTACAATATTGCTGTTTTGTTTGTTGATGTAGTTTATGTTTATGGATAAAAATTTGTGCATTTTAACATTTTACTGTTTCAGTTCTATTTTGGCTGTTTTGCTTAAAATTACAAAACAAGGTATCACCAACTTGCCTGTGTAGTCTGCTTGATTTCAAGTCTACTAATGTGCAAAAAATGGATTTTATTTGGTTAATGTTGTGGGATATTTTGAGTTTGTGTGGTTGTTTTGTATTAAGCAGGCAAATAATGTTTCATGCAAGATTGTTGTTGATCAAATCATTTTTATCTTTTGATGCAACTTTGCTTTTGTATTTTGCAATTTTGTAGGTCAACATTTTTGAAATATTACCGTCGCTAGCCTAGGCCTACATACCGGTAATTATTTAGAAGCCTTGTCTGATTATTTTCATTGTTGTTAACCAATTTTGGGATCTGTGCACTGTAATGAATAAATTCAAAATGATTAGTTTATTTCATATATGTATACCAGTTATTTGCACTTCCTAGTGGGTAACATTGATACATCAGCTCATGTCATTTACTCAGCAAATGTTGTTAAGTCAGATTAGATAAGAAATGCCAACAACTCAGCGATCATATAATTTACGAAGTATGGTCGTTGTCAATGGTATATCTAGCTTTTCATTTAAAATCTTAACAGGTTAAAGCTAGGCAAGTGACTGAGGGAGCATAAAATTTTTAAACATCTCTGAAAAGTTGAATCAGGCAGTTTAACTTTATGCTTTTTCACTTTACACACTGGGCCTCTTCATGTTTATTGTTTATATTTAAATAATAGTTGTTTGTTGAAACCTTCCGAAAACAGAAGATGAACAAAAAAGAAAATGATGATATAATATTAATGCTGCTTCAAACCTCATTAAAAGATAAAGAACTTGAAGCACAAAAACGTGTTTTATCTAAAGGAACATGTTTAGTGCCACAGTGCAGTCAGGGCAATGCAGGTATTGGGGTAGCTACAGTTCCTAAGAACCACAAATTTCAAGGATGGATGCCTTCTATTGCTCCTTTGCCAGGGTGTCCTGCTGGCTTAGAATATCTAATGCAAGTTGATCAATTGTTAGTGCATCAACAAGTTGAGTTATTAGAGGCATTTACTGGTTTTGAAACGAGTAATAAATATGAAATTAAAAATTCCTTAGGACAGGTAATGTATTTTGCTATGGAAGACTCGGATTGTTGCACTAGGAACTGTTGTGGTCCAGAACGTCCGTTTGATATGAGAATATTAGATAATTCACAGAGAGAAGTAATTCATCTGGAAAGACCACTTCGATGCTCAAGTAGTTGTTGTATTTGTTGCTTACAAGAAATTACTATATTCTCCCCACCTGGTTGTGTCATTGGTGGCGTAAAGCAGGAATGTGATTTGTGTTATCCCAAATTTGAAGTATGCAATGAACAAGGAGAGTGTGTGTTAAAAATTGAAGGTCCATGTGTGACATGCAATTTTTGCAATGATGTTGAGTTTCTTGTTTTGACACTCACAGGTCAAGTGATTGGAAAGATTTCAAAACAATGGTCTGGTTTGGTTAAAGAATATTTTACTGATGCTGACATGTTTGGAATTCAATTTCCAATTGACTTAGATGTTAAGACAAAAGCATGTTTGTTAGGAGCAGTGTTTTTAATTGATTTCATGTTTTTTGAGAAAACTAGCAATGAAAATGAGCGTTTAGGTGTATGGCAACAATAAGCCTGGAATTAAAAAGGTGTTGCTACTTTAAATGTTATGTTAGAATGTTTCATAATTGCAAAGCTCAGTTACATTATGTATATGCAAGAAGTGTTGAGATATTGATTTTTTCTTGTGGTTGTTTTGAAAAAATCTTAGTATAACTTGTTATTAATGTTGAACCAGAAGTAAATGTGTGTGGTTTGAAAGCTTGTATTTAAGTAAGACATGTAAGTATATTTGGAGATTGTTGAGCACTCTTGTTACATAAAAAAATTAAATTGAAGTAAACGTATAAAGTCTTAGTTGCAGTTAGTTGTCAGGTATTTTTGTGATTTGTTATGCTATATCTATAGCATATCTCGTTGTCTAATTGTTTTTGTGAAGAAAATACGTTATATTTTATTCATCTTTGTTTCACGTTTGTGATTACTTTGTGATATGGCTTAATGCTGCATAAGATTTTTACCAATATTTACGCATTTACAAGTTTGTGTCATTCAAAATGTATATCGATATATCTGTTACAGTATGGATGTTTAATGTGATGTGCCTACACTCTAGTTGCAATTTTTTTGCCACAGAATGTGTTCTATTGATGCCTATCAGTTTTGGCTGTAAAAGTACACACTTATGTTCTAGGTAGTGTTGTTAAGGATTAGTGCCATTATGTTAAGTTCTCTACATAGATTAAGCATATTATAATTGTTATGTTACTATAAGTACCGATACGCATTTTTACAATCATCAAAACTTTAATCAATTTTTGGGCAATACAGAAATGTGTGCGTATAGATTGTAAGTAAAAGAGCCAAGCTATTGTGTTTTTACATACTTTTAAAGAGTTTTATCTCCAGAGGAAGTTGTAGTCATGTACCAGAATTTTCAAGGATGGGCGCCTGCTGGCCCGTTTATACCAGGATGTCCTCCTGGCTTAGAATATCTTGCACAAGTTAATCAATTGTTAGTGCATCAACAAGTTGAGTTATTGGAGGCATTTACTGGTTTTGAAACGAGTAACAAGTACGAAATTAAAAACTCGCTAGGACAGGTAATATATTTTGCTGCGGAAGACACAGATTGTTGCACTAGGAACTGTTGTGGCCCACGTCGTCCGTTTGATATGAAAATATTAGATAATTCACGGAGAGAAGTAATTCATCTGGAAAGACCACTTCGATGCATAAGTACCACTAGTTGTTGTTGTTGTTGTTTACAAGAAATTACAATATTCTCCCCACCTGGTTGTGTCATTGGCACCGTAAAGCAGCAATGTAATTTGTGTTATCCCAAATTTGAAGTATGCAATGAACAAGGACAGTGTGTGTTAAAAATCGAAGGTCCATGTGTGACATGCAATTGTTGCAATGATGTTGAGTTTACTGTCTTGGCACTTAATGGTCAAGAAGTTGGAAAGATTTCGAAACAATGGTCTGGTTTGGTTAAAGAATATTTTACTGATGCTGACATGTTTGGAATTCAATTTCCAATTGACTTAGATGTTAAGACAAAAGCATGTTTGTTAGGAGCAGTGTTTTTGATTGATTTTATGTTTTTTGAAAGAACAAGGAAAGAAGATGAGCGTTTAGGTGTATGGCAGCGATAAACCAAGCGATAGGCCTAGAATTTAAAAAAGTGTTGTTAATTGGAATTTTCTGTTAAATGTACCGGTAGTGTTTCATACGTGCCAAGCTCAGTTATGTTTAGTATGCAAAAAGTATTGAGGTGTCAAGCTTAAAAGCTTACCCTTAAGAATAATGTCAGTATATATCTATTGAATAACACTAATATGAAGCTTGTTTTACTACCAATCTTATCTGATAGTTGTTTTGTATTTGAAAAAGAATTTTTGTGTGGCCTGTAGCCACTGGAGTACCAGAATTAAATGTGTGTTTGTTTGGTGTTTGATTTGGAAGCTTGTATTTTAGTAAGACATATGATTGGAAATGGATGCAAATTGTATTAGTATCTTACTATTAAGCAGTCTCATTGCATAAAACAATAATTGAAGTAAACAAAAATAATTATCTTGCCTACAGTTGTTGGGTGTTTTAGTGAATTGTTGTGCTCTCTCGTTTTCTTACTGTTTTTGTGGAGCAAACACGTTGTCCACCTTTTTTTCATGTTTGTGATCACTTTTTTTCATGTTTGTGATTCATGTTTGTGATCAGATTCAATACTTGCTTGGTAAGATTTTAGCCAATATAGGTCTACATGTTGTGCAATTACATTATTGTGTCGCCTCATGTATAATATATGCATTTCAAAATGTATCTATTATAATATGATTGTTTCATGTGTTCTTCGCATATTCTTTAGTTGCAAATTTTCAGCCACGGAACGTGTTCTTTGGATGCCAATTAGTTTTAGCTGTAAAAGTGAAACACACTTATGCTATGGGTAGTTTTGTTTTAAGTACTAGTATGTTTACTTTTACACATAAATTAGGTGTGATTTTTATCTTGCTCTACATGCCGGTATGGATGCACTGTTTGTAATCATTAAAACTTTATTACTTTTTGAGCAATATAGAAATGTGTACGTATTATGAATTGTAAGTAAGGAGCTTAGCTGTTGTGTTTTTGCAAAACTTTGAAAGAGTTATATCTCCAGAGGAAGTTGTAATCATGTACCAGTACCAGAACTTTCGAGGTTGGGCGCCTGCTGGCCCGCTTTTACCAGGGTGTCCTCCTGGCTTAGAATATCTTACACGAGTTGATCAATTGTTAGTGCATCAACGAACTGAGTTTTTTGAGTTAGCCACTGGTATTGAAACGGAAAATAAATATGAAGTTAAAAATTCATTAGGACAAGTAATATATTTTGCTGTTGAAGACTCAAATCTTTGCACTGGGAACTGTCTTGGTTCAGAACGTTCTGTTTTTGTGAGAATATTAGATAGTTCACGGAGAGAAGTAATTCATTTGGAAAAACCTTTTTCATGTGTTCGTCCTGGTTGTTGTTTACAAGAAGTTACAGTATTGTCCCCACCTGGCAGTGTCATTGGTAGTATAAAACAACAGTCGGATTTATGTAAAACAAACCTTGATATATGTAATGAATACGGACAGTGTGTGTTAAAAATCGATGGTCCATGTCTGACTTGCAATTTGTGCAGTAACGTTGAGTTTCCTGTTTTGGCACTTAATGGTCAAGTAATTGGCAAGATTTCGACACAATGGCCTGGTTCGATTAAAGAACTTTTTGCTTATGACGACTTGTTTGGAATTCAATTCCCAATTGACTTACCGTATTTATTCGATTATAACGCGCAAAATTTTGAACTGATTTTTAGGCAAAAATCAATGCTGCGCGTTATACACGAGGTCTGAGAAATGCGGTATTGAAAATGTGGTTTTTAACATCTGAAACGTGCGTGCGCTCGCAAAGTTTTTTAAAGACGGGCATTAGCAATAGAATGGATGGTACAGAAGACGACCTGTTGTGGGATTCCAAATTGGGGTCAGAAGAAGAGGTTGAAAGTGATGTTCCCGCCGATTGGGACACTGATTTAGACATAACCCAAACAGAAATCGAACAGTTGTTTGATGAATCAGAGACTGAATCCGATTTTGAAGGGTTTTGAATTACTGTATGCTTTTTATAAATTTTTGTTCATGCTGTGAGTTGTTACCTTATGTGCTTACCAGTAGTTAGTAGAGAAAAAATAAAAAAAGAATTTTATACCAATTTTCATTCAAAATTTAAGGGTGCGCGTTATACACGAGTGCGCGTTATAATTGAATAAATACGGTAGATGTTAAGACAAAAGCTGTTCTATTAGGAGCAGTGCTTTTGATTGATTTTATGCTTTTTGAGGAACCTAGGAATACATAGGCACGAGGGTGTATGACAACATTAAGTCATGAATTATGAATGTTTTGTTAATCTGAATTTTTTGTTTTGTAATTGCAAAGCTCAGCTTATGTAATATGCAAAAACTATTGAGATGTTGAGGTCAAAAAAGTTACCTTTACTGAAGAATAATTGCAGTAGGTATTGAATGCCAGTAATATAAAGCTTGTTTAATTAGGCTACTAATCTTATATTACAATTGTTTTGAATTTGAAAACAACCTTTGCATTATTTGTAAATAGTGTTGAACCGGAAGTAAATATGTGTTTGTTTGGTTTTTGGTTTGGAAGCTTGTATTCAAGTAAGATATATATTTGGAGGTACAAATATATCCAAGTATTATTAGGCAGTCTCATTGTGTATTAAGAAATTTATTGAAGTAATCATAAAAAAGTTTGCCTACAGTTGTCAGGTATTTCAATGAATTGTTATTCTATCTCGTTTTTTCATTGTTTTTGTGAAGAAAACGCGTTATCCATTTTTGTTTTATGTTTGTGATTACTTTGTTTTATGTTTGTTGTGCAGTCAAATCTTGTTACTGTGTCACCCGTCAGCACCAAGCTAAAGTGGCATTGTAACGAGAGTTTGCATAGTGGCAACCGTATACTGTGCTTAATGTGCTGTGTAGTACTGCATTAACGAAACGACAAGCGGCTGTAGTATATCTGCTCGTCATCTCCCTGACAAGTTTGGACTGATTCGGCTCCTCCCTTGCGGCATCTATGATTTCGTTCTTCATTACCGGTTCCGTACAATCAGTTCGCTTGAACTTTAAGATCGATATTTTTAGGCAAAATTTAGAATTCGGATATACTATGCTGTGCTATAGGTAATTGTACAGCACTGTTAAGCAAACGTGGCTTGCACAGATAAATGCTGTATTGCAATTGTACATCCTTTCGCACGTGGCATAGTACCGAGATTAAGGGGTGGCATAATAAATTCGCAACACCCATTTTTTCTATTAAATTTTGTTTGGGATGGTCAAAAGTGGTATATGTAGTAGAGAGGTGGCATAATAACGAAATTGACTGTATAACTGCACTTACCAATCACGACGTTACACCATTTACAAGCAACTTTCATCGTAATACATATTTCATGATAACGAACGAATACTTGCTGTGTAAGATTTTTACCAATACAGTTGGCTCCACTTAACTGGCTCACAGATAACTGGATTATTTTGTCATAATTATGGATCATTTTTCTAAGTCCCAAATTACATTATGCATTTTCAAAGTAAAAGCACTGCCACTTTTCTGGATCACTTTTACATGAAAACTCACAGTAAAATTCTACATTTTGGACGGCACGTGCTTCCGCGTTTCACAGGAAATATGTTCACAGCACACCACTATTGGCAAGGTTAGAGAAAACATCAAGTCAAGTACATACAGGACTTGAAACAGACGACTATGTTATGTTTTTTTCAGCAGAACTAAATGTTTAGTAATAAGTACAGTTGTGCTATTGATTCTCGTTTCATTATTTGTTTTAAGTTGTGGTTCTGGTTGACTAAAAAACTTGACCTTTTTTTCACCATTATGTACAGTTCTGTATCTTTTTGGCTAACAAGATTAAAGCCCTCAGCCCAAAGGAGCCAACTGTATCTAATTTAATGCAATTACAGTTTTGTGCCAACAAATCGATTATGCATTTCAAAGTGTAGTTGTTGCAGTATAGATGTTAGATGTGATATTTGCCTATAGTATTAGTCTAGTTGCAAATTTTCTGCCACGGAATGTGTTCTTTTGATACCAGTCAGTTTTAGAAGTACAAGTGGAACACACTTACGCACTAGATAGTTTTGTTACAAGTACTAGTATGTGTGTTTTGACACATAGATTAGACGTAATTTTTATCTTGCTTTAAGTACCGTCACGCACTGTTTGCAATCATTAAAACTTGTCGCTTTTTGGGCAACATAGAAATGTGTTCATAAAAACAATAAGTAGAAGAGCCTAGCTGTTGTGTTTTCGCAAACTTTGAAATAGTTTTATTTCCAGTGGAAGTTGTGGTCATGAACCAAGATTTTCGACGATTGGCGCCTGCTCGCCCGCTTTTACCAAGATGTCCTCCTGGCTTAGAATATCTAAGGCAAGTTAATCAATTGTTAGTGCATCAACAAGTTGAGTTATTTGAGGTATTTACTGGTTTTGAAATGAATAACAAGTACGAAATTAAAAACTCGCTGGGACAGGTAATATATTTTGCTGCGGAAGACACAGATTGTTGCACTAGGAACTATTGTGGTCCACGTCGTCCGTTTGATATGAGAATATTTGATAATTCATGGAGAGAAGTAATTCATCTGGAAAGACCATATCGATGCAGAGGTCTCGTTTGGTTTTGTTGTTTACAAGAAATTACAATATTCTCCCCACCTGGTTGTGTCATTGGTAGTGTAAAGCAACAGTGTGATTTAATATGTTATCCCAAATTTGAAGTATGCAATGAACACGGACAGTGTGTGTTAAAAATCGAAGGTCCATGTGTGACATGCAATTGTTGCAATGATGTTGAGTTTCTTGTTTTGACACTCACAGGTCAAGTAATTGGAAAGATTTCGAAACAATGGTCTGGTTTGGTTAAAGAATATTTTACTGATGCTGACATGTTTGGAATTCAATTTCCAATTGACTTAGATGTTAAGACAAAAGCATGTTTGTTAGGAGCAGTGTTTTTAATTGATTTTATGTTTTTTCAGAGATGTAAGCGACGAAAATGAGCATTAAAGTATGTGGCAACGCTTAAACAGAATTAAAAATATGTGTTGTTAGTCTGAATTTTACGTTAAGATGTTTCATAATTGCAAAGTTCAGTTTTATGCAAAAACTATTGGGATGTTGATTTTTGTAAGTTAACCCTAAGAAATAACAATCACGGTATCTATTCAACACCATTAATGTAAAGCTTGTTTTAATACTAATCTTGTAGTTGTTTTGTATTTGAAAAAATCTTGGTATAGCCTGTAATTAATGTCGAACCGGAAGTAAATGTGTGTTAGGTGTTTGGTTTGAAAGCTTGTATTGAAGTAAGACGTGTGTTTGGAGATGCAAATATGTATGAATATTGTTAAGCAGTCTCATTGCACAAAAAATAAAAACTAATTGAAGTAAACATAAAAGTCTTGCCTACAGTTGTCAGGTATTTTAATGAATTATTATGCTCTCTCGTTTTCTTTTTGTTTTTGTGAAGAAAACACGTTATCCATCTTTGTTTCATGTTTGTGATTACTCTGTGGCATGTCTTAGTTCTTGCAAGGCAAGATTTTTACTAATAAAATCTTCCCAATATACAAATTATTCGTGCAATTACAATTTTATGTCACCACATGTAGTGCATATGCATTTTAAAATGTGTTTATTATTATATAAGCAGTATATATGGATGTTTAATGTGATATTTGCCTACGCTTTAGTTGTAAATTTTCTCCCAGGAAATGTGTTGTATTGATGATGCCAATCCAGTTTTACCTGTTTAAGAACCAAAACTTTCGAAGATAAACGCCTGCTTGTCCGCTTTTACCGGGTTTTCCTTGAAACCGGACATTTAGGCGCGACCATTTCGGCGCAGACATTTGGGCGCGAAATGCGTTGCAGAGTATTTTATACGATCATTCTGCTTTTTTAGAAAACTTTTATTAACCACATTTTTACCAAAATTTTTATGTGCAAACGTGTGCTGGTAAGTGGTTTGATTTTTTCTAATTTTCTAATTACGACAAGTAATAAGCGAACGAACCAATTGATGTATATTTTCGGAAACTTAAGCAAGAAAAACTAGATAAGCAAAGACTTATATATACAGGGTGTTTCACAATTCTTTCAGATTTTAAAAAATTTATTACAAAAAAATTAGACAAGATAAAATCGAAATTTTAAAGCAGTTCAGTGGGAAACATCTTGTTATTTTGGTATTTGCATTCAACATGCCGACAACCTATACAAATTTTTTGTAGTTTACGTTTTCTATATGAGCCCCATTTTGGTTTGCGCAGGCATTGATACGTACAGCAAAGTTTTCAATTACGCGACGACATGTGTCTGTTGTCACACTCCGAGTGAATTCTTCGACAGCTTGTTTCAGCTGCCTAAGAGAGCGAGGCTTCCCTTTATACACTTCTGCTTTAGCAGCACCCCAGAAAAAGAAGTCAAGAGGAGCAAGATCAGGACTATGCGGAGACCATTCGAGCTCTGCCTGCAAGCTCCAAATTTTGTTTCCAAACAATGTGCGCAAATGGGCCATAGTCGCTTGTGCTGTATGGGGAGTTGCACCATCTTGCTGGAACCATAGAAATCTCTTTTGGTTTGGTGTGTATAGTTGGTTGAGGTCCTCATTAGTTCGATTCAATACTTCTCTGTAGCGTTCTCCGTTCACCGTGACAGTTCTTCTGCTGTCCTCAAACCAGTACGGCCCAAGCATCCCTTTCTTTGCATTCAAAGCACAAAGAGCCGTCACCTTTGGTCCTTTCAAGCACTTTTCATCGATTTCTTCAGGTCTCTCATCTCCCCAGTACACATTGTTATGGTGATTTACAGCACCATTCAGGTGAAAATGGGCCTCATCAGTAAACCAAACTTTGTCGATCCAATTCTGAAAACGATCCATTCGCTCAGCAACTCTGTTGCACATTTCTGTGCGTTTCTGCTTGTCTGTGTCCGTGAGCTTATGGCATGTGGATATTTTGTATGGGAACTTACTCAAGTCTTTCCTTAGCATTCGCTGAAGACTTGTTACTGATATCCCGAGCTCTAGGCTCCTACGCCTGAGGGACTTTTTTGGACTCTGCTGTACAGAAGCACGGACTCTGTCAATGTTTGCATTAGATCTTGCAGTGATTGGCGCACCAGCTTTTCCCTGTCTGCAGTTAAGAACTGTTCCTTTAGTCATGAACTTTTGGACAGTGTATTGGATAAATTTTTGATGTGGAGCTTCAACGTAACGCACGTTAAATTCTCTAGCATAACGACGACGAACTGTTTCATAGCATTTTGACTCAAACCACCATTCAACGATTTTAACTTTTTGCTCTTTGGAATAGACCATAGTTAATTTACGACAATGCAATATTTACAATATCAAACGACAAAGTATCAACTACAAAATCTGAAACAGGTGAGAAGGAAAAATTTAGAACAAAAAAGTTACAGTCTTTCCAAAACCTGAAAGAATTGTGAAACACCCTGTATACATGTTTATGTAATTGCATAATTTGAAGGACTTTGCGATAATCAGGCTATTTTGTGTATTCAAAAAAACGAAGGTTTTGGATTTATGCAAGATATTTTTGTTTACTCCGATGTTTTTATTTACTTAACCTAAGCTACTTAATTGCTGTAGGAACCAAATAAGAGATGTATGCTTACGGAAACTTAAGCAAAAAAAAATAACGTATTCAAGGTTAAGTTACCGATAAGCTAAGACGTATTTCTATGTTTAATTATTTGCATAAATTGAAGGACTTTGCGATAATTATTTTGTGTAATAAAGAACAAACGATGGTTCTGGATTTATGCGAGATATTTTTTGTTTGCGCCGATGTTTTTATTTACTTAACCTAAGCTACTTAATTGCTGCAGGAAACAAGCGAGTCAACAGATAGATATAGATTTGCGAAAACTTAAGTAAGAAAAATAATGCTTAGTCAAGGTCAAGTTACCGATGTGGGCAAAAACTTGCTTATACGTTTTTAATTAATGTACAATGCGGGCGACAATGCGATAGTTGGGTGCGATTTGACAGAAAGAATAAGCGAAGTTTATGTATATTTACGGAAACTTAAGCAAAAAAAACTAATGTGTATTCAAGTTTAAATTAACCGATAAGCAAAGACTTATTTCTTTGAATTTAAGGACTTCGCAATAAATATTTTGTGTAATGAAGAACAAACGAAGGTTTTGGATTTATGCAAGATATTTTTCGTTTGCGCCGATGTTTTTGGTTACTTAACCTAAGCTACTTAATTGCCGCCGGAAACAATTATGATGTATAAACGTTTCCGTAAGCATACCTCTCTTATTTAGTTGACTTGTTTCCTGCAGCACTTTTAAAGCAGCTTAGGTTAAGCAAATAAAAGCATCGGCGCAAACAAAAAATATCTTGCATAAATCCAAAATCTTTGTTTGTTCTTTTATTGTACAACATAATTATGATTATCGCAAAGTCCTCTGAATTATATAATTAATTAATTATAGAAATCCTTCTTTGCTTATCGGTAACTTAACTTTGACTTCACATTAGTTTTTCTTACAACGTATCCGTAAGTATACATCAATTGGTTCGTTCGCTTATTACTTGCAGTAATTTAGAAATTGGAAAAAATTAAAGCTCTAACGCATTTGCAAATATAACATTTTTGTAAAAATGGTGTTAATAAATTTTTTTATAAATAGTAGAAAAATAATTGTGAAAAGTGCGCTACAACGCATTTCGCGCCCAAATGTCGTAGACCGGCCCTCATGGCTTAGAATATCTAACGCAAGTTATCAATTGTAAGTAGTAAATAGTGAAAGACTCGTCGAAAAGAAGATTTGAGAGTGAAAGCACAATTGGTCAAAAGATGTATTATGCTGCGGAAGAATGAGATCACATTATTGTCGTGGAGGCATTAATTGATAATTCTCGGGATGAAGTGATTCATCTGAGAAGATCACTTCGATGCCTATTTATTATGTAAATAGCCTTTTTGTTCTTTGCCAGAAATTCTTGTAATGTTCCCACTTGGCTGTGTCATTGGTTTTGTAATGATATTGATCTTGATGTTATGGCTCTTAAATGGACAAAAGATTGCTAAGATTTCGATGCAATGGTCTGTTTTTCTTCGAAAGCATGTCCTGGAGCGGACAATGTTGGAGTTTAGTTCCCGAGTGACTTAAATGTTAAAATAAATGCTTGCCCGTCAGGAGCAGTGTTTTTGATTGATATCTTTTATTTTTAGTCTGATAATCTGCTGCGGTACCAGCCAGAATATTAATACGAAACTGAGCATAGTTTAGATCTATGCGTTTATGGTATATTATGTAAAAATACTTAAAGGTTTGTTGATAGGCAATGCTACTAAATAATTGGAATGTTCAAATCCTTTTCTTCTGCTTGCAGTACTATTTTTTGCATCGCAAAAGTACAAAGTCTGTGATAATGTGGAATTTGTGGTAGAGTGATATGTCGAATTTTTATTTATTATATTTTGAAGTGTGAATGGGTAGCACTTTTGCACTCTGAGCAGCCGCCTAGGCTTTCGAGCACCTTTTTGGGTATTCGAATTCCTGGGGCTCAGAGGCACTAGTCCCGTCACCTTCATCATGCTGACATATGCCTCCTCGGGGCACCACACGGGCAACAGTCTCGGCTGACTGGCTAAATTTATGTCAGCAACCCTACTGCCTTGTAGGAGTATGCCTATTGAGGCGAAGGCTAGGCCCACCGCCGAAAACTGTGGTTGGCGTCAGCAAGGGCATGCGGCTGTTAAATCTTTGCTCCAAAAATCTCGTTATGACTGCAAATAAAAAACAAATGGCCCCTAGTCCCCGGCAGCCCTTAAGTGGGCAGGGGGTGCGAAGAATCTCCGGGTTGGGGGGAATGAAGTTTGGGAGTTGGAATGTGGGAAGTATATGTGGAAGAGGAACGGAGGTTTGCGAAGAGCTACGAAAGAGAAACGTAGATGTATGCTGCATACAGGAAGTGAGATGGAGAGGTGAAGGAGCTCGATTTATGGGTGTTAAAGAACGGAGATACAAGTTTTGGTGGTCAGGAAACGATGCTAGGGTAGGCGGAGTGGGTATTTTGGCGAAAGAAGAACTATGTAGCAATGTGGTGGAAGTTCGAAGAAGAAGCGATAGGGTGATGTCGATGGTGATGATGATTGGAAAAGAGATCATGAGAGTGATATGTGCGTATGGTCCTCAATGTGGAAGATCAGTGGCAGAGAAGCAACGCTTCTATGATGAGCTGGCTTGTGAATGGGACCTTAAGAGCAACAATGAAATGGTGATGGGTTTGGGAGATTTTAATGGACATGTGGGACAATCAGTCGATGGATTTGAGAATGTACATGGAGGAAATGGAGTAGGTGAGAGAAATATGGAAGGAAGATTGCTATTAGAGTTCTGCGATGAGAAAGAGTTATGCGTGGCCAACACATGGTTTAAGAAGAAGGAAGAGAGAAAGATAACGTACAGATCTGGAGGAAATGGTACAGAAATTGACTTTGTGCTGGTTGGAAGAAATCAAAGGAAATATGTGACTGATGTAAAGGTGATTCCGGGAGAGTTACAGCATGGTCTTATAGTTGCTAATGTACGAGGTAGAAAACTGAAAAGACCTGGGAGGAAAACTAACATCATATGTAGAAGAGTGTGGAAATTGAAAGAAGAGGAGACAAAAAGCAACTTTAAGCAGAGAGTAAGAGAGTTGGTGGATATGGAAGCTCCTGATTTGTGGAAATCTTTCAAAGAAGGAGTCTTGAAAGCATGTGATGAGTTGTGTGGAAAGAAAACTTTACGTAGACATGGAGGAAGCACATGGTGGTGGAATGATAATGTCAAGGATGCTATTGCGAGGAAGAAGGAAGCGTACAAGACATGGTGCAATGCAAGATCTGAAGAGAACAAGGAGGTGTACAATAGCTTAAAGAAGAAAGCAAAAAAAGTGGTGGCAAGAACCATGAAAATAGAGGCTGAAAAAGAACTGAACGAATTGGGCAAGACCCCGAACAGCATTTTTAAGTTTTTAAAGTCCATGAAAAGAGATGGGAAAGATGTTGAAGGTGGAAGTTGCTTAAGAGACAGTGCTGGAAGGCTGGCTTTCTCGGAGGATGACAGGAAAAGAGTTTGGAAAGAACACATGGAGAAGATTATGAACGAAGAAAACGTGTGGGATCAGGTGACCGATGCAGACATGGTAGAAGGACCCATAGAGAGGATTACTCCTGCAGAGGTGCTAAAGGCCATAAAGGTTATGAAAACAGGAAGAGCAGCTGGTTTGTCAGAAGTAAACATCGAAATGATAAATGCAAGTGGCCAAGTTGGAGTAGAGGTGATGACAGAACTATGTCAGAAAGTATTGGATGGAGCAGGTATGCCAGACGAATGGAAGACAAGTGTAATGTTGCCAATTTTCAAACGAAAGGGTGACGTAAGGAGTTGTGCTTCTTATAGAGGTGTGAAATTATTGGAGCACGGAATGAAGGTTGTAGAACGAGTATTGGAAAAGAGGATACGAGGGATGATAGCTCTGGATGATATGCAGTTTGGATTTATGCCTGGAAGGGGGACGATAGATGCACTATTTGTAGTGAGGAGATTGCAAGAAGTATACCGCGAGATGGATAAATGTTTGTACATGTGCTTTGTTGATTTGGAGAAGGCGTTTGACAGAGTTCCAAGAAAAGTGGTAGAATGGGCACTGAGAAAAAGATGTGTACCGGAGGGAATGGTGAAAGCAGTGATGAGTCTATATGAAGGGGCCACAACAAAAGTAAGAGTCGGGTCGGGATACTCTGACGAATTTTCTGTGACAGTAGGAGTACATCAAGGTTCAGTACTGTCACCATTGCTGTTTGCCATTGTAATGGATGTTGTGACAGAAAAGGCAAGAGAGGGCTTGATGAATGAAGTGCTGTACGCAGACGATTTGGTGCTAATGGGAGATTCTATGGAGGAGCTGCGTTATAAGTTTGGAAGGTGGAGAGAGTCTCTGGAATGTAAAGGTTTGAAGGTAAACAACATAAAAACGAAAGTGATGGTGAGTGGAACAGATGGAGAGATACAAAAGAGTAAGACTGATCCATGCGGAGTGTGTGGGAGAAGAGTGATGGTGAACTCTTTGCTATGTACTAAATGTGGTTGTTGGATTCATGGAAGGTGTGCGAAAATCAAGAGGGTGTCAGGGGCCCTTGCAAAAGGATTTGTCTGTGAAGTATGCAGGCGTGGGATGACGGGAACGCGGCTGCCACAGGAGAAGCTGTGTGATGGAGTGGAGACTGTTAAAAGTTTTTGCTATTTGGGCGATAGACTTAATGCGAGTGGTGGATCTGAGGCGGCGGTGACAGCAAGAACGAGAATTGGATGGTTGAAGTTCAGAGAATGTGGTGAGGTGCTCTATGGTAGAAGGTTTTCGCTTAAGATAAAAGGAAGAGTGTATCAGAGCTGTGTGCGTTCAGCGATTCTGTATGGGAGTGAAACGTGGTGTCTAACGGAAGGAGAAGTTGCGATTTTGAGAAGAACAGAGAGAGCTATGTTGAGAGCCATGTGTGGTGTTAAGTTAATGGACAAGAAAATCACGAAAGAATTGATGGAGATGTTGGGTTTGGTTGAGTCGTTGGAAATGATAGCGAAGGCGAATGCTGTGAGGTGGTATGGCCATGTGCTGAGAAGGGAAGATGGTAACATCTTGAGAAAGGCTCTAGACTTGGAAGTTAGGGGTAAAAGAAGAAGAGGTCGGCCAAAAAGCACATGGAAGAGAAAAGTTGAAGAAGAAGTGAAGAAATTGGGGTTAGAAAAGGAAGATGCCTTGGATCGAGAGAAATGGAGACGGGCGGTATGGAAATGCAGTCAAATGGGGTGAATCCGGCCACCTCCGTTGACGGGGAGAACACCGGATAATTCTGGACATCATCATCATCATCTTAGTTAAATGCTTTCAGGTTAAGTTTGCCAATGTTGTTACGATGAAAAACGAACAAAGTGATCTCCTAAATGTCCCCTAAAAATGTAACAAAAAACAAATTGCCATGAAATGTACTGTGAATTGCACTGCTTCTCATAAGTTCGATTATACAGTGAAGCAGACTGCGATCTTAATTTGTTAAATTGTGATTTTGAAGACAGGTTTTTCTATAATCTCCTTTTGATTTTTGCTGTCTTAGACATTTGGGTTCAAAACGCATTTTTATAGCACCGCTTTTTTAATTATGCTATTAAAAACAGTTTTTACATCACTCCGGCGTGTTTTTTTAAATTGAAGCTAATTAATTTGTGCCTGCAACGATCTTTCAACACGCTTTAATATGCTTAAATGACTTATGTACTCAAAACATTGTGCTTCAATTCTTTTGAATCTGTAGAATGGACATGCGATTCCCATCATCACAAGTGTCGGTTGTCGATCGCGATACTCTTACCATTGGATAAATATTGGTTAAAGAAATGAATCTTTTTTCTATCGCTGACTTAAGCTTGAATTTGCCGTAGTTTTTTTTTTATAACGTTACCACAAATACGCAGTTTTTAGTTTTTTGCTTGTTACCTTCAGTAAGTAAGAAATTCACGCAAATTAAAGCATGCGAAAAGATCATTGCAAACAAAATCATTTGTATAAATTTTAAAAAAGATCGTGTAAAACATGTTTTCACATAATTAACAAAGCGTTACTAAAATTGCGCTTGGTCTCGTTTTAAGCCAAAATGTCGGTCGGATTTCGGATTTTTGTCCATCTTTAGCTTGTATTTTATATTTTTTGTGTTTGGTTGCATACCGTGTTTAGTGCTGAACGTCAAGCACGGAAGCCGTGAATACCTATTTTTTAGTCATTAGCTCTAGAAGCAGACGCTCTTATCGCTCAGCCATCTCAACTGTTACAATTGTTTACGTCTACGGTTAAAACATGGTTGGATGGAGTGGTAAATTTACTGGTAGCAGGCGTTAACATTTCAACGTATTGAATCTAATGCTGCCAACCCTTAAATTCAGGGGCAAGCCACTGCATTACGTCCATAAAGTAAGAAATGGACGCAGCATAAACAATTTACGTTCGTTATGTTGTAGCTATGTATGAATGTGCTGAGATTTGAATTACAAAAAAGTCGCAGTGATAGTTGTAAGATAACGTCGTCGGTAACGAATAGTACAACAATTATCTAAAGAAAAAGTTTTATCACTTTCAGCTTGCCTTCGTATATGCTATCTGTAATTATCAATTGCTGCATGATTTTTATTGTTTTCGTGCTGCTTCGGTGTGTTGTGTGCTGTGCATTTCTATTTATTACTGCGTTTACTCCTTTGTAATGCATCATCCGTTCATGTTGCGATGTAGCAGTTAAGTTCCGATAGAAATTTTATGCAATTTCAAAAGCAATGATGCACAGTGTAACGTTTGTCAACGTTTAAGGATGCAGTTGTAAATAGAGCATTATGCACCTTAACATCTAGCGCAGTTGTTGAGGTATCGGTGCGGAGGTCTGGTCTGGGGTTCGATTTCTGGGCTGGTCAGATCAAATACAGTGTCACCAAAGACTCGTCAACTCTCCGACGTTTTTTCGTAGCTATGTTGCCCAGGCGCTAAGGCGCCACTCGTTAGACGCCTTGGCGTAGTACCGTGAGTAGCATGAAGATTTAAGTAAAAAGTTTAGTTTTATCACATCTAATCTGTAATTACGTAAGAGTTGATTCACTTATTTTCCAACACTGTGTTCGAATTCGGTACGATTAAGACATGGTAAGAATAATGTTGAAATGAAAAGCCTGCATACGTGCTGATTGCTGCAGTTGTATTGCGTAATTGTGTTGTTTGTTTTCACTCTCATGCCTAGCATAAAACAAACATGAATGTCAGTTTACTCTAAGCTTACATAATGCGCTTGAGCAGCTGCCTTACTTTTTTGTCGCAAAATTTTTGGTAGTGAGCGAGTCTGGAAAAGTCTTGAGCCTGCAGGCTTAAGTGCTTTAAATAAGCATGGTGTACTGTAGAACAGATTTAAGTCAGTTCAGTGACTCCTACGCTTTTGCATTGATATTATTGACAGATGCACAAAAAAAACAGTTGAGCTTAAAGTCGTGAATAGCTATTTTTGTTTGCTACTAAGGAAGAAAATGCTTTTTCAATTTATTGTTATTGTTCTTCGATTTTGATCAAGGTGTTCAAAGAATGTCTTCATGCTTAAACAAAACAGTAGAATATGTTCACAAAGCACGTAAAAATTCTGTAGCCGCTAAGCTTATGCTTGAAACAGAAAAAAGTGCTTTGTTTGCAAAAAGTTCTTCGGTGCCACAGTGTAGTGCAGGGAATGTCAGTGCTCGAGAAAAAAAGACAGGGATTGTCGATGGTGCAGATAACGCGGCAGAGAATGTCCATGGTACAGAAAACACGACAGGGAATGTCAGTGCTGCACAAAATACGGCAGAGAATGTCTATGTTCCACAAAATCTGGCAGGGAATGTCTATGATGCAAAAGACACGGCAATAACCAAACCAGGGAATACCTATGCTGGAGAAAACACGGCAGGGAATGTCTATGGTGCAGCAAATACGGCAGTGTACGGAGCAGAGAGCGTTTATGGCGCAGAAAACACGGCAGTGTGCGGAAGAAGGAGTGTCTATGCTCCAGAAAACACGGCAGTGTACGGAACAGGAAGTGTCTATGCCGCAGAAAACACGGCAGTGTACGGAACAGGAAGTGTTTATGCCGCAGAAAACACGGCAGTGTACGGACAGGGGAGTGTCTATGGAACCGGTAGTGTCTATGGTGCAGAAACCACGACGGGGAATGTCTATGAAAGCTAGACAGTGTACAATACAGTTGAAGAATATTTTAAAGGTTGGGCTCCTTTAGTCCGGCCAGTTTCAATGTGCCCAATGGGTTTAGAAAATCTAGCACCTATTAATCAGTTATTAGTGCATCAAGAAGCTGAATTAGTTGACGCAGAAGTTGGTTTCGAATCCGACAATAAGTTTGAGGTTAAAAATAAAATGGGACAAAGATTATATTATGCTTTGGAAGATTCTGGAAAATGTTGTAGATGTTGCTGTGGCCAAAGTCGTGCCTTTACTATTGGAATCTATGATAGATACCATAGAGAAGTTGTCGGTGTATCAAGACCTTGTCGAAGTAGACATTGTGGTTGTTGTTGTTCTTTTTGTCGTTGCTGCAAGCAAGAAGTGATCGTTATGTCGCCAAACGGTTTGGTCCTTGGTTACGTCCGACAACAACGTAGTTGTAAGAATCCAAAATATATTGTAATAAATGAATCGGGACGGAAATGTTTTCATATTGCAGGCTCTCGTTTTTCATATCGTGGTCGTAAAAGTATCAATTTCGTTATTAGTGATATTAGTGGTAGAAAAATCGGGAGCATTTCTAAAGAATCCCATCCGGAAATTTCCTCTTTGGAAATGTTGGAAGCGCAATTTCCAGTCGCTTTGCATGTTAAAGCAAAAGCATGTCTATTAGGAACACTGTTTTTATTTGGTTTTTTATACTTTTAAGCAAACGGGCAATGCAAAAATAACTGTGTGGCTTACGGTTAAGCTTGACGTATAAGGCTTTACTTAATGCGTATTATTTTTCAAAAACCATTAAAATGTGGTCATATAGTTGTAGTAAAGCTTATGCTTTATATTCAAAATGATATTATAATTGATTGCTGTTTGTGTGCTTGTGAAATTTTGTTGCATGATATTAGTATTTATGCTTACTGCTTCAGTTTATAAATGTAAAACTTTACCAAATTATTATGTTTTTTATGCCGGCGATGTACTGTATAGTTTAAACTCGGTGACGTGCTAAATGTTTTCTCTTACTTCATATACTTCTTTCTTGCTAGTTGTTTGTAAACGTAAAAATCTCTATATAAAATTTTGTATTTACTACTGAGCGTTAATCTGTGCACTTTCATGTTTAATGTTATTCTTATGTGTATTCTGTGTCATTTCCTTTTGAATTCTGTGCAGTTCACGGATAGACCCGTACATTGTGAAGTTGCTTCCATATTTCGCTGTAGTTGTGACTGACGGTGTCGTTTTGTACAATTAAGGCTGGTTTACACGGAAATAGCAACGAGCTTAGCTGAGCTGAGCTGAGTTGAAGGTCGTGTTTACACGCTTTTTTTACTTAGCCGAGTTGAGTTTCAGCAGCGAGAAAAACTAGTGTTGCCAAATGAAAACAAATAATATTTATGATAGATTTTATTTAAAAATTATTGTATCTCTTTTTTGAAAATGGACAACACTGCAAAGTGGTTAATAACATCGACATTCAACATTCAGTTTTTGTGGGAATACCGATAAATGGCTTTTTACATGATAATTCGATTTAAGAAATGTGTTTTTTTCACATGAACAGACGTACGCTTTCGTCTACCACTCCATATTCTCGTGGAGACATTGCGTCGGCCGAAGACAGTAGGCCCCACATTAAGTGGTTGAATAGTCCTACTTTTGCCATTTTTTATGCTTATCTTTATATGCTGTAGTTAGCCTATCAAGCAGTGGTAGCGGGCGGTTGCCCACATCATTCAGGGATCTACCAAAGCTCAGAATTCAGATTTATATCCTACATTGTTGAACTTGTAGCCTACAGTAGCAAAGTTGTGTATATTGTTGATGTTGGTAAGAATGACTCGTTTGCGAAGAGCAGTAACTTTGCGTTGGAGGAGGGAATATCTGAAAAAAAGGAAGCAGCGCAAGGAATATGTGTACAAGTTGAAACTGCTTTTGCTGTATGCATGTGCCCAGACAACCAAGAAAGGAAGAGAGTGGGTGAATCCCGTTCTTCAGGAACGCAAAGCAAAAGGTAAGAACATAAGAAAACATGAAAAAAGGATAACTGATAATGTAGTCAATCAGTGTCCACTGCCATGAAAAGCATTACTTTTGCTCGGCCTAGCTTGCATTTTAATAATAAAAGCAAATTTTTAGTTTGTCAGTAACCAATTTCAAACGAAAATGATCAAGAATTTGTTTTTAGGGGAATTTCATAAATTAATCTCTGACCTGAGAGATAAGAAAAAGCCATGGTTCTTTAAATACTTTCGGATGACACCGGAGGTATTTGACGAATTACTGAGCAAACTGGAACTTGGTATTAGGAAGCAAAATACACGATCAGATGTAATTTCTCCGGCCGAAAGACTTGCCGTGACTTTGAGGTATGCGGCTATCAGTAAAAACTATGCTTTTAAATGATATTAAACCAGGAGTAATTTCAGAACATGCGACACGACGATGCTGCTACGTCAAAAATTTTCTTACGTCGTTTAGAAGTCGTTTCAGTAAATATCTACTTTTTTCAGATTTTTGGCGACAGGAGACTCGTTCACAACTATCGGTTTCTCGTACAGAATACACAAAAGTACAGTGTCGAGAATAGTACACGAAACTTGTCAGACCATTTGGGAGGTGTTGCAACCCGAGGTAATGCCTACACCCTGCATGGAGAGATGGAAAGAAATCGCTGCCGAATTCTACAATCGATGGCAATTTCCTCTCTGCGTTGGCGCTATGGATGGGAAACATGTAGTAATACAAGCCCCAGCCAACTCTGGCTCAATGTATTACAACTACAAGCACAACTACAGCATTGTCCTTCTTGCAGTGGTCGATGCAAACTATAATTTTATTTTGGTAGATGTGGGCGCACAAGGGAAAAATGCTGATGGAAATGTGTTTGCAAATTCAAACTTCGGAAAACGGCTGAAAAGACATGATCTAGGCTTGCCCCTGCCAGCATCTCTACCAGGATCTGACATCACTTTACCACATGCTTTCGTTGCCGATGAAGCCTTCCCTTTGGATGAAAATATCATGCGACCATATGGTGGCTGTTCGCTTTCTCGAGCACAAAAGATCTTTAACTACCGGCTTTCGAGGGCAAGGCGTATCGTTGAAAACGCCTTCGGGATAATGGCATCACGGTTTCGAGTTTTTCGCAGGTCTCTTCTTGTAAAGCCCGAATCCGCCGATGTCATTGTTTTGGCCTGCACAGTTTTGCACAACTTTTTAACGTGCAAAACTGCAGTGAATTATATGGACGGCCTTGCTCCAGATTCCGAAGACAACAGCGGAAGAATACTGCCAGGACTGTGGAGAGCAGAGCAAGTTGCTGGATTGCGATCCTGGAGAGGGAACAGCGGGAGACGTTCGCATTCGGCTCTACAGAACAGGGAGTTGCTCAGCCAATATTTCGTGAGCAACGATGGCGCAATCCCCTGGCAAAACGCAATGATATGAAAAGTTGAAAACGAAGTGTAAGGAAGTCAAAGGACTGTGTGGTTAGGCCGATTTCCTGTTACCTAATTATTTACTGTCTTTTTCGAACCGACACCAATAAAACATTACGAGGTACTCCACAGTTTCGAACTTTTATCTTGCATATAGAAAAAATTCTGCGCTCGGAGATTGAAAAGAAATAATCAGGGAACACTGCACATTGGTGCACAATTTTGCAAAAAACGAAATAATCCGGAAACATCACATTAAACGTTTTCAGATTTGAGACATTTTTCAAAAACCTTCAAGTTCAAATGTTGGCTTATATGGTGCATGACACCATAGAAAACTAAAAAGTCCAAAATCTGAACACTTCTACAGGCTGATCAGAAAGCAACTCCCCACTCCATTCTTTTAACGTGTTTACGAGCTGCGATACTGAAACAAATGAACATGATTAAAAAACGAACTCACATAACATTTCCAAAAAGAATAAATTTAGTTGCGAAACATCAATTAAACTGCTCACAAAAACTGAGAATCATATCACCTTATTAGAATTAACTTTAAGTACGAGTTTTAAAACAAGGAGTTACTTTCGAATCATTCTGCACATCACACACCGAAACCCGACATTTGAGGGGTACATGACATTTAGACGCCGGCGATTTGACGCGAAATGCGTGAGGGTGGGGGATAATAACGTTTTTTTAACCCCCCAACCCTTACCGGTTTCCATCCCCCTAACCCCTGACCCCTACCGAGTTCCACCACCCCACCCTCACACAGTTCGCATCAAAACGCCGGCGTCAAAATGTCCTGCTCGGGGGCATTTGGGCGCGAAATATGTCCGCATTCAAAACGAATTTTTTATCAATTTTTTTTAATTTATTCCAACTAATTTCTGTTTGCAACGATCTTATAAAACAAATTAACTAATCATCTGTCGCTGACTTGACCTTTACTTTGCTCCATTTTCGATATACGCTACCGTTAATTAGCAAAGAAACAACAAAAAAAGGATAAAAAATACACTTTGATAGCGGACATATTTCGTGCCCAAACGTCCCCGCGCCCAAATGCATATCACACACGTAACTTTACAGTGGGAGGACCGGGAAGAATCGAATCAATCAATCAGAATCGAATGACATCTCGTTCATCTCAAGAAGATACTTAAGTTCGAGCTTGCTGCGTTTCTTCGGGGAGAGTTTTTTGGCTTTTGCAGCTAATGCCGAAAAAAAAGGTCTACTTCATCGTCTTCTCTTATAACACCTGAAAAGTCCATGTTAATTAGGAGAAAATTTAACAATCATTAAAATTTAACTAACTGAAAACACAGCAGCTCAGAAGAGAAAGCACATCTTAATCTTGAATCACGGGAGTGAATTGGAGTCTGAACTTTGTAACTAGTTTGAACAATGTTTTGAAATTTTAATGTGGCAAATATGCTAAAATTTAAACAAGAAATGCTAATTGAAATTTAAACAAGAAATGCTAACATGCTGTTCTTTTCATAAGATGAGACTTTGATCAAGTAATAAACTTCATAGCACATGATGCTCAGTGCTTGAAGATGAAGTTATCAATCAGACATGGTAAAAAGTAATTTTATTCTTAGGAACAGGTGCAAAACTTCGCTTCGGAAGAAAGCAGGAAGGCAAAAAGCAATTGATTTAGTGAATACATTGACAAGTGTTCGTATAAACTTACCATCATCTTGAGCTCCCACGTTAGGATTCCGCAGCTCTTCCAAAATTTGCTTGGTGTCCAAACAATCATTCCTCTTTTTAGTTCGTCGCTTCGGCTTCACCTCATCTATACAAAAACATACTCTTAAAATAACTTCAAACCCATGCAATAATTACGTTTTTTCGCAAAGACTAAACACATTCGTATTAACAGAGGGTGCACGACATCTTGTTTTGTCCTCCTCGCTATTCTATCGTCTTGAACAGGGTACAACATTTTTCTTTCTGAGGTGCTTTTTCATCACAACCGGTAAATACTGAAAATCTTTTCAGGCAAAAACTACGTGTAGTTTGCAAACTGTACTTACTAAACTTTACTGAATTTAAAGCAAGTACATAATACTCAATATCTACTCAAATTATCAGCCTTTGGGCTGCAAACAACGATGTTAAGTCATTTGGCAAGCCAATATTGTATCTAGCTAACTAACTACAACCTTTGGGAGAAGCTAGAGTCGATGCACTTGCACTAGAATTGCTCTCGTCAGTCCAATCAAGAACTGTACTGGTAGCTGATTGCAGGCCCCAACTGCTACATTGCGGCTCCTCATTTACCAGCAGCAATCCAATTTCTTCAGCTGGCCTTTTCTCAGCATCACTGACGTTTGAACTAGTGCTGCAAATATGATTAAGCAAATAACCACGAGCAGACTTGCAGAATGATACAGAGCATTCTACACGAAACTTTTTTGCATATAATCAATGCCACTTTTTTCTTTTATTTTCTATGCCACTCCTTTTTGATAGGGCACCTTTATTCTTTAATCTCCTATCACCAGAAAGCGACCAGAGCGCTATAACGAGCTCGCTTAGGAGTTGCCGGCCATCTATCTACCACACTGAGATGGGGGAATCCAGCCAAGTGACTTTCCGAACGGCACAACAAGCATACTTGCCGGCTTGTTCTTCACACTGTCCCTTTAGCGCTGAGTGTCAAGCAGGGAAGCTGTGAATACCAAACTTAGAGTCGTTGGTTTGACCCAGCTCGGAACCAAACCAGAGTCTACAGCTCGAGAGGCAGACACTCTGAGCATCCGACCATCAGAGCACTTTAGCTGAAATATATCACGGCGAACAAGCAATAGACTTTAAAAAATGATTATGAAAAACTTTTATGAAAAAGTAAAAAAATGAAGCACCAGCCACTAGTGACTAGTGCATAAATAGATACTGTACAGCTATATCATACCTTCTGGATTGACAAAAAGGCTTTATGAATTCCATGTTTTTTTTGAGTGACCATTCACTTCTGTAGCCACCAGCGGAACCGCTCTTGGGGGGAAGGCAAGACCTTCTATATCGATCTTTAAGTATCTTCCATTTCCGCTGGCAGCTACTTCCTAAAAAGAACATAGTCATAAAATCAAAAATATAATATCTTTTTAAATGCATAGATCCAATATGCAGCAAAATATGAAAAGAAAAATGAAAAGGTTCAGCGGGCATATCCTTATCCCTAATGCCTGACACCAGTTACTAGCAATTATCCATTTTAACATCCATAGCTTGATAAGCAAGATGACATGAGATCACTTTGTTTTGATCATAATTATGATCAGTGATCCTGTGTGCTGATCAAGATACTGGTACGGTATCTTTTGCCACACCAACCATGCTACTGTCCTTTTCTTAATTTCAACAAAGTGAACAATGCTATGAAAATGCAGTTAACTTTAATAACTTCAGTTATAATAAAAAAAATAACTACACCATGAAAATGCCACCAAAATCATGCCTTATTGACAGATCAGATGGTCTGAATACCTTCTTTTACTTCATTATTTAAATCTTATTGGTTGATTTTGATTTGACATTTTTTGGCGTTATTTAATTTCAGAATCTTGTTACCTGACATAAACTTTTAATATTGACACACAAAAAGTCATTTGTAGCATAGACTTGCACGAATGGTATAAGCAGCTTTAAACTTTGAGGTAAGGGCAGCAAAACAGTAACACCAGCCAATTTCAGGTCAAAATAGATGCAAACCGATTTACCAACACTGTTACTTAAAACCATTCACCCTCCTCAGCTCGTGCTAAGTTCCTACATCAATGATTACATTTGTATGGTTGTTCCTTGTGCTAGGAGATAACAAGGTATTCAAACCTCCTTCACTAGTGAATCTTGACAGTGCTCATACAGTGACAAACTAATAGATCTTACCATCAATATTCAGTGCTCCACCAATTTCCTCCCACGCTCGAGCTTTTAAACATTTGTTCCGGTAAGAACTTTGGGTCATGTCATGCAGACATGGATGTTGTTGAATTAAAAGTATCAACTTTTCTAACTTTTGTTCGGAGAATTCGGACATTTTACATGTAATTCTATTCACACTTAATACAGTAACAGCATATATTCTGAATATATAAAGTAGAATTGTACAACCAATCCAGATGACACTCTGATGTCAATAACAGTCATAGCAATAGCATCATGTCCATAAACTCCTAGATGTTTGATTTGGTATTTATTCTGGCTCCAAAATTACTCGTATCGAAACGCTTTTAGGTTGAATCCTACAAAACCTATATATATACATTACATGCAGAAGTCAATAACGAAGAAGTTCTATTTACGTAATATTATCCTTAACCAGAGTTAAAATATGCATTTAATATCAGATAGTGTGTTTCATTCAAGAGGGATCATCAGGGGTATTTCAGAGAAATAAATCGACATGGCCTAGCAGTACCGCATGCAGGTGGCAGATCCTATGTGACGGGTTCGATTCACGGCTGGAGCCGATCGCATTTGACATACCGGTATATATTCTGGGTGGCCGCCGACTCAAAGAGCGCAAGCTCATTTTGCAGTCTCTCTCAATTGCTGTTGAATTTTCAGTTCAATATAATTTGAAAATAACCTCAGTTATTATTTAACAGAGTATCGGTATCTTGTTCAAATAGTTTAGTTAAAACTGATGAAATCTACTCAAGTACAGGTATTTACTAAATTACTAGTATTCAAGTATTTGAGTAGAACAACTAAAAGGATTTACCCAGTTAAGTTAAATACTCAAATGAATACATTCACTTCAAGTACTCGAGTAGACCGACTACCAATATATTGGTATAATTGCCACCAGTACAGAATGGCAATATCAGTACGGTACCGGTCAACCGGTACTGTCTACTGTGCTGGTCTCTTGTCAATCTTTTCAGTTAATCAAAAAGGCTACCTGTAGTCACAAGCAACAACTTTTTCTGAAGAATCTCCTATTGCTCAACAGAAACAATTTTCTGCAACCAACCGTACTGCATGGATTATTTTAAACAAGCCCCACTAACCTGCTAACTAGAATTACCAAAGTAGCCAAAGCCTAGTTAATAGACATATTTGTAAATTCAGGCTAGTTAAATGTAATAATCTTCTCTGCAACATCTAGCCTATTAGTGCAAAAACAAGAAAAACCATGCATTTCACTAAGCTGCCTATGTGGGTACCTCCAAACTCGCCAAGACCTGAAACAAGACTTCACCTACTTCAGCTAAGCTCAACTCAAAATAATGTGGTTTGGGTTTAGACCGGCTGAAACGAGTAGAGCTGAGTTGAGCTGAAACGAGTAGAGCTGAGCTGAGACGAACTACTATAAAACAAACAAAGCTTCAGCTCAGCTCAGCTGGTCGTGTAAACCAGCCTTTACACATGCCTAGGATTCTTTCTTCAAAACCTTTGGGGCAACGATTTCCCTTTCCACATGTCCAATTCAAGTAGTCCAAAACCTTACAGGCTTTCTGCATCTTAATCAAATATTGGATGACGTCATCACGTTTTTCAATTTTAACATCGAATATTTGAATATGATGCAGTGGGCTTTTGGCCTAGTTTAATTGGACATGTGGACAGGGTAATTGTAGTTATAAATTTACTGACATAAATGTTGCTGGGAATTGCTATGAGATTTTGAATAGCGAGAGTACTCTCCTTTATGTTCACTGTTTTTGTTACAAAATGCTTCAGCTTCTCTTAGTAGTGCATGTGGAACTGGTGAAATGATCGTGTTGAATGTTGCTTTTTTTTAATTGCCAAGGTTAATGCATATTTTTCTACTTCTTACCAAGCTTAGTACAAATTTTTTCTACGGCCATGAACATGCAATGTTTGTTTTAATAAACGAACTTATGTGCAGGTTATTACCAAGTAAAAATCTGTCGTGAATAGGTATCATTTATTAATTATAATAAGTAAGTGCTTTCTTTTTTCAGATTGTGTATACGTTGGATTAAGGTTAGTGATTTTGTATAAGTTGCTTTAATCTCACTAGGGCTTGCTGAAAAAGCAAAACGAGTGGTTTTAGTTAGTATACAGCGGTTTTTCGTACATCATAATATGTCGTATCATGAATGGTTGGATCAACTTGATGAGGTTTTAGAAAAAAATAATACCGTTAACAAGTACTTGGATATCCTTGAAAAAAAGACGAATGTAAAAAAGCGCTACATTGCTTTAGGTGAGTTTCCACGAGCTGCCAGTGATAAGATTAAAAGTATTGGTTTGATGTCGCAAAAATGTAAATTGATTAATTAATGATGCAGTTGAGCATCTTTTCCATGAGATTTACATATAAAGTAGCAACTTAAAAAGTCTTGTAAATGTGTAGCATTTTTTAATTGAAGATTCAGTGTTTCCCATTTTCTACGTTGCCAATTTCTGAAAAACAAGTAATACTCGTCCATGCCGATTTTATCTTTTTGAACATATCCAACAACACCCGTTAGTTTGGCTTTACTCTTCATGCTAATGTACTTTTTTGAGTATTTTGCTGTGTATTAAGTCATTAGAGTTACTTTACCGGTCACGGTATGCCTGATGAGCTTCTTTTTATATTAGTTAGAGAACTTTTATAATTTTGCACTGAGTTTAGTGTTCTAGTTACTAAAGCTTAGCAGAAGACTTTTCCATATCAAGCTCAGTATAGTGCAAGTCATGGCAAGTCGTTTGACAACAATGATGGTGAAGTTCAACCACACAGGAGTTCATGGTAGGATTGGCAGGGGCGTAGTCTCTAGTCTGTAAAGCATTTGATAAAGGTCAGCAAGACATTTGGGAGTGCAACCGATACATTTACAAAGGTCGCTTTAGTGTGAAGCAAGTAATGCCTTCTGCTTTAACTGGCGACACCCATATGATAGCTGTTTCTAGTTCAACTTTATTGCAGTACCGTAAGTCTATAGAATAGAGACAACTTCATACTGTGACACTGCTTTTTTTCTCAGCTTATTTTATTGAAAATTTTTGCTGAGAAGTCTGTGGCAGACCTATGTGGTGAGAAATAGAGACTGTTGCATTAGTTATCTGATTGATTCATCAAGAGTACAGTTTGGTCATTGTTACTGATATTTTGATATGACAGTATTTTGCACTGCTATTATTTTAGTTCTGTAGATCAAGCTAAGCGAGTTTTTTTAAAGTATTTATTAAGTTCAAGAAACTGGTGTATTTACTTGGTTGCTCAATAAATGGAATCGATTAAGATGGTGGTAATCGTGTATTTATGGATGTGCTAAGAGTGCTATGTACCGGTATAGTTATATGGTGTTATTTTTTCATTCTTATTTGCATGAAAATAATTGGATGCTTTTGTTGTGTTATTATCGTATAAGTTTTTGTTTTTTAGCTGTTCTTCTTCTTTTGAGTATATGGCTTGTATATGGATATGCAGCAGATCTTTTGTGCAATCTTATAGGATTTGTTTATCCAGCGTACATTTCGTAAGTATTAGGTATTTGTTGTGGTATACTTTGGCATTACCGTTTGTGAAGTTCTGATTTATTTTCTGTGTCATAGAAATGCACAAACTTACCTTACTAGCTTCATACCACCGTTTGTTTCGTTAAGAATATATTCGAAGGCTTTATTTTATGCAAACGCCAAAAGGAGCATTTTTACCCGCAAAAACCGAGTAAAACATTGTTTAATGCTGCATTACTGTGTATGCTACAAAACAAAATAAATTTGTAACTTGAAATTAAAGGTATCAATATTACATAGTCAATGTGCAAAGGAAAGTCGCGAAGGAACCGGTTAGGTTTATTAGTCCAGTGAACGGCAACCTGTTTTTTATGCGTCCCACACCACCCTTCAATAGCTATTGAAAGCCCGCTACGTTGCTAGCATTACTATAAGTCTTAAGAAAACTGATGGAAGTGAGGTAATGACCTTCTTGGCATCAGAAGAATGCAAAGTGTAATACAATATCGTTTAATCAGGCAGTATTGCTTGTGGGTTTTAAGAGAGAACCAGTAGATCGGCAAGTATAAATGAACTAAGTTATTAAAATTATCACGGCCCCAAAATATGAAGTTGTGAATACACCCCAGTGGTAGTCAGCATTAAATTTCGAGGGGGAGACAAAACTTCATAGGCTTGTCCAGTGGCGCTCCCAGAATGCGGCAAAGAGGGGGTGACACAACCGGGGGTCTGGAGGCGAAGCCCCCAGCCGCCACAGATTTTTAGTTTTTTTTTACAAGAAAAACACTCATTTTAGCGTAGTTTTTTTTTTTTTGGTCGAAAAAGGACACACTGGTACCCCCGAATGGTCTTAATCCGCCCCTGCTTGCGTTGTTAGTAGACTTACGTTATAGCATTGGTATCTTTGTGGGTAGGCTAGTTGCAACTGAAAATATTTCGGGGGGCATTTGCCCTCCTGGCTACGCCCTTGATACCTCTATGAGGTTGTGAATGAAGCTGTGGATAGGAATGGGCATTTAAAAATAGCTTACTATTCATGAATTATTCCAAATAGTATTTAAATCAACCTATTTTGCGAAAGACCTAGCACCAAACCAGCAATTTTTTTTGTATTTTAGTTGTTTATTTAAGTATTTAATCTACTATCACGAGAAAGCGATCAACGCGGTATGCGAGCCAGCTGAGGAGTTGCCGGTCATCTGTCTACCTCACCAAGAGGGGGGAATCTCGCTAAGTGCTCTTCCCAACGGTACAACAAGTAAACTTGCCGGCTTGTTCTTTACACTTGCTTTAATGCTAAGCGTCAAGCACGGAAACTGAAGTCATTTGTCTAATCTGACTGGGAATCAAACCCAAGTCTACAGTTACCGAGGCGGACGCTTTTACCACTCGGCCATCTGAACTGTTAAAATAAATAACTTAAGGCAACACTTCGTTATAATGTAAAACAATGAAATCGAATCCTATTACCCGGTTTACATCGCAAAAACTATTCCGGTTAGTTTGGGATTCGGATATTTCTGAATTCGGTATTCTGAAATACCCATCCCTAGCTGTGGATTGTTGGTCCTACTCTATATTTTGTACAGGGTGAAAGCAATTGAATCAGTGGACAAAAACGATGACACGGAATGGCTCATGTATTGGGTTGTATTCGCTGTGTTCAGTGTAATCGAGTTCTTTTCGGACATTCTTCTGAGCTGGTTTCCTTTCTATTACCTGGGAAAGGTAAAACAGTGTCTGTAACGTCAGAAAATTGCTTAGACGCCGCAGTAATTACCTAATTTGATACTTAAATGTACTGTGTTTAAAAGTGCTGTTATATGGTGATTTTACTAGCACTTTACATCTGCAACGTTGCCGATATTTTAAATCCCCTTTGGTTGAAGTAGGATAACAGCGCTATCGGTACGAGAGGTTTAGAGTTCCATCCTCGGTTCGGTAAAATGGGACAAAAGTTTTACCAAAGCCTCGCAGATAGGCCCCATCTATTGTTACACTCTTCCATATATTGCCTCGGGTATAATGTAATGAAGATAGGATTGGATTTTTGATACACTAAAATTTTATTGTAGTGTGTCTTTTTGCTTTGGTGTATGTCTCCTGTTCCTTGGAATGGCTCAACTATCCTCTATCACCGAGTTATTCGACCTTTCGTATTGCGACATGAGAGTAAGATTGACTCTACCATTGACAAAGCTAGGCAAAAAGCCAGTTATGTTTCGGGTGGATTAGTCAGTGATGGTAAGCCGTATGTTAGTATTAAACTGTATAGATAGTGCACATCCTCTATTTTATAGCCGTTTTTTTGAAGATGTAAAACTAATCGTGTGTAGTGAGACTGTAGCGTGGAACAAGATGGCATATCAATTGAGGGGGTCTACGATCTTGATGGGCATGTCTGCGAAAAAGTTTGAAAATCAGTTCTACTTGCCCAAAGCCAAAAATGTAGCAACTCGTGTAATATACATCTTTGCTAGTGAGCATCTCATTTACGCGTAAAGTTTGCTTTTTGGTGTGCAGTTTAAATGGAATCCAACGCCTTTATAGCGGTTTTATTTAATTATTTCCAGTCTGGCTCATGTTTAACTGCCATGTGTCGGCTTTCTGTTAATAAGTAATTTGTTGCTTTCTGCCGCTCTCGTACGTGTTAATTGGAGTTTAAATATTAAGTGTTGGCCTTGATGCGTGTAGTGATTTGGATATTGCCCCTCTTCAAATTGCAAGGCTCTGGGTTATGCTGTTGTACCGCGTATCAGTAAAGTACATGGTGATTCACTGATTCTGACTCATAACCAGTCATTAGAGTTTATCATATGTTAAACGTAATATCCTGTTAGGGTAAAAGTGCCTCCAGTACAAACAATGCCTGCGCAGTGCTTTATGCTGCACCGCCGGTAGAACCTAAAGTTACTATTGTAATTTGCAGCGGAAATGGCGATTATTTTGGATGCTATGCATTGTGGTTGTACTGTAAGATCTATAGTGGTTCATATTGTATTAGTTTTGCACCTTTGTTCAGACAGGTGTATGTAGCTTAAAGTAACCTTTGATTTGATCTAAATCAAAAAGTGTTTGTCCAATGTCCATAGTGACGTTTTTATTGTGGCAAAATGATGCAACAGAGCACGGACTCAGTCGTTGTCAGCGGCATGGCCTGGTGATTCCGCGCGAAGGTGCCAGACGAGACGGGTTCGATTCACGGCTGGTACCGATCGCATTTGACACGTATACCACCGGGTGGCTGCTGATTCAAAAAGCGCAAGCTCACTTTGCAGTTAACTTTGTCTCCTTTAATTTTGTTACACAGTGTTTTTGTATTTTTGTTGCAAATTCAATTATTTATCTTCCTATGACGAGAAAGCGATCAATGCGCTACAACGAGCTCGTTTAAAAGTTGCCAGCCATCTGTCTACCACACCAAGAGGGGAAATCCCGCTATGTGCCTTTCCCAACGGCTCTACAAGTGAACTTGTCGGCTTGTTCTCCGTGTTGTCCCTTTAATGCTGAGCGTCAAGCAGAGAAGCTGTTAATGCCAATTTTAAAGTCATTGGTTTGACCCGACTCGGAAACAAACCCAAGCCTGCAGCTTCCGAAGCGGAAGCTCTTATTAATGGACGATCACAATATTTTTAAAAAAGTTTGCTGCTGCAAAGATGCTAACATAGTCTGCCTCGAATCCTCTCATATGTCTTAGCAAAACAGGCCGCTAAAAGCTATTTGTCGGCAAATGACACAATAATATGAATTGAAAATACGTGGAAGCCATATTATGGCCCTAGCCGACTAAAGTAATGAGAATAGCTTGATCTTGACATGTCGTAACATCTCGGTTTTGTTGTTACAGTAATATCCGCTAAAGCATCCGAAGTCATTGATAGTGCCTTGGAGAATCCGAAAAAATCTGACTGAACTTTTTCAGTTTCAGAACTAATATGAGTCGGTACCATTTAAATTATGGTGCTTTGTAATTATAGTAAAATCAATTTATAGTTTTGTTTAGAAGCTATTTATTTAATTTGGTTGAATTTGTTTTGTCGTTATACATTTGCTTTTAAAAGAGGCCAGTGCAATCTGTGCATGTCGATACTTTTTTTGTATTTAGACGTTTTCCATGTCTAGAAAGTTTTCCATTTCTAGAAATGGAAAAGGCGTGAAATTTTTCTGTACATGCATTTAAATATGCTGACCAAAGGGTACAGATTTGTTCTATTTTCAAGTGCTCAATGATAATGCAGCCTTTCAAATTGTGAAATATACCACTGTTTCTACACGTGTCCATGAACTGTGATAACGAAGCTTTTCAGTACAAGTGCTACCCATTCATTGACATAAGAAATAACGGTGACTTTGTGGAAGTATTAGCCATTCTTATTCTCAGTAACGTGAATGTTTAATTTTGAGTTGTGATTATAGTAATAAATTACATGTTAACGAAAATTGTCTGATATGTGAGTGCTAGATGAGGCTGTATCCACATTTTAGACTTGTTTATTCGCAAGCTGTTTGGAAACCGCCTCACTCAAAAGTAGGCCTACAGAATATTTAAAGCTAATTACACTTAGAAGTTCATCAGTTAAACTTCAGGTGGAAAAGGACCTGCGCCACGCGTTACGAATGGTAGTTAGCCTAAACATAAATATCCTTAATGACCACAAAAATAGGCTACTTATGAAGTAATGGAAAGCTAAATCAGAAGTCCTATGCACAAAACGACCACAATCACACAACCTATTGCGCTAAAATTACCTCGGTTCGAATTCTGATGGTAATCTCTGCAAGGCTGATGTCTCGCCCGCCGCAAAATAATTTTGGTGGAAAATTTTGACCGTAAACTTTGGCAAAGCAAGTTGGGACTGCGTCGCTTTTTCGTTAAATACGATCAAATAAAGAGAAAAAGTCAATTGAAATGCACACATCACAACAAACAGGTTAACATAATTTCCACAAAACGATACGAAACCAATTCAAACTCTGATCCAGTCTGACAGTTAATCGAGTGACTTCCCTTGGACAGACATAACTTTGAAAATGTAACAAGGGCATCGACATCAAAAGACATAGAATTTCACTTAAAGCAGTCGACTTAGGCGTAGTTGGGCCAAAGTTTGAAATAAAGCACAAAAGCCGCTGTCTTCAAAAGAGAAAGCTAGTTAATTGGGAGGGCCAAGCATGTCGATTGGGGGGCTGGCCCCCCTTGGCGCCGGCCTCGATTTCACCCTACATTTACCTAACAAAGTATGTTTTTGCGTACCTGTAGGCCTACATTGTAGAATTTCTTCCGCATAACGTGAGTTTCGATTCATAATTTTGAGAATGGATAGGCACAGAACATTAAAAATTTAATCGTGATGCGCAAAATTAAAGGGCTTGCCTTATAAAAGTGCACCTATGGACAAGGTAATTTGGAGCTAAATTCAATTGGCTGTTCACAAAACTGCACCGACAAAGGTTGAAAAAAATTTCTTCCGGTTAGGCTACGATAACAGAAACGGAAAGAGTTGCAGGGGCGTGCCCAGAAATTTGAAAAAGGGGGCCAGCAATTTAAAAGCCAAGCCAGCAGGGTCCGATATAGTGAAGAGCAAAAAAAGAAGATCATCTCGCCCTCAAGTTGTCTTTTATACGAATATCACCTTCTGTGCATTTGTCTGCGGGGGGGGGGGGGGGACGGCCCCACCTGGATTGTTAGCAGAACCAAAAAAGTGCTCGATATACCTTATACGTTCAGAGCTAATTAACAAATAAACAATTGGCAAAATAACCCCACAGACTGTTTCGCGCTAAACGCTCATCAGGGGCTGTTATTCGAATAGAATCTTATTCAACCTAAAAATGACAATCATTCTATTTGAATAAGAAGTCAAGAACCCCTAAAAAGCGCTTAGCGCGAAACAGTCTGTAGAATTAATTTGCCAATGCCAATGGTGTATTTGTTAAGTTTTACGGTTATGTATTAGGCCTACTGATGTAGCCCACTTAAATTGGTGGAAGCTTTTACGAACCACATAATCAGTTAAAACGCCTTTATGGGCACTCGACGTTGTTTTGAACGCACCATGATTGTGTCCATCACAAAACTTCCTACGCTGCAGTACAACCATTCGGACAAATTTCGCATAGAATGCTGGCAAATGCATCTTTTAAGCAGCACAAATATGATAAAATAACAGCCAGTTTGACGATTTTTGATTTAGTCATTAACATACTACAACATCAAAGTCAATTTTCAAAACTGATAGCAACATACAAAAATACTGAGAGTATAAAACCATTAGTTCATTCTGTTCAAGCTGAATTTCGAACAGCAAGCCAACCGGGTTAGCTACAAGTTTTTCACAGAGTTGTTCCTGTCGGAGTGTCCTTGGCTAAATTCACCCAGTGTTTTCTGTTCGTTGTACAGCCGTCCAACATCGGCTGGAGGTAGGGCGATACGTCGGCCAAAGTCTGCAAAGAAAAAAGAATTAATGAACGAGGAGGTTTTAAAGACATCGGTGACAAATAGGAAAAGCAGATATTGTTATATTTTAAGTTGTGGACCTCGAGCGCTTTCTATCTTGCCGCGCCCTTCTGATTCGCAAACCGTAAGCTTCGATTTTTGTTGGTTTAGTTAAGTTAGAGCTATCTTTGGCTCTCGTAGATGAGTCTGGAAGGACGAAAAAAATGTTAACTGGTTCCCTTTTTACGTGCACTAAGCGTTAGAGTAGGCCCTACATCCGGCCCATCTCGTGGTTGCATTGCTCGATGTCGCAAATAATCATTATAATAGTTTATGTAGGCTAACTTAGATTGATTTAGTAAAATTTTGAATCTATGTTTTTGTATGAAGTAGGTTACCGGTAACCTATTGGAATAGGTTATTTTGTAAGCTGCATGACCTAGCGACTAAACGAAGGTTAACGATCATGATTGACGACCCGCTTTCAACCTATGGCTGCAGCTGATTTTAATTAATTGACACACAGCCTAACGCTAATTCTGTTTCTTGCAAAGTGCAGATTTTAGGAGCGTCAGCTCATTTTCGCGATGTGATTCACCAAGAGGTAGTTTGGACCAGCAAAGAAAACCCAGCATCGTAACGTGCAAACCTAGATTGAAAAATTGAGCCACTAACGCAAATGCTATCTGACTATCAAAAAGGCTTAATTCTAATTCAGCGCACAATTTTATGAAGCAAAAGCCAACGAAAAACATTTAGCTTCGCTATTAGGCTTAGTTATCAACTCACTTTATACAGAGGCATGCAAATGCCATCAATGAATCCAACCTGCATCGAAGGGAGCTTATGTTTCAACTGCCGATTCATCATATCAATAGGCTGCTCATGTAAACGATTTTTCTCGATGTCTCCTTGCTCGAAAAACTCTTCAGCAACTTGCAGTGCTACCTGCAAAAGTTGTGCAACCTAAAATGGCGTTCATTGACACAACATAGCGTAGCGATGACTAATCAGTGCAAGCACATAGACAAATACAACCAGCGGCGCAGCCAGAAAGGGAGCAGGGGGCACTCCACCCTTTGTTTGACGAACTCCAGTTTAAGTACGCTTAAACCAAATAAAATAGGCTACCACAATATTTGTAATTTTTTGCCAATTGTAGTTTGCCTCTTTCCCAAAATCTGGCTACACCCTGACTACAACTTGCACGAATAACCGTATTCTGCAACTAATTAATTGTAGGGATCATTGCCGGTGAGTGGGTTCCCAGGCAAGAAGTCGTTACAACTAAAAATGACATAACTTGTGGTTTCGCATGCACAGACCTGATCGGCCACGACAGATACTTAGTGAATAGGTTATAAGATACGTACACTTTGTAGACTGTGGTCATACTGGCCTCTATCTTTAGAATTGTTTATATACATTTTTAAGACTTTGCGGTGTTTACACGAAAATTACTCCGCAAATCTCCGGAATACGTTAATTTTGTTCAGCAAGACGGTTAACGGATAAGTTAATGGTCTTAGCTTAGACAAGCAAAGTGATCTTACGACGTGCCTAACAATACCAGGTGAAGTTGAAATAACGCTATACGGGTTTGATTCATAGCTGCTCGTTGGGGTTTGATCGCATTTAAAATATACTTTAAGTGGCCGCCAACTCGAAGAAGCTCGCTTCGCTCATTTATCATAATGCACTTGCCAATTTTAATTTAAATGCTTAAAAAATAACGCGGTACATATAGTTTGTCAAATTGTCATGAGTAAAGTAGCTACAAAAGCGCTTCATCACGCGAACAATCTGCGAACTTGTTTGGTCACACTCAATTACTTTAAATTAAGTCTCTTCAGTGGTGCTATGAGCTTCAAATCCATGAAGTACATCCATCAACCCACAATCCATGAAGTACCTTGTTGATAGTGTGCATACATACCTCTGTTGTGTGTATGCACACCGTCATTGCCATGCAGGACCATTAACATCATGTCTCCTAATGAAATCAAGAAACAAGAAACGCGAATTAACCTTTATAGGTATTAGGTAGAATAAAGGTTATCTGGAAGATTGCATTGTAGGTTGATGGATGTACTTCATGGATTTGAAGCTCATAGCACCACTGAAGAGACTTAATTTAATAGTCGAAACGTATCCCGTCTGGTGCAAAATAATCCAATTACTTTAATAAAACATAAGTATAAGCACAATAAACAATATGCGTGGTTGCAAAAAGTTCGAGATTATTTTTCGAAAAAAGCTCAGATGGCCGAGTGGTATGGAGCGTCTGTCTCTTGAGCTGTAGACTCGGGTTTGATTCCGAGTCGGGTCAAACCAATGACTTTAAACTTGGTATTCACAGCTTCCCTGTTTGACGTTCAGCATTAATGGGACAGTGTGGAGAACAAGCCGGCAAGTTCATTGTTGTGCCGTTGGGAAAGGCACTTAGCGGTATTCCCCCATCTTGGTGTGGTAGACAGATGGCTGACAACTCCCAAGCGAGCTCGTACAGCGCATTGATCGCTTTCTCGTGATAGGAGGATAAATATGCAACTAAATAAAAAAAAATATAATATATATTGCGCAACTCTAAAAGGATAAAATGAAAAATCACATTACATGCAAACAGAGTCATGCATTATTGTGCGATATAAATAAGAATTAAGTGCTGAGGTGTTGACAACTATTAGAGATAACGGACAGGCTAAGTAACTAGTCCAGTAAACTACAAACATATAAGCCAACTATGAAGCAAAAGCAATCGCTACTATCGCTTGTGATTTACAAAACAGTGAAATGTGATCAGCAAAATACCTTATATTCAATAAGCCAGGGCTTAGTGATAGCAGATACGTCAGTTGCTGTCATTGCCATCCCCCTGCGAGGGTAAAATAAAAAAAGCTCAACATAATGAGCTTGTTTCGGCGCGATAAAGCTGGCTTCACGCGGAAGCGGAGCTTGTTCTCAACAGTCCACGTAAAATAGATTCACGCCAAAAAACGAAAAATCACAAGGCCACACCACAGCGCACGAAAGCAATGCAAAAAATCAGTTTTAATGTTCAGGTCTTCAAAAAGATGGGTGACCTTTAAGGCAAGGCTCTAAAACAACGGCAGGCTTTATAAGTACATGCTGCTGACTAAATTTATTAAAACTAATGTTACATTGCTCTGGTACGATACCAGATCTTACCGCACTGGCAGAACAACTGCTGCTATTAAGTCATGTTTACGCAAATCGCCAGAGAGGCGAAGAAACCTGTAATATTCAAGTTTGGCATCTGGAAGGCACCCTCCGAGAAAGTGGTAGGCAGGTTATCAGCAATTTGTAAGTGAACTGGTTATTTGGACTCGAGATCTTTCTCATTCATGAGAGTTGGATCAAGAATGAAAAGAAAGAGTTCTGAACCAAGCAGACAAAATGGCATTCTTGCATAGAATAAGTGGTTTGACCTTGTTAAACAGCAAGGTTAAAAGTGCAGATATGAGTGATTTCCTAAACATTGAATTGGAATAGAAACATGGGTAGCTGCGCTGGTATGGACATTGGACAAGTGGCACAAATGTACAGAAAAAGAACGGCCAAAAAACTGCTGTGTTCAACACCCACTGGTCGAAGTTACAAAGGCCGACCCAGAACTCGATGACCAGATTACGTCGAACATCTTGGTTGGTCTCACCTCGGCATTCCATCAGAGCAGGGGTTTTTAACCAGGGTTCCACCAGTACAGTCCTGGGCTTCCGCAAGTTTGCGATTTAGAGCTGGACATCGGTAAAGTAGTAAGCTAAATCAATGCTCTGTGTTCCTCCAGTCTCGGAATATTTCACTGGAGTTCGGCTCCACCAGAATGGTTAAAAACCACTGCACCAGAGCATCAGCCGTTCGACGCGGAGGATCAATATGCTTGGAGGCTTCAACTCGAGCTGCAACCCCAGAGACCCCTCAAGCATAAGTAGGTCTAGAAAAGTAAATACCTTATCATGGCACCTCCGTTGCCTTCTCGTGATGGGAGAACGGAAAACAAGGCCTCGAAAGACTTAAGAAGAAGTTTATTGATCAAACGTTTGTTCTCCACAATCAGTGACATCCAGAATCTAGTTATTCCTTGTGCAAACCACTTTCGCATTAGGAATATTTTTTGCTACGTCATTTCTCACAGTAAATAATTTGTATCGTAGTAAAAATTACGTCAGCTGTTAGGATACAAGCCTACAACGAATCTAAGGCCGTGGCAGCATTCACGTAAGACAACTGATATTCCTAACCCCGCGTTAAAGATCACCATCTTTTTTAACTTTGACCTTGTTTAACTGCTATTTGCAAAACAATGTTACTGATGTTGAAAAGTTCAGCGCATAACGTGAAGCTTATTTGTTTTTAGGTACCTTTCTTTGCGCGCTCCAGGGCTTAGTTATTGGAGCAACATCACAACTAGTTAAGACAACACCGCTACATTTCAAAATGCATTGGTTTATAGATTCAAAAATGTCCGATAGCTTTGTATTACAAACGAGTATAATTTTTGTAACATCCTATGGTTTACCAACAATTACTTTTCAATTAAGCCAATGGCACCGTAATTTTCCCAGGTTGCGCTTTTTTCGATAATAACGTTGATAAACCAAAATCACCTCAACAATTCCCGGTGAGCGTCGTTTTTCCAGTCATTTTTATTTCCATTTACAACGTCAAAAAACGATTGTCGTCTCTGAAAGTAGATAGCCAAATCCGTGCTCAAGATGGCGTGCTGGATCAGCTTCACGACACGAGCGTAATCCGCGGGGCTGAGTTGTGACAAGATCTCGCAACCTGGAACAGCAAACAAATCAGGGACGTCACCAGCGCAAAAGTATGGGGCCCAAATTACTTAAACTCCAAGATTACCGAAATTGCGGTATTTATAAGAATGTTTCAAACACGCTTCAAATTAGGGTAAGTCAAAAAAGGGACAGTGTAACGCTGTCCGCTCCTGGCTGCGTTACAGAATATCACTTCAGTTCAAATAAGCAGAGTGACAACAAACAAATTACTGCATATGCATCAAAACGACAAAATAGAAATCTGAAAATTGCTACACAGTACGAGTTACGCAAAGCATTGAAAAACAGCTCTGATTTAAAAAATCCGCTTATTTTTCAAACATTTGTAGAGTGTACTTTTACATCACATCACCACAAAAAATATCAACCACGCCACACAAAACGGTAAACTATATGAACGAAAGTTAGTTATTCAACGTCGGCTTTGGGAAACGAAAATGTGTGGCAATTCCGTCAATTGTTCGCAATTACCACTCATCTATTATCTCACTAAACTTGTTGCCAGCAACCAGCCTGAGGCAAGCTACCGAAAACGCAGGTCTAACTTGTCACCGGTTCAAAAACATTCTTTAATTTTACGAAACGTTCGCAGGAAAGTAAAACGCAGCAGTTAAAAATGTAGATAAAACAGCACTGAAACATAGTGATAGAATGCAATAAATATGGGACGAAAATAGCTTAAGGAGGAAAAAAAGCCGCAGTAATTCTTTAAACTTGGACGTTTCAACAACATAGATTTAGCTGTCATCATCAGCGGTGTAAGCAAGGCAGTACAGAACTGCAAGGACTGCCTTCAGGATAAATTCTGCTTTGCTTTCACTGCTGATGATGACAGCTGAATCTGTTTCGAAACGTCCATTCTTAATAGTGATAGAATAACGCTGTACTGCTACAGCTGTTCCCTAAAATAAAAGCACGTCACCATGCAGTCAACTTGAAGGGCAATTCTGCTCATGAGCCGCTTTTGCAGTAAGTGCTGAGCGGCAACAATTACTGCAAAATTCGTGTTCAAGATTTTTACCACGTCAAGCGGTCCTACTAAACATTACAAAGGACTGAAACACCGCAGAGTAGCGACAAAGGACTTACTAAACACCGCAAAGAACGACAAAGGACTTGAAATTATACCATAATAAAGAACGACAAAGGACTTGAAATTAGGGTTAGGCTTGGGGTTCTCAGGTTCTTCGTCGTACTTAGCGGTGTTTAGTAAGTCCTTTGTCGCACCTTTGCGGCGTTTAGTAGGACCCTTCAACTAGCAGTTTTCAGCTTTTCAACGCAGGCTGGTAGGGATGTGCCTCAAGGAAAATTACTTGGACTTGCCGAGTAACGAGTATTCACGACATCACTCGGCCGAGTCCGAGTATCTACGTCGTCAAAATAGGAACGCAAAATCAGGTGAAGAGCAAAGAAAAAAAGGTCATCACGTCCGTAGAAGTCCCAATTTCGACTCAAATTCGGCTACAGAGCAAAAAAAAGTTCAAAATAATGATGCTTTAATACTGGCGCAAAACCGCGGAGATAGGCCTCGCCACTCGTTACAAGCTTCGTCGTAAAACCACGAGTATAATGAAGATTTGATTTTTTGATTTTCTATTTGGAAAATCAGCTTACTAAGAATGCTCACTTGAATGAAGCTTAAAACGGCTGTAGTAAGTTAAATTTACCAGTTAGCTTGTTACTAGTTTTTAACACTCAACAACAACAGAAATACAAGACCTACAACTTAGCTTTAACTGTAAGTTTATGTATAGTGCGGACTGCGCTGTAGGTAAAGCAAAATGTGAATATGTAACGTTAAAAACGTTTCAAGTTCGAAACAAGATGTTTCCCTCCTTTTACAATGTGAGGCGTTTTGTAGCGGGGATTGCTTTTACCTGGGCATTACTGCTGGTTCTAATGCACGAAAGACTGTTGAAGCAACATCATGAAACAGAAAAATCAGCGGTTAGATGTCTTATTGGCTGTTTTAATCACATTTATGTAAAAAATATCTTGCAAGGTATTGTTGTTGGTCTGACTGCGTGACACGCAGCATGAGAATCGACTGTTAGAATTATTTCGCCGATTTTTAACCGTGTATTCGTGTAACCGCAATGTCGATGAGAGGAAGTAATAAAACGATGAAACTGATATACCGATCAGATGGCCTAGTGGGACAGAGCGTCTGCTTTTGGATCGGCAGACTTTGAATTTGATTCCGAGTCGGGACAAACTAATGACATAAAAATTGGTATTCACAGCTTCCTTCCTTGATGTTCAGTATTAAAGAGATAGTGTGGAGAAAGTCGGAAAGTAACGCTTGTTGAGCCGTTGGGAAAGACACTTAACGGGATTCCCCCATCTAAGTGTGGTAGACAGATGGCCGGCAACTCCTAAGCGAGCTCGTACTGCGCTTAGTCGCTTTCTCGTGATAGAACAGTGGTTCTCAAACTTTTTTAAAATTTCGACTTTACGGTCCCAAAAGATTTTTTTCAATCACTCACGGTCCTTTATTTTTACGCATAAATTTCCACGCAAAATCAAGTAAAAAGCAGAAACAAAAAAAGGTCATCACGTTCGCAGATGTCTAATTTTACACGCCAAGTCATGTGAAGAACAAAAACAAAACAAAAGGTCATCACGTCCGCAGATGTCCAATCAAGCACAATTCAATGCAGAGCCGGCGATAGAACAGTCCACCACTTAGGGGCCAAGCGTCTGTCAGGGGGAACCAAAGTTTGAAATTAAACACAAAAACCGCTGTCTTCCAATAAGTAAGTTTGTTGATTGGGAGGGGGGGCAGGCCCTCCCTTAGCGCCGGCCTTGATTCAATGGGTTGATTTATCAGAAATCTGCAACCTTTTAGCGGTGCGGTCCGCAGTTTGAGAACTACTGTGATAGAAGGATAAATATGCCAATAATAAATAAAAAAAAGTAAAGAAAAACTGAAAAAGCAGCGAAGGAAGTTTATCTACATCGCCAGTAACATTGTTGCGACACCTAGAAACAACTGCTGATTTACCGGTACCGTAAAATAAATAGGCTTATTGATTTCTTCTTACTGTCACGAACAGTTGTTGACAAAACATGTGCGTCACGTAATTTCAAACGCCGATAAGATGTAGTAGTTTTTAGGTACCGTAACTCTGTGAGAAATACAGTTTCAAGCGCAGTAAAGAATCTTCCAAGTAAAAATCGTTAAGCATCTTCACCAAGGAACTACACAAAAGTTTAGGATGTGTGTTAACTCATCACTCTGAGATTATAACATCCTAAAAATTAAGATCCACCTGGCACGCCAAGCTGCTTGAGAGCACTTTCTACGCTGAAGTGTTTTTAGTGCTGGCGTTGCCCTCTTTGGATTATTTTTACAGATTCAAAGCACTTTTTACACGCTAAACATATATACAATATTTTGTAGGCTCAAATCCTGACTGGTAACATGCTGCTCATACGATGTGGGGATGAAGTATCAGTGCTGAGAGACAGAATCTGCATCAAACGCTTCAAATGGGTGATAGTAAATTGGATTAAAAATAAGTGCTTCGGTGAATACGGAGTCAGTTCTGAGAAAGGTAACAGATTGTTTCAGCAACTACAGGCCCGGCGCCAAGGGGGGCTTGGTCCCCCAATCGACATGCTTGCCCCTCCCCTCCCCTCCCCCCCCCATTCAACAAGCTTTCTTTTTCGAAAATAGTGGCTTTTGTACTTAATTTCAAACTTTGGCTCCCCCTGATAAACGTTTGGCCCCCCTAAGTCGCCTGCTCTGGCACCGGCTCTGAGCAAACATGTTTTGGAGCGCTTGATCACATCTAAGCAAAAAATGGGTGAAATTCCAACATTTGAAATACAGAAAAATTGCTGCATCGTGATTGAAAGTTGAAGCATATGCTGTATGTTGCTTGCGTAACTAGCATCAGGTTAATTCTTATAGTAAAAACGCAGCAATCACAGCAGAAAAACATGAAATCAGAAAGACGCAAGATAGCAAGCAACGCGGATTGCGATAGGCTATAATATTAAACTATCGGACCACGCATGCAATCAGCACTTATAGTTGATGGATTTCAGAGCAATGTTCATTAAGTAAATCTCGAAGGTTAGCGCAAGAAACTCACTGCAATTTGTTTCAGACATCGATTGTTCTGTGTATCAATATCTGGTTTTTGTCGAAAGGGTTTGTCCCATTCCAGAAAACGTTGTGGAATTTTTCTCATCTGTTATAACACCTCGAAAAGATCTCGTGAAAGCACTACCCAAAACTAATCACAGCGTCAGCTTTGAATCTTTAATGTCACAATTACGACGTTGTGGCAAGGTTGGTATGTAGGCTTGTGATTAAAATGAGGAAATCTGAGAGATCTGCGCTAGTTAGGCTATATCTCACCGTTTCATTGGACTGAGATTTGATTACGCACTTGATTGATTACTTCATCAGTGTTTTTTCATGATTAGGAGAGACAAAGACATAAAACAGGGTTGTTATAATTTCAAGTTTTCCAGTTGACATTAGATTTTCAAAATCGCTACGCAGAAACTACAAGTCTCTTTATGTCTTGGTTGAGAAATCATCAACTTAGCAGGAGAGGAAAACCACTCCTCCTTTGCAACCAAAATCATAATAAAAAGTCGACTACTGCGAGAGCATCAAGAAAAAACATTACATCATGCAACCTATGATAGTGTAAAGTCCTCGGAGGGTCAACCACCATTTTCATTGGCTTTTGGTTTAATAAGAGTAGTCTAACTTTTCTTCAAGGCAAACGTCTGCACTAATCTGCTGAAGCTGGCTCATTTGTTAACAATAACATTGCTTGTACTTAAAAATACAAGCTGTCACGCTGTCACTCAAATTTAGCATGCATTGGCATTCACAAGCTAGTAGCAGCTAAGTGTGTTTTTCAGGCTTGCCGATGGATTTTGACGAGAGCCAACTTGACATCTAAAAATTGGCTACAAGTATCAAAAAAATTAGAAAACACGAAGAATGCCATTTCCGACTCGTCTGAAGCGGATACAAACAAAGCATTCTCTCCAAACAAATCCGTAATATCTACGAAAAGAATCCGTCAACGCATACTCCTACATATGGGACTCCTCACCACAGAATACGGACTCAACTTTGGCGAAGCGGCTTTTGTGGGTGGACCTTTGGGAGAGTTGGTCCAGTGGACAGATTTAATGCTTTCCCTAAGTACCTTGGGCCACGAAATCGTACTGTCATGGTCTCCAGAAAGCCTTCGTGAAGTTGTTCAACCAAATGGAAATCAATTGCAAGGATGTCAACCAGCTCGTACAGTAGACTTGATTTTCACAGATCTTACTGGCTTAGAGCAAGTAAATTTGTTCAAAGTTTAATCAAAAAAGCGAAATCGTTGAGCCATAACTCGTTCTTCGAATTTTTCATTGTGCAGACTAGTAGTGTGAAAAGATAAAAAAAAGTTCATCTTTGCTAGACCTTGTTGAACTTGTGTAGTTAAAGCTCACACTCTCAGTTTAATTTAATACTTTTGAAAAAAAAATCCTTTTAGCCCAGAGTGGTTTACCAGGTAATAAACTTTATTTTAATCAATAGCCGCTTTTGTTTCTCCAGCTTCGAGAAGTTCTGGGATCACTTTACCATTACAGATGTTTGGTGAGGATCCTTGACGTTTATGGAACAGATCCGGAATTCAATCATCCTTATTTCAATCCAGACAAAGACAAAACAAGATCGTGGGGAGGTAAGCAGTTGAAATATTGTTTCCGTACAGAATACCAAATAAAATCGGAAACTAAGACTATAAATTAGAACAGCAAGATACCAAAACTTGAAAGCGAGAAGATCGATTTTGACATTTTTGTTTAATTTCGTGTGTTCGCAGCGTTGTTTTAGGGCGTTTTGAGGAACCGAAATGGCCTCTCAAAATTGTCCAGCGGTCTCTCAAAGTCAAAATCTACTTTTACAATAGCGTAAAAAGCTGTGTTTGATGTAATTAAAATTGCTTAACGGTTCTTGAAGCCAAACGTTTAAAAAAACACTGTGTGTGGTGATTTAGTAGCCATCTTATTTTTAGTTTAGTTCAACATTAGCTTCTTACTAAGCTTATTTTTAGGAAAGGGGCTTGACCCAGCCCAATTCTTTACTCATTTTCCCCATTCTCCAGACAACTCGTTTTTGGGCTTCGTGGTTGAAAAATATCAAGGAGACATTGCAAAATTAAAAAGCGGGTAAATGTGTTAAAATATATATTTTTCAGTTTCGCATTCATTTGAAATTATCTGCATACATTTAGCAACATAGCTTTACTATACGGAAAACGAACCAGCATTGCAAGTGGAAGTGGCAAACATAAATATTTGGGTAAGATAACAGAGTACTATCAAGATATCCACGCTACCATGTGGACAAAGGTATGCAGGCAGCTTTATTATTTTCTACTTCTATTAATCAATTATACCCAACGAAGGTTTGTGGGGTGACTTATCATAACGCACAGATTAAGTTTAATATCACACCAACGGCTGAAACAAAATCAAATCTTCAATATACTCGCGGTATTACGCCGAAGCATGCAATCAGTAGCGCTCGGAGTCCATCTCTGCGGCTCAGCTGAGCAACACATCTCCGAAGTAGCGTCGCAGCGGTGGCGACTGGCGACGCTATGTCCGATTTAACCGAGCCGGGAATCAAACCCCAGACTTCCCGCGCAGACAGCAATGTCTTGAACCACTACTCAAACCGACCGGTTTACGGCTGAAACAAGCCTGTTATTAATAAATTACTAGCACTAGCTACTGTCTTAGAAGTTGCCCATAGGCTGCAAAGCTAATTCATTTTACATCACGTGTGTTGAAGCATTAATGGCCTTTGGAGTCGGACCGAAAACTTACAACAACCGAGTCTTAAGGTTTTATGAAAAATTGCTATTGAGTGAATGCAACATGCAAGCAGATTCAAGATTGTACTTTGTACAACTCATCCTAGCTTTACAAGACAAAAAGAACGAATAGGCTACTTGATACGTATGTGACGACGGTAGGTCGCTTATGTGACATTGATTACGTTTAGATTAAAGTTCCAGTGCAGTTCGTCAAAATCGCATGCAGCTAAGCAAAAAAAGCTAATCTTTGTTTACAGGATGGGGGCGATGATGACAATTTACCTTCTTACGTCAACAACCACAAGAATTTGGAACAAGATAAGTTTTTGGAACTGCTCAGAAAATCGTCACTGTACGTGGGCTTAGGCCGACCTCTTGAAGGTCCAGCTGCTTTGGAAGCGCTGGCAAACGGAGTCGTATTTCTGAATCCAAAATTTACTCCGCCTCAACAAGTTGATGGAGAAAAACCAACCAACCGAAAACTGACGTCACAAAACCCTTACGCCGAAAGAATAGGCTAGTAAAGTTTATTAAGGATTTCAAAATCGAAATCAAATCTTCATACACTCGCGGTATTCCGCGGAAGCGTGTAACAAGTAGCGGTGCATACTCCGCGGCACAGCGCCCGGGTAACACTGCTCCGAAGAAACGTCGCAGCAATGGCGAGCCGTGGGCGACACTGTGCCGATTTGACCGGCCGGAGTATGGAACCTGAGACTTCCCGCACCAATAGCGACGTCATTCACAAATGCGCGAACCGGCCGGTGTTTTATTGAACTCGAAAACATACGCGTTTGCAGAAAAAGCCGTGAATTGAAACTTCAATGCGTTGGCAGCAAAATACGAAGATATATAGGCTAGGAAACGACAATGCACAGTTTGTGTATTAATGTAGCGAAAAATTTTTGAATAAAACAGCTATAGTTAGCCATTTTTAACTGATGTGCTGAAGTGAATGTAATACGCTCTAACTCTGTTATTGAGTTTTTTCTTGATCAGCTGTCCACTCTGCAGATACAAGCAAACATACATCAATCCTTTCTTTTTCAATCCCAGTCTGGTCTGATTTCAAGTCGGGTCAAATTAATGACTTTACAATTGGTATTTACAGCTTCTTTGCTTGACGCACAGCACTAAAAAGGGACAGTGGGGAAAACAAACCGGCAACTTCGCTTGTGCCGTTGCGAAAGGCACTTACCGGCATTCCCTCTTTTTAGACAAATGGCTGGCAACTCCTAAGCGAGCTTGTTATAGCGCTTTGATTGCTTTCTCGTGATAAGAGGATAAGTATGCAACTAAATACAAATAAATTACTACAAAATCGCAACCTCATTAATATCATTTCATATCTTGGTTTAGGAGAGCCTTATGTCTACACTGTGAATACTCGCGATCTTTCCGCCGTTGAAGAAGCTTTGAAGAAAATAGATAAAACGAAGAAACCAAAACCATACGTACCGTATGAATTTACATACGAAGGGTTTTTAGAGGCAAGTATTTATGACAATAAGTTACTGAAATTGATAATTGCGACATGACTTTTTCTTCAACTGTTGGGGCGAAAGCAGTTTCCCATGAAGGCAACAATATTGAACGCTAGATTTTGGGCTGTATTCGTGAGTTAAACATTTTTTTGGTTTTACAAAACGTTGAAAACACTAACGACGCCCTAAAATATCTTTTAACAGTTTAATTTTCTGCTTTTAACTTTTGCAATAACTGTAGCAATAATGCAGTGGTTTCTTAACGACTACAAAATTACAATCGAGTCGCTACAATATCACAAAACTGTGGAGAAATCAGCCTTATTTTATTCTGGGATTCAACATTTGTTTCAAAATAAAATGGACAGACGAGTAATGTTGAAACCATCAATTCAAAATACTTTCAGCGAATCGATGTTTACTTGGAAAACCAAGACTTTTGCTCTGATGTCATACGAACAAAAGTCGGAACCCCAATCATCTGGGCGCATAATAAAAGAAGATGGCCGCCTCCGACTGTGCTAAAAGTAAGTTGATTGACAATATTTCGCATGGTTGTAGTGGTTCTATCAGTTTGTGTATTGTAATTCCTACCCTTTTGTTGAGTTCAAGTATTTCTTTCTGGCGCATAGACTATGAACATGATTGATTACTGCTGTAACACCGCCCAACCCCCCAGTGCACTCAGGTGCGCTAACAACATCCTCGTATTTTCATTGCCTTCGTGTTAGCAACAAAAAACCATTAGGTCTATCACTTTTGTGCAACCAAAACGAAAGTAATGAATTTGATACATAGAAAAAAACAACATCGACCGAACACAAAACTTAATTTGGCAAGAAAACAGTATATTTATGGCAATTTCAATCTATGTCGCGTCAATGGAAACAGAGAAAATTAAAAATTTCAGTTCCTGTATTTTATGACAGCTCAAAGTTAATAAAATAGATTTAATCTTTAAATCTTCACGTTATTTTTTACAAAAACAATGAATTTTCAATTTGATATTTTTACAGATACAAATGTCAGATTATGACGAATCTTGTACTTCAGCGTGTTCTCGTCACAAGATGGTGTGCGAGCGCTCTTTGTTTCCAGATATAAACTCTTTGAAAAGCTTTCGCACGATGGCGCTACCATGCACAAATAATTTAAAAGTGTTTCCAAAAGTAGAACACGAAAAATTTCAGAAAATTAAAAAGAAGAATCAACAATTTCGCACTCCATGTCATTCCCCAAGTTTTAACGTAATAACCGAGGAGTGCTTGACACAGACCGACGAACTACTTTTTTCTTGCGCTTGTACGCCACCTAATGGAATTAAGCGCTTATGCCCATGCCGACAATATCAATATGAACAAATTGCGTTGTTTCCGTTTTTGAGTTAAAATAGCAATGATCCGTAAAATCAGAATTTGTTTTTAGTACAGTATCAATGACGAAAAATCCGTAACCCCAAAAAATGTTCAAAAACAGATGGTTAACAAATTGAATTCATTTGCTGCTGCATCTTACTTGTTTTCAATACCTAACATATTGCCATGCAGCAATTAAATCATGCTCATGTTCTTGCGAAAGCATATCCTATCAATAATGATATTAGTAGGCTATCAGTTTCTTACAGAGGCTACTCTCGTAGAATATTGCTAAAACACTGTTGTAAACAAGGGCCATGTCGGTTGCTGTTTCATTTAGAAGCAAATCTCTTTTTTGTTAATTTTTATAACAGTGAGGTTTTAAAGTTTTTCATTTTTCTTTTTACTAAACATGAGTAACTATATTGTTATGTCGTTGTGTTTGTGTTTTTAAGAGAAATAAAATACTTCAAAAAAATGTCAACTTCGCCTTTTTCTGGCAGTAACTTGTGAAAAATTCAAGCACTACTGATTAGCTTTAGCCTATGTACTTGCAAAACTACACCCATATTTAAATGCATCGAATCATTACAAAAGACTAAATTTTTGGGTGTTTCAATCAGCAAAATTTGAACCGTTTCGATTACGAACCATGGCTAAATAAACTGGAACTGACAAAGCAACGAGCCTATAACAATGACAATGCAAAAGTTCATTATGCGTGTTCGTTTTTGGCTTGATTCTAGTCGATGGTCTTAACCAGTGGCGTAGCGAGAAATTAAGGAAGAAAGGGGCATAAGCTGCAAAAACCATCGAAAGATTCTGGTATATTTTAGTCACTTCGCAGCATTTGATCTTTTTTTACTAAACGGCAAAGTCAAAAGGGGGAGGAGGGGACATTCCCCCCTGAAAATGCTCCTACAACTTACAATATTTTCATTACATTTTGTTGCAATTACTAGCCAAAAATTGTACCTTCACTCTGTAGCAGCATCAGACACTGGTTGTAATGATGGTATTCCATCGTTGAAGTAGAATAAAGACGCGCGAGAGGGTGCTCTATTCTGCGAGTACAAATGACAAAGCAATACCAAACACGCAAGCTTAAATATTAAGTTTTAAACCATCTGAATTCTTTTTTAACTAATTATGTACGTTATTTTCCCTCAGTGTTTTTACAATTTATTGCAAAAATTGCATTATATTGGCTTATCTTTTGATAACCAAGGTGTTTTGGCCGAGTGGTAAGAGCGTCCGCTTGTGGCGCTGTAGACTCGGGATTGTTTCCGAGTCGGGTCAAACCAATGACCTTAAAATTGGTATTTACAGTTTCCCTGCTTGACTCTGAGTATTAAAAGGGCAATGTAGAAAACAAGCCGGCAAGTTTACTTGTTGTGCAGTTGGCAAAGGCGCTTAACGGAACTTAACGGGTTTCTCCCATCTTGGTATGGTAAATAGATGGCCGGTAGCTCCTAAAGGAGCTCGTTACAGCGATTTGATCGCTTTCTCGCGATAGGAGGAAAATATGCAACTAAATACAAAATTTTGTGTGTTGTTTCATGTATTTTTTACCGGCAACACGCATTTTATTACCAGCAAAAACCACTTGAACATCTACATTGCTTATTAAGTAGGTTTTACCAATTCAACAATTTGATATTAAATGTAAGCAGCTAGAGAATATCCTTTCTCACGCACTACACAATCCCGTAAATTCTGAACGACAAGCAGAAGACCTCAGCATGCCCTAATCGGGAGTCGAAGCTCTAACTTCCGACTACAACAGGAATACTCTAACAATCTCCCAGTCCCATGACAAATGGCCGTAAGCGTATTGCTCTTTAATTCAGCGTTCAAATCAATCGATAAAGAATCCGCTTAAAAATTTTAATGAATCGATTTATAGACATCTGCATACTATGAACTTTCGATCAATATTCGTTGATAAAAATTGTAAAAAATGCTTTTTTATCACTTGTCTTGCTTCTATAAAATATTGCTTTGAATATAGCCAAATGATGACAAATTCCGTAAATTATGTAGGGTTGTGCACCTTAGGTAAGATCAACAAAAACATGCTTTGTAAACAACGTACTTCGCTTGAAATGCGTTGTTCGTCCCTCTGTGATCAAGGTCGTGCGATAGACAAGCAATCAGCAGCGCTAGTTGCTCCATTTCATCAAATATAGCCGACAGCTGGCCGGTCTTGATCATGCAAAATGCACTTTGACAAACGTTAAATGCATGGCGCCAATTGTGGTATGCTACGTCACGATAATTGCGTTTCACGCTCGCTACCCAGCGGCATAAAGTCTAAAAACAAATTGTAACAAATTATTTTTAAAAATATGGAGAAAGTTTTTAAAATGTTATTCACATAAATACTCTAAATAAACAAAAATCTGACTGTCTGAGCATCAAGTTATTTGATAATGGAGTTTATCATGTGCATCAACATAAAATTTTGGCAGCAAAATTACTTGCGTATCGGTAATTTTCAAACTAAAGTTTGAAAATTTGACAGACCGTGAACAACAAAAACATATCAAGCATCAAGGAGAAAAAAGAAAACCACACTACTCCTCAAAACAGTAGTGAGATGTACTGCAGCTTTATTTTTTCTTCTTAAGATAATTTCTTCCCATATTTATTGTATTCTGAAGTTCGTCTTAAAAGTTTTCTAATTTTTTCTGTTATAAAGGCGATATGCATCAAAGGCGAAATTTATTCACATGCGTTATAAAAAGTTTAGAAAATTTTTGAGATCAAACTATATACAAGCTTCTGAAACGCAGCTACATAAACGAATTAAGACTGAATTAATAACTTACTTGCTGAACTAAATTAATTAAAGCTGAGCAAATTAATGATAACAAAAGCACAGTGTGAACTTCGTACTTTTTTATTTTTTTGATTAGGTAAGCGACTTAATTGCAGCTTTTTGTTTTTTTTTTATTGCTCTCCAAATCAAATGTTCATTACACTAATACGGTGCACCATATTACGTCCAAGCGTGTAACGAGTGGCAGGGTCCATCTCCGCCGATTAGCGCCTGAGCAACACAGCTCCCAGCAAACGTCGTAGCGCTGGCGAACCACTTGCGACTCTATGTCCGATTTGACAGGCCCGAGAATCGAAGCCTAGACCTCCCGTACCAATGGCGATGTGCATAGAAACTGACTTGAAATTCAGCTACGAACAAACATGACTAAAGTGCTAAGTTACTTGCTGAACCAAATTAATTAAAGCAAAGATGAACAAAGCAAAGGTAACAAAAGCACAGAGTGAACATCGTAATGTTTTGAATTTTTCAATGCAGTAGGCAATTTAATCGGAGTTTTTTGTTTGTTCTATTTAATTGCAGTAAAATTTGTTTGAATAAAGATAACGATTTAACGAACTAGGTGCTAAAAAAACTTTCGTTGGTTGTAATAAATTAATTTGAAAAATACAAAATTTCGCAGCCAACTCCACGTTTTGTATCAATTTGCCCACCTATGCTCCAACTTACATCAAAATTAATGTGAAACTTTTCCATCAAATTCAAATCGATGAACATTCTGACAGAAGCTTTCATTGTGTCGACGTCAGTCAGTTTTGCGTCATCAAACTCATACCGAAGCAAATCGTAAGTCTTTGCTGATAAAATTTCGCCATTCTGTACAAAATGACGAGAAGTAAAGTTCCATTGGTCACACTGTTTTCACCAACAAAAAAATCAAATCTTCATTATACTCCTGGTATTACGCCGAAGCGCGTAGCGAGTAGGTGGAACCCACCTCTGCGGATTACCGTTTGGACGAACAGCTCCGAAGAAACGTCAAAGCGGCGCCAAGCTGATGGTGACTCGGCGTCTGATTTGACCGTCCCGGAAACCGAACTCCAGACCTTTTCCAGTTAAATCTCGTAAATAACTATGACGTCCTGCATTTTTTCCAAGTTCAATATCTTGAAACAAAACTCAAAGAATGAAGTATTCCAAGCTCTACCGGTATAATCGTTTTGACAGCTGAAGTTGTTCAAACGTTCAGTGATACAAGAAGTAGTCTAGCGTAAACTGTAGGCGGATAATTAGAGCGAAAAGTGTAGTTCTAATGCAAAACCAACGTTTCAAGTTAAAAGTTAGAGTATCCAAAGAGTAGTGCTGCAGACTTACAAAACTTTCTATCCTGTTGGATGTATAGAGCCTATTTTATTTACAGTACTATCACAAAACTTCGACAGCGGCATATACCGTAAATAATTGAAGTATCAAACTATTTACAAGCTTAAATGAGCTCATCTTTAGCCATAGTGTTTAAGTAATAAACTAACCCAACAGTAGGGATGTGCCCCAAGGAAAATTACTCGGACTCGCCGAGTAACGAGTATTCACGACATTACTCGGCGAGTCCGAATCCGAGTACCTACGACGTCAAAATATGAACTCAAAATTAGGTGAAGAGCAAAAAAAAAGGTCATCACCTCCGCAGAAGTCCCAATGTCGACTTAAATTCGGATAAAAAGCAAAAAAAGGTCAAAATGATAATGGTTTAATACTCGGCCGAGTATCAACTAATACTCGGACTCGGCTGAGTCCGAGTAATGCCTTATTACTCGGCCGAGTACTCGGACTCGACTCGGCACATCCCTACCCAACAGCACAAGATAAAACCACAGCGGTGGAATGCAAATTTGATACTCACAGATACTAGGCGACTTTCCGCAGGAGTAGAAACGGCGTGATAGGATAAGACCTAAAAAATGACTGATTAGATAGCATTCAAAATTATAAAACTCAGTTGCAAGCCTGATAATTCTTCGCCAGCAATCAAACCACCAAGCAATCACAAGCCACAAAAAGTCAGTAACGTATACCGGGAAACTTTTCTGAGAAAGATATAAAATATTGATCAATAGTCCAATTCTATAGCTAGCATTAATTGCCAGTCTGTCTAAATTTGTTGCTTAAAAATAAAGGGATCATTTATTTGAGCTGGTAGCGATTCACCATGCTTTTTTTTTAGTTGTTTGCTTGGTCAGAAAGTGGCAAAAGTGTGCAGAGTTGCCAGTTTGTTCTTCATACTGCTCCACGATTGCTGACTGTCAATCAAGAAAGTTTTTAATGCCAGTTTTTTATAATTGACTCGAGGCGGAATCGAATCCCAGTTCTATTGCTCCAGACGCAGTCACTCAGCTATGTAAAAACCTAGGCATACTTTTTCAAAAACTTGTACTAAAGCGTCCTTCCTCTGGTAAAAGGTATAACTGAGAGTGAATTAGCAATTAAATTATATATATTACAGCTTAAACAGCTGAAATCACTAGAGCAGACGTTTCGGCTAACTTCTGATGCTCTTGTCAACGCTATAAATCAGAGTTTCTTTACAGGGGTTCGACCGAACCCTTAGTGTTCTATGGAGCTGTCTCTGGAGTTCGGTGGAAGTCCTTCAAAATCCTAACACTTTCAGGGAAGAACCCAGGAGGCTGCAGACCACTTCATTTTGGGGGAAAATTGGCCGTCGAAAGACGTGCTCATTTTTTTTTTTTTTTGGTCTTCACGTGATTTTGGGAGGGAAATTGGACGTCACGCTGTCCGTTTCTAGGATTCGGTTGAGACTGTCACGAAGTTGTTTGGGTTCGGCCGCTTGGCACGGGTTAAGAAACACTGCTATAAGTCTTCGCTGAGTAGCCTTTTATGCGATGGTGCAAAACAAGGAAAATGAGGTAGGACAGAAAGAGTTTAAGTTTAGTCACGTGTTGAAGAGCGTCCTACCTCTAATACAACTTGTTGCTTCGCTGCCAAACGAGCTGTTTCTTCATAATTTCGACTATTCGAGATGCCAAGTCCACAAAAGATTGCAAATGCTTCCAAGATTTGTTCATCGCTTTGAGAAAACGAAGAACCAAACTTTTCTTCTTTGTTTATCAATTGTATCACACCTAATCAAACCAACAATAAGAGCGAACTATGCTATTGATGACACGACCACGCTATTTTTTTAATAGTGGCCTACATAAGGCGACGTGCTGCAATACCTGAATTCTGATTAGTTTATACAAAAAATAGGAACTGCTCTCAGCAAATAAACAATATGCATTATAACTAGAATTGACAGTTATCGAACACTCTGCCAGAGAAAGTTAAGCCTTGCTTTAACGTATAGACATTATGCACTTTGCCAAAGAAGCTTAATACGAAAAGATTGTGTTCAATGCAATTTATTAACCGATATGCATTCTCCTACTTTACAATAACTGTATTAAGTAACTTTCACACTAAACGTACAATACCTATAACTTGTCGTAGACTATCTTTTATTGGAATGCAAAGCAGCGCTTTAGTCCGAAATCCAAATTCATTTTCCTCCTACGTAAAACAGATGAAACTCGTTTGTCTGTTCATAATTTACCACAAAAGCACATCCGAAAAACTAAATGACAGCAGCAATTCCAAACCTCGTGACCTTGAGAACATTGGTTAAAGAACAGAGCTTGGTGGAGCCAGAGAATGGGCTTAATTTCAATACAGTGGTGAAAGGCGTTTGCTACAACAGTGTATATTTAGTAGCTAAAAGATACGGGTTCGACTCCCGATCGTGGCATTTTTACGACAAAAAACACGTATGGCAAATACGACATTGCATGTATGTCGAATTCCTAATCAGACATTCGACATAAGCGAGAAAATGATCTCTCCGATGTGCACATGGATATGTTTCGCATGTCTCACGCGAGCTTATTATTGAAACAAAATATTTATTGTTTAGGCGTTTTTTCAAAGGTGGATTATTAAATCTTGCATTTCGATTTCAAGTTTTACGTATGCAGCGCCATGCAGGGTAACAATCATTTAACAAGGCTTAGCATCGAACCCGATCTTCCAACTGCAAAATAAATGCTTGCACTCGAAGAGCGTTCTCATCATTGTTGACAGTTACAACGGGCAACACTTTTCAAGGATCTATAAATGTGTGCTTCAAGCTCTTGCTGTCGTACTACATCGTACCACCAACGTCCGTCGTACTACATCGTACTACTCTTGCTATCGTATTACCGAAGTCATAGATGGAAAAATTAAGCAAAGATGCTTTCTCTGCATCAAAACTAACGACTGCGTGATCGTAGTGACAAACCAAAATTGAAAACACAAAACAAAAACAATTTTCAAACGTGAAACAATTCGTGCTTTAGAAAATGAGATCTTGGGTTCAATTCTTGATAGATAAGTGAAGCCGAGCAAAGCTACAAACGACTTGCTTTTGCGGTTGTAGTGTCACACTGCTTTTGAAAGCTTCAAGTAAAATGCAGTGCAACAAAAACGTCACTACGTCCGTAATTGCTTTGTTTGATTGCCCACAATCAGCATTACAGATTTGAAACCAATGGAAGTAAATTGATAGATACACTTAATACAATCATTTTTAGCCAAGGACTATTAAAAGCAATCAAAAAACTCAGAGATTTTCACGTGCAGTAACGAAGTGAGAAATGATTTTACTCACTTCAACATCAAACCTCTTGTCCGTGGAGACATCAGCGATGTTTATTTTCTACGAAACAAAACAAATATGTTTGCAAAGTACACAAGAAACAAATCAACTGCTGACAAGAAAGCATACAAAATTGCTAAATATCTCCATCAATTCTCATTAGTCTGAACTTAATGAAAATATTCGTGGCAGTTTTACGACAAAAACCACGTTGAAGTGAATGATGGAAAAAGCCTCAATCAGTTAAATTTGAAGTAAAACAAACTCTTTCCATTTCCAACAAAATCCTTTATTCAAACTTTAAGGGTGCGGCCTTCTCGCTTCACAAAAATGAAATCACATTCTGCAAATAAAACAATCAAACAAAAATTTGTTAAAGTCAACCTCACTCACCTGACCGGTCTGACGTACATATGACGTCACTGGAAGATTAAAGGGAACTTTCCGACTCAATACGTGATCATTTTTATTTAAACCGTCAAGCTGCTCTGCTAATTTGACGTCATCAGAAACATGTTCAAAGGTTTGAGTAAATACATCTAAAATATTAACAAATAAAAAACTAAAAAAGCATTACTCAAAATTAAGTAATTCAATTAGGGAGACTGTAAAATTATCTTGAACAGCTCAATTCAGGGCCTACCTGAAAAAACTTGAACCTACGAATCAAACCCGCTATGCAAAACTTAACACGGGTACGATACCTTATACCATAGCCTACGCCGCTGAGACCCGAAACTTATAAAAATAATCAAAACAAAAATGAGAGAAGATATTAGGGTCGTCAACTAAATATAAGTGATGAAATTTATACAATGTTTAGTAAAAGTGATTATTTTTCTTAAGTATTCAGATACCGACAATGTTTTCAGAAACCCACTGTTAATTAAAATTGTATTTATCGAAGAATTTTTCCACTTACTCTCAGCCTGATTGGGATCAGTGAGGAGAATGGAGGACCGCTCACTTCCAAGAAGAGATGTTGTGTGAGTAAGAATGGTTTCCATGAGAACAGACAGAGAGCTTTGTTCCTCAAACAAAACTCGAGCCAAATCAAGAAGAACCTGTAAGATGGAAAAAATACGTTGAAAAATAAATCATTGTAAGCGACATGGTCTAGCAACACAGCTCGTAAGTTAAAGATCCTACAAACCGGGTTGGATTCACGACTGGAGCTGGTTGTAATTGACCCATATACACCGGGTAACAGCTGGCTAGAAGAGCGCAATCTCATCGCACAGTCTCTGTAAGCTGCTGTTGAAATTTCGGTTTAATACAATTTGAAAATAAACCAAGTTTGGTAACGAAGAGAATTAGAGAATAATTCAGCGTGCAGCCTCTGCCTTCCTGCAAAGCACTAGTTTTGAGATCCTTTTCCAGGTTACGCACATACGATGCTCTAACTACTTTCTCTACACATTGTCTCGTGCAGATAGCCTTGGTCTAGTGCTTAGGGCATTGGACTTCGGAACTAAACGTCGCATGTATCATGCTCAGCTAGGTCTTCTTCTATGAAGCATAAATATCACTATATGGATAGCATGGACATAAAATAAGCTACTGTTGTAAGTAAAAGATTAAGCCTCGTTGTTCAGATAATTAGACTGTAGAAGAAAAAGAACTTGCTTTTTGTAATGACTAGTTGCAAAAAATAAGCAAAATATTGCTATTTCAATGGCAAAGTGTTAATATAAAAATAAAAATTTAACAAAACACCCTATATTAATCAATATTTACTAAGGCCAAAGCAAATAAAAAAAACATTTCCAATATTGCAAAAAAACACCTACGAACTATCAATGTAAATAGTTGGAGCGGAAAAACAAATTTATTTTGATAAAATATAAGTCTTTTTAATAATAAGACGCTCCCCCTGATGATGTACATAAATCAATCGATACTTGCCTCATTCCTTCGATTTTCCAGCTGTAATTTCTCAAAAAGCTGAGCATTATGAATCGCTATGCCACAGAATCCAAGGTACGAAGCAAAGATTTTTTCATCCTTTTTCGTAAAAGCTCCAACTCTTTTATTGATTACTTGTGCCACACCAACAATCTTAATTAAAAAGCATTTCACTGCTCGACCATAATATGCCAAAACGGTTTGCTCAGTTGTTAGATCGTCGTTATTGGTGAGGAAGGTCTGAGCTTCGATTCCCGGGCAGGTCAAATCAGATACAGTGTCACCAACGGCTCGCCAACGCTGCGACATTTCTTCGGAGCTATGCTGCCCAGGCCCTAACGCGAGGAGATGGACCTCGCCACACGTTACCCGCATCGGCATAATGCCGCGAGTATAATGAAGATTTAATTAAAACAGTTTTGTGATTTTAGTAAACAAAATCTACGAAGGTTTAATGCTGAACAACAAAAGCATATTCTAAGTCGTGCACACGCAAAACACAGTAGTAAAATATTTAAACGCTTTAGGAGAGCGTCCAATTTTCTGTGGCAGAAATTCTCTTATTTTTGACAACATAGTAGGTTGTAAATCACCAGCGGCAAACGTGAAATTGAAGTAGCCTGTGGGCCTCTCATTCTAAATCCGGCTCTGGTTGAAACCAATTTACCTCCTGCATTCCATCTCTGATGGGCATACACAATATGCTTCTGGTCTTGTATCCAGTTTTTTTGTCAACTGTTTTGTTGAAGCGATCATCCTAAATAATGACGAAGATCGTGTAACCAGAGTTACTGTAAAAGTTACGCTCAAAATCACGGCACTCGAAGATTTGGCGATGGAGTTGTCAAGTATTCGATAGAGTAGAGAAAGGGAACCAAACTAGAACAGACCGTGTTCATTAAAAAATGAATTTTTTAACTTTAGTGGGAGCCTCATTTCAGGGAGTTGAGACCAGGTTGCACAGGCCTATTGGTGTAGTCGTTGAAGACGTCACTATCGGTGCGGGAGGTTTGGGCTTCGATTCCCGAGCCGGTTAAATTGGACACAGTGTCGCCAACCACCGCTGCGACGTTTCTTCGGAGCTGTACTGCCCAGGAGCTAAGCCGCAAACATGAGCCACACCGTGAGTATAATGAAGATTTTTTTAAGGCCAGGGAGCACCACATTTCGGGCTCACGTACAAATTCTAAATAACGACATGTTATCGAACACACCTGATACGCATCTGGGATATTTAACGTATTCCCGTCCAAAGCCACCATCCCAGCGATACCTTGTCCTAGATCAATACGAATTTCATTTTTTACAACAACGTTGTCTTCCAAAGATGAGTCCTAAAAAGAGGAAAGTTGACAGCAAAGTGTTATTGTCTATAGGCAGCCACAACCTTCACTTTAGAAACCTGCGCAATTAGTGAAACTCATCAAATGCTGTAATGCTTAATTATCAACAGGGCATGGATCTAATAAAAATTAAAATATTTAATCCGATCTCGAATGCTTAGAATAACCTTTAAAACAAATAGGACTTTTGCAGCTTGCGAGCGATTTCAAACGAGTAGTATCAGCATAAACGTACTCTAATTGGCGAGCCAAAAAGTGTCACGCACAAAAACATGTTCAACAATATCACCAATTGTACGATAGGTAAACATCTTGGAAGCTACAAAATAAAAAGAACAAACTCCGCCAAACACTAAACTTAAATTGGCCTGAAGTTGAACCGGCTGAAAAAGTTGGGGTCCTTTTGCCATGGATTGGTTCACATTTACCAAAGACGACATTTCGTTAAAAAATAACTTGTACCACTTAGCCCTCCGCGATGAATACGGTACAAGCACTAATCATGGCATTAAACCAAGCACAGCAAATACATAAAATCTTAATTAGGCTTTTGAAAACAAGAATATAAATTAGTCGGGCAATTATCTGCCATGGTTCATTAAATCTTTCGATGATTCCAACAATAAACTCATAATTCTTCTTTATGAAATTGATGTAAAGTTATCAAAGAGTAAAGCGCAAGCTTACAAAATTTATGAGCCTTCAGCTGAACTAACGTACTTCGCGGTCTTTCGACCAAACCTCAAAACCAAGATTAAACAAAACATTTCGCGCAAGCAAAACCTTACCCTGCTGACATCGAACAATCGACTGACCAGAAACTTTTCTCCATCTCGTTTTTTCATCAGAAACAAGGAGCAGCGATCAGCTTCGAGTAAAACACTTACATTCTAAAAAAAAGACGTCATAAAACATTAGAAGAAAATAAGCTCATCATGTTAGAAAAAACATGCGATTTTATAAGGAATTTGTTACAAAAGTGAGCACCAAAAAAAATACCCAGCAGGAAACATCAGGGTTCTAAAACACAATTGCTTTTCGTGATTATCAGCAGCAGCTCTCAAAAGCTTTAAATGGGTGCAAATGTTCATACTAACGGTACTTGTACTTTATTACTTTCAATACTTGCAAGCAAACCAGAACCTAAAGCCATTTCAGTAACATCCGGATGTCTTCAAAGATCCAGATTAGAACGTAAAAACAATTTCACAACTTAAGCAGTTGCAATGAAAAAAATTTAGCGATTTCTACACACCAAAAAATAGCTTCGAGTCGACCAAACGTTGGGACCTTTTGTAAAGCAGGGAAGTCGACAAAGCTGACGCAGCGACGCATCGGGTTGAATGATTGCTCTTTCTGTACAGCCTTAAGTCGTCATGATTTGTAAAATAGAGCTACCAGTTCAACTGTTTAGGCTATAAGAAGAGAGGCTTTCCATTACCGATGCAATGAATAGATCATAAGCAGCGACCAAGACAAAAGGCTGTGAACTTATACCTACTTCCACATAATTGCCGCAAAAAATGATAACAAACACTGAAGAGATAAACTTTAAGTCAGTTTTATACGGCCGGGGAACAGCATATAATAATAAACTGTTCTTGGAGTACCTGTAAGATTCTGTGACTAACTGATGTAACATCTAGATCCATGGCAATGTCACGAACAAGCTCCATGATCATGTCTCGTTCATCATCAACTGGAGAAAGACGTCTTCCTTTTTCACGTAAGCATAAAGCAGAGTTGTCCTTGTATTCATCATTTGCTTTGTTGTCATATAGCTTTTTTCTGGATATTTTCCGGCTGGCGGACGGCTGGGAAGAGAAGGAAATACTTTTACCCGGAAGATTGGGAGAATGACCTCCAGGAGGAGTGTAAAATGATGGAGATCCAGATTCATCAGTTGATACCATGGGTTTGAGGGGAAGGTACTGAGGTTTGATCTCTTCATGGCTGATTTTATGAATAGGTGTTCTTCTTCCTGAATATGAAGCCACATCACTACGAGTCCTTCTTCTGGAATCTACTTCTTCAAATCCTAAACACATAGTGATGAATCTCACAAGCACAAGTGAAAAGTTCAATCCAATCAAAGCGTTCTTTACAGAACGACTAAAACCTTCTTCTTGCGCGAGGGGAGACGAAAATTATTTCTTTGCAATTTCCAAGAGGACAAAACTTGTATTTATTTAAACACGAAACATGTATCACGTGAAAAAAGCAAGCAAGTAATCCATCAATTTATACAAAACCCACATACCATTTTCCGTGGTGGGTTTCTCATCAGTGGCAGCAATTTTAACCACTCTTTCGGCCAACCAAGAATTAATCAATGGCTGCGTTGCTTTCTGAAGGAAGTAATTCGCAACAAATTGCTGATTGTCATCCAGCCAGGCTTCTGTTGTCACAAAAAAAGATACTGGCAAAAAGCAAAACGCGTCGTTTTTTATTGATAACAAGGATGACAAAATGATAATGATACAGGCTTTAGTTCGTAAGTGTTTCAGTTATTGCAGGGTTCAGAAAACAACTTCAAACTGTCTAGTGTTGTTGGCTCTCTAGTAAACAGTAAACAGTTGAACGTCTAAGCAGAAAGCAATGAAGCGTTGTATATAAGAGGAAACGAGTTAAGTTGCCCCACAAATTGCTGTGCTTTAAACACTTTTTAGCAATTTCCGCTGGCACTAACAAACCGCCATGCGGGTAATCATGGCAAAGCATCTTACGTAAAGAAACAACAAAGCTTAAGTAGGGGGAGTTGAACTTATAATCTTGCGACCATAGCCGTTGCAATAACGAGGTTCCAATCATGCAATTGTGCTACGCTACTGACAACACTAGTTATACATGTGGTTTAACTCATGTCTATCACTAGAAAACAAAAGCTCTCAGCATTATATTTTATCCTACTGCTGCAGCTGTGTGGAAATTTCTACGCTTTTGCAAGGACATTTTACTTCAACTAGCAATCTTGTTATTCATGTAGCGAACTTACCGACTTGGGCCGGCTGCAGATCAAAATTCTTAGACATGGAAATTCAATTCAATGTGCAATGAATACGTTTAAGGTTTTTGCAAAAGCAAATCTTACAGCAAAGATTAATGATTTTACAAAGTCGCATTACATAAAATTAAACCTGAAATTTGACTTATTTAAAATTTATGTTATGAATAGCAAGAGATCAATGGCAAAAATCACAGAGTAAATCTCATATAGGCACTAAAATGGGCCCGCAAATCTGTTACCCTTTCAAGTAGGGCGAGTTTCGATTATTTTTTTAATGTGTCCCATGCTGCTTGCTTTGGAGACATAATTCAGACATCACTGTACCGGTTTTTCGAGAGCACGAACTGAAAATTTGAATAAAATAGCTTGCGAAAAACAATTAAACCGTCTTGTTAAGTCAAATGTGACTAAAATAGCACTAATGAGTAATGGCAACGGTATTATTTGTTCACACAAACTACTCTTGTAACACACGCCAAATAACCTGAAAAATGTTATCTACCGAGTGCAAACCATGGCGTTTTTGTTTGAAATGGGCCTGCAGGAGCTTTAATGCAATGTGTAGCAACAAAAAGAACACTTCTTGGAGTGGAAAAAACGAGAAACATTTATCTTAGTCAAACGAATTCTGCAAACAGCGCGTTCAAAACTACATGATTTATGGCACTTTTTAATATTTGGAAGTGAGATAAGGGCCATTTGTTTGCTTGATGATAAATTTGTCGCTAGTGTGCCAGTTTGTCCTCGAAGTTACCCACTACAGCTTATGCACAGGTAAATGCAAAGCAAAACCTGTCCAAAACCAGCTCTCAACACCGCGATACCGATGGCCATCCAGCTAGTATTAAAGCTCACTTTGTTCATCTTTGCTGCATTGTGTCTGGATGCACAATTCAAATGAATTTTCTCAAGTCTGTCAAAGAGGTATCAGATAGCTGCTTTAAAAAAAGCTTAAGCAATTGTTTTCAGCGTTTTGTCAAAAGAAGGTGTGAGGGGGCTCTACGCCGTAGGAAGATCACTCATGCATAACCAGAAGAGCAATTTTTATTTTCTTACCCACGAGGTAATTAACATCAAAAATCAAATTTTTATTATACTATAGCGGTATTGCGCCGAACCGAAAAAATTTGGAGCGGTGTCGAGCGAATCGAACCCAAGACTTCCCGCGCCGATAGCGATGTCTTGAGCCACTACGCTTACTTGGCCGACAAAAAACAGCTGGGACTAAAGGGACAGCGACAAAATGACATACGTCAAACCGTGATGATGTAGCAATTGCAGCGTTTAACAGCTAAAATCTTCTCCCTTCTGGATTTAAATTTACTGCATGATAAGGTAACCACTATAGGCTATAGCATCTCATCCAAAAATTCTCAAGAAAGTGCTCGCACTGAGAAGCGAAGTGCTACACTGCAGCTGTCAACAAGAGAATTACGCTACGACCATAGATCGTGCAAAAATAATAGTGTCTTTTGTTTCTGCACCGTTAAAATAAGTAGAACACAGCAATAAAGGAATTCAACTACAAACGGACACAGAAAAAAGAAGCAACAAAACGATTAACGTTGTAACATGATAGCGAGAATGAAACTTGAAGATGTGGGGATTAGTGGGCATGGTAACAAAAAAGTCTCGTAGGGACACTGCGTGCAAACGCCATTGGACAATAGATACGGAAACATTGCCACTGAAAACTGCTTTACGCATATCTGTCTCTTATGACATAACATCAAGTGCCAAAAAGTCTAAGACCAAGCTAGAGCTGAGCTAACGTTTAAAACTCGTTTTTGAAAGAAAATTCGTTGCTTATATTGCACTGGCGTAAAATCACCCTTTTCTTACTACAGAAACCGGTAAATTTTCAGTTACCTCATCCGTAAACAAAGTTTTCAAGTTGTGTTGTGGTTTTAAAGTTGCTACAACTATGCAAATTAACAAAGAAGGCTACTGTCATAAAACCTAATTTAATTCTTTTCTTTACAAACACAAGTTCGGCTCTTCAAACGGATTTCTTACAAACTTGAGACACTTGACGTCATCAACCAGTTTGTTGTTAATTTACCGTTCAAATAAAGTCTCAAAATTTATAACCATTTAGTGTAATCAATAGATGTTTTAAACGTAATATCTCATCTTACAGATATCAAAATTGAGTCTGCGAGTAGCTTATTACTGTAACTCTAGAAAAATTCTCGGATTTTTCGCGAAGGGATTGCTGGCAACGAATGCAGCAATGTTTTGTGGAACCCAAGGGTCCCATGGAACATTTGTTGAAGAGCCCTGACCTAACGTACGGCTGTAGGCCGAATGTGGTGAGCAGCAAAGGCGTGGTCATAATTTATCATTAATGGATTTTTCTTATTATTCACATACACCCCTACACCATCAGTCTAGGGATGTGCCTCGAGGAAAATTATTCGGACTCGCCGAGTTTCGAGTATTCACGACTTACTCGGCCGAGTCCGAATCCGAGTATCTACGACGCCAAAATATGAACTCAAAATTAGGTGAAGAGCAAAAAAAAGGTCATCACGTCCGTAGAAGTCCTAAATTCGACCCAAATTCGGATAAAATGCATAAAAAAGGTCAAAATGACAATGGTTTAATACTCGGCCGAGTACCAATTAATACTCGGCCGAGTCCGAGTAATGCCTTATTGCTCGGCCGAGTACTCGGACTCTGCTCGGCACATCCCTACATCAGTCCTGCTCTTGCTAAAGTTTGCACTGACCGCTGGCATCATAATACTTTCGCTAAAAGGAAAAAAAGCTCTTTGCCTTATGCCTGCTATCACGGCGCTTTGAATGACGTGTCTGCTATGCTTTCGGCCCGGTGAAAATTTTTCGTTTGGATGTTAAACCAATGCCCTAGTCTTGCGCATTGGTCAAGTTCATAACTAGTGCCAAGTTAAAAAAAACTTCAGGTCCTTGCAAGCTACCTCAACTAAACTGTTTGAAGTTAGGAGATGGCTCATTAAAGATTTATTTTGAGGTAATAAGCCTACTCCCAAAATTCATAAAGTGCCGTAATTAATTTTTTAGGGTTAGGCTACACTTCGCAGTGGCGACAATTTCTCAAATTATTTTCCTCTGACTACAAATACCGTACTTTACTTACGAGCTACGACAATCATTGGCTCAACGACAATAAAGTTACTTTGAAAAACCTTCTACCAAGCATATAGATCTTCGACAAGCCGCAAAACGTTAAATCTAGTTTCTATTGAGCCATTAGTCGAATAGATCGATCCGCCAGCTGCTGAGCTAGGGATCGATGTAGCATTCGACTGTAAAGTTGCTTGTTTTGTTCAAGCTTTGTGACATCACAACGCACTTGCGCGGTTGGATTTCAAGTTTGTTTGCTTCAGCAGCTCGAGCGCAGCTTGCCAATTTTCAACCGTGCTAAATAATATTTAAGCCAAGATAAACAAGGCTTGGATTTTCTTGTGGTCTGTTTCGTAGTAAAAGAATCTGATGCGCCAATACTTTTCGACGACGCGCTTTCAAATAGTCGTCATCTTTGTCAACGGCGTGACCTATCGGTAGCCTACTCATCGCAGGTTTCAAACGCAACAAGTTAGATTGGCGGCTGGAGCCTATCGCGTTTTACTGGAGCCTATCGCGTGTATTGGATAGTTGTTGATCAGAAGAGCGCGTGCTCACTTTCACAATCTCGATCCCTCAATCACTGTTCAATTTTGACTTCAATAATTTGAAAAAATAACCAGTTATTTATTTGAAAATTGTCAATACAGCTCGGATGACCGAGTGGTGAAAGCGTCTGGACCTCTGGAGCTGTAGATTTACGTTCGATTTCGAGTCGTTTAAACCAGGGCTGGGCAAACTACAGCCCGAGAGATCATTTTATGGGGCCCGCCGGCACTTACAGAAATAAAAACTCCTACCGTTAATCAAGCCGAAGACTTTTTTGCGATTTTCAATGGAAAAATAGGTTATCTGTGGACGTGTAAACCTTTTTTTGCTCTTCCAATAAGTGCGGACCTCGGCTTAAAATTTTTTTCAAATGTGGCCCTTCGCGTGAAAAGTTTGCCCACCCCTGGGTTAAACCAATGACTGCGAAATTGTCTACTTACAGATACCACATACCAGACTAATACGCTACACAAATTATATCGGCAAAATTTCAATTTGCGTTAGTTTTTATATTTTTTATTTTGTAAAATAGGGTAGTTCAAACGTTTCAAGTTCTGCATTGTTAAGCAATTTAGTTTGCGCTTATGCAAACACAAATGGATATCTACTGTAAGTAAGTTGCCTTAGCGTATTGAGAAGGAGTGCGTTATTCTCCCTTCCCCACTCTTGATCTTGACTTAAAACTGAAAGATGTAACCTACAAGGTTTAGATTTTGCATCTCTTAAGAACGTGGCGATTAGGAGGTAAATCTCGTAAACGCAATCCAAGATCTCTGCTTTGTTCAAAATTAGGCTTTGGTGAAAAAAAAAACTTATGAAAGGAGAAGAACAACGTTTTGATCATTTTGCTAGAAAATAAATCAAAATCATATCTGAAAAGTAGGCCCATCGGTTAGGATTTCTAGAACTTTTCAAAATTCTTGACATTACATTACACGTTTTCTGGTAAACTTTAGGCTAATGAGCCCATTTACGAGTTTAAACCAAGGTTACACGAAAGTACACTAGAAATTTGTAGAAGAAAGACAAAAGCTCAGCACGCCAGTTACACTTTTGCTCTTGATATTCTCATAGCGCCTTCGTACGGATGAGATGTCCCAGAGAGTTTTCTGGCGGTAAAGCGATCGAGTGCTCTCACCTAATAGCCCACGTGGTCTTCTGTGTAAAAATAAAAAGTAAAACCGCTAGGTAGCATTAAAGATTTACGTAAAAATTTTTCCTAGCTCGCTAATTGCCTAGCTTTTCTGGGGCTGAGGCTATTCCTTCCCAATTTATTTCCCCTTTTCCAATTGACAAAACCAATTATTGACAAAACCAATTTTGCATCTTACGCAACGTGTACATAATTATGTTTTGAGTTGCTCTGTTCTTTTTTTTTTGCACCCTTGATGAAATCCCGTATCTGTAGCAATAACTACACTCGCATCCTATCTTTCCGGAAACTCTGACCTAGACATTTTCAAAAAAGCTGGGCAAAATTGGTATTCAGAGCCAAAGTTGAGAGCTCTAATATCACCGGAGACTTTTACACTAGCTCACAGCTCACTTACACTACTCTTGTTTATGATGAATTTGTTGATACGCCTGCTTAAAATAACAACAACAAATGTATTTATTTCGCCATATCTGTAATTAAAAACGGTAAGCAAAGCGTTTGAAATAATCAAAGATGGACTGCGTTATGTTTTTATTGAGATCTCTTCTTTGCGAATGGTGGAAATAATTTGCATTTGGTTCTAAAATTTTCTGGATGGATTGAGTTGCCGAGATTGTGGAACAACCATTTAATGGTATTTACAGATCAAAGCACGTACAATATTGTACAGCGCAATAATTACTTCAAAGCAAACTAATAAAGTGTTCATAATAAACGTTCATAATAGACTGTTAAGAATTGCAGCACAACAGCGCACACCTATTCACATGGATGCGCTTTCTGAGCAAGTTAATTCACATTGTGACGTCATCATGACCTTGCAAAATTGAAAAAAGAGAAGCAAGGTTTGGAAAGCTGGTTTAAAATAGTAGCCTTGGCCCAAGAACTCAAAAGATTTGAATAATAAGTTCAGAATAGTTTAAATCACTCAGGGGTTCATCTCCACCGGAAGCCATTGGCCCGGTGAGTGGCCACGAAACATTGACCGGAGGGTCACAAGCGTAAAATTTATGAACCTATTAACGATAATTATAAACACCTTATAATGTTGGCAGCGTGGCCGAGTGGTTCGGAGCGTCGATTTTACGACGTCCATGCGCAAGATTGATGGTTCACCTCCCACCCAAGCCTCGTTGTTGCGTCCTTAGATAAGATGTTTCACGACAATTATCTCTGCTTGGAGGAATCTAACAAGCAACAAATTGCAGAAGTTAGAAGCAAATTTCAATCAAAAAAACTCAAGCAAAAAAACTCGGAAACAAGGGCAGCTTCTAAGCGAGTCTGGATTTGTCCAATACATAGCGCCTCCGTCGCTTTCTCGTGACAGGAGGATAAAAATGAAGAAATCAAATCAAACCACTTCTGACCGGACCGCTGTCTACAACACCGACAAAAAATTTTTGTTGCTGAATTCTAGAAGCAGGCCACAACACTGATTTAAATGAATTTATTTTGGCCAAACTAGTAAATTTAGCTTGGCCTACGTCACATATAAATTGTATCGGCTAAGAAAGTGCACCATATAAGCAGGCACAGTGATGTGTAATTCACCACCTTTATATTTAGAAGTTGATAATCTTTTAATCTCTAGTGTCTGATGCCGCATACAAATGTTTGCTTTTGTTTCAAGCACCTTCGGCTTGATGATGAAAGTCTAATTGATTTTTAAGCTTTCGAGAAATAAACAGAAGACTATGGGTACAGAAATAGCAACGAAAGTTTAGTAAGCAGTAAGAACGTGAAGTATAAGCAAAGAAAAGTTGATTAAATTTATAAGCAAAGGTTTGCACAGAACGTCACACGTAAAAAAAAGCAAAAAAAAAATCATAACGAAAGGTGTAGGCTACCGGTATTTAAGCAGTAGCACTCCGTACTACGAACCTGCGAAAAATACTTTGCTTGTTAACCAGAACCGAACCGTTGAAATTAATTCAAACAAATATAATTCGAAACATCTAGGCCCAAACTGCAGAAATACTAGTAGGCCTATTATTGCATAAACTTTGGCAAACCAAATAAAATCGAAATCGAACCGTAAAAGTATATTTGGTGGAACCTCCACCTAAACCTCTACCGAAATATCTCAAGCTTTTTGATACCCTGTTGAAATTCAGCGAAAACTTAGACTAAAGTATAGTGCAATAAATGTTGGGCTTAATGTGCAGATGTTTTCAGGGGGCAACTATGAATGAAAGACAAATGATTTCATACCACAGTTCTCCAAATTTTGGCTGTTTTTCCGTAGCAAGTTTTGTTCAACATGATGATCATATTTCTAGATGACTTTTCTCTTGCATATTCTAAAAACCATTTGAATTATGGTACGTTTTGTATTGCTATAAAATACCTTAAACTTGAAATAAAGCAGAATTCTATGTTTGGACATTTTCTAATATATTATGCGCCTTTGGACGTGTTTTATAAACTGAGCTCAATCAAAAAGTTTAATTTCAAGTCATGTGTCAGGTAAAATACAGATATTCACGATTATTATTATTAAGCATAACTTAGTGAAAGCAAACATTTTTGCGTTCCATTTGTTCCAACCTCATTTTGATCTACTTTTGTTTGCTTGCAGTTTGACGTCATAGTAGGGGTGCCTTGGTAAATATCGAACTAGAGGGGCCCTGTAAAATGCAATAAATGTATTATTTTATACCAGATGTTGTTAAACTTTTTTAGTCACGCCCCTTTGGCGTTAGTTATTTTTGCCCTCGCCCCACTACCAGTGCCGTGTGAAGACTGTTGCCCCTCCCCCAAAAAAAGCTCCAGATGGGACCCTTTGATATCTACAAGCATTTGGTCAGTTTCGCGCTTTTTTGACTGGGTTACTAATTTTCCTCATTAGCTGCATTATTTCAAGGGACGTATCCAGGAATTTCCTCAGGACGGGCGCCCCAAACTTTCGTACACGCTGTTTCTTTCGGTGTGTGGCAAGATCAGAGCAAATTTGAAGCAGAATAAAAATCAATGATGACTCTAGGGCGGTCGGGGGGCATGCTTATGCGGAAAATTTTCGAAAAATCAATTGCAATTTACGTCATGTAATTGCAATTATAGTGCTTTTTCAACAATTTTTGACGAAATTTTCTTTAAAATTTATTGCCTCTAATTCTGAGTCTAGTACAACAAACAATATTGTGGGGCCCCTACAAATGCCCCCCACCAGGGAGACCGAACTTCGTAGATGCTCCGATACGGCACTGCCCACCACGCCACAAAAAACATGCAAGAAATAGAACAACTTAATTGTAATGTTTTAATCGAACTAATGGGAAGGATGCAGCTGTTTTGGGGAAACAAGTTTTGATGTATGACGAAAAAAAAAAAAGATTTGAAAATATACGTTTAATCATTAAGTCATTGCTATGCTCACGCCCCCTAGCAAACCTTTTACGCCTCTTAGTTTAACAACCTCTGCTCGAAAATCTAAACGTTCACACGGACTTGGCCGATTTTAAGAGCCCCCCAGGGCCCCCCCTTACAAACAGTTTTTTTAGAACTAGGGGGGGCGAGCCCCCCGGGCCCCTCACCAAGGCAACCCTGCGTCATAGCATAACTCAAGAATATTTTTTGAGGACAAAATAAAAAAAGTCTCAGATTTTTTCACCAATAGAGTTTCGCGCCATATCTTCAAGTAGCCGAATTCTCCAAAGGTAATTTCTCTTCTTGAAGGCTAAAATTTCTACAACCTATTTATGTTTCTATCAATGCGGAAGATCTGAGGTTTGATCCCCGGGCCGGTTAAATCGGCAGCACAGTGTGACCAACGACTCGCCATGCGACGTTGTGTAACTATAGACGCTCATCCGTGGAGATGGGCTTCGACACTCCTTAAACGCTTCAACGTAATACCGCGAGTATAATGAAGATCAAGCTTTTTTTATGTATGTTTTTGAAGTATTGGTGTACTCGATGCATCTGTCTCTTCTGAATTCATTTTTCAAGACGCTTGCTTTATTGTTGTTGATGTAAAAGCCCTTACTCAAATTTGATTTGAAGCTCTAAACAAAAAGCCGGGAAATAAATGTGATCTGAAGCACTCATCTGCGTGTAAGGCCAGAAATCGAATCCAAAACTAAGTCCGAACTTGACCTTAAGAGTCCGGTTCGACTTGCGACTCTAGCCGGGGATTGAGAATGACAGTTCAAGATCCGATCAAGTCATGAATTCTTCACACCAGTTATCCTGATTTGTTTTTAATATTAAAAGTCAAAAAAATGAAAGAGTGAAAGTGTTGCGGATTCTCTAAAAGTACCCACTCCGTCTGCACTCCATTCCAAAAAGCTCATGGAGCCCAAATTCTTTTTTGTTACCATTTTCCAAACGAAATTTTTTCATTTTCCCTTCTTGGTATTCGTGCCTTGCGTGACAAGAGTAGGCCTGTTTGTTTTTCTTGTTGTCAACACAATTCTTACACACTCTTTCTAATTTATTGCATTTGTGAAGCAAGCAATGACAACTGAATTGATTAGAGAAGCAGTGTATTTACCATTATCAACTTTTAGAGGAAGTAGCTTCGCTATATTAAATCATTGGCCACTTAAATCCATATAAAGAGGGCTAATTCAAAAAAATGACATGTTTATTGCGACAAATATCATCGCGTAATAAATTAAGTAAACAATGACAATAGTTTCACGTGTAATGTATCCTTTTTTCAAGCGGTATTGTACGAAGGTAGTCTTTTGGATCTTATCTTTAAATGTTTTTTTATTTTTACTACAACTGAGCTTCAAACATGCTTCATAATTTCACTCTCACTGCGAATTTCTTTTCATGACATTTGGGTAAATATTTAAAGGAAATAAGGTAGGCCTAATAGTAGTTAATCGAATGTCCTCTACCTCTACTTACTCGGTTATTCAAATAAATGCGCTTTCAAAGAGAAGTTTACAGCTGCCTAAAATTCATTGCATCATTCAGCACACAGTTTAATTGATAATAAATATTTGACGATTTCAAAAACTTTGTGAAAGATTTTAGAATATTTCAACTAATAAAAGAACAAAATGATTTGAAGCCGCAGCAAAAACAGGTTGGAGTCACCTGCTCAAAGCCATTGGTATCTTTGTTTTTTGTTTTGTTCGATATGGCAAAGCAGCCGTGTACAAATCAGAATATAGATTCAAAGAAAATGCAAGCCAAGAAACAAAATATGCTTTTTGCGGTAGTAGAGCGTAGCCACTTTAAAGAAAAAATTGCTCGGTCCGAGTTGTTCCTAGGTCGGACTTGTACCTGGTAATTCACACAGCTGGAACGATGACCCAACAAGTCAAGACTGAGACGAGACATCATAGCTTCGAGACCCGAGACTGGACAAAACTTTTTCTGTTTAAGTCGAGACGAGACTTTAAAGTTACGAGACCCGAGACTTCATAAGCATGTGCGTAATGGTTGAAACAGATTAGTCTCTATTATGTTGCTCACAAAAAGAAAGCAAAAACCCGCAATTCTGATGGCCTGAACAACGTAACAAAATGCTTTTCTAAAAAGTCTAAACAAATGCGGCCAATTCTACCGTCATTTGGCAAAACCCATTATCTCCAAGGGACAAATTAATGTTTCGACTATAACCAAAGTCTCGTCAGCCTTGCAGTCGCCTGCCAAAAATAGGGCACAACCTAGAAAAGAGGTGAAGTCGAGATGTCCAGTTAAAGCAATGCAAAAACAGAGTCTTTGCAGTCTGGAATGAGTTTAGCCTGGATTGGCTGTGCGTAGCAAGGCTGACGAGACTTTGGTTATAGTCGAACCATTATCTCCACTTTTGCACTTTTCGAGAAAATCAAGTTTTAGTTTTCAGGTTTTTTTAAGAATGTTCCTGATTGTAGATTTTTTTAATTTTTGGTTTAACAAAAGTACTTGATCATAAAAGTTTAATAATAAAGTTTAATGTTAATAATTTAAATCAATGAATGTATAAACAGCGTATGAATCTTGCGTTCGATTTTTATCCAAATTTGCATTGAACCCAATTAGCTATTACGTCACGATTATTATTGTTTCATATTGTTACGCACAATTTTTTCACTCGTGAGCTGAAATTTTTTGAGAAGTGCATTAAACTTTGTTTATGACGCATTAACGAAATTAACAATTACAAGTGGAGTTAACAGGTTTTGCCATCTAATTTTTAAAATTTTTGACAACTTTTTATACAGAAGTGGAGTTAATGGGTTTTGCCACCATAGATAGCTCAAAATCGGTTAGGTGTACAAACTCGATATTTGCGCACAAGACGGACATTGGAGCAACGATTGAAAAAATGCAAAAAAACGAAATTTCAAAATTTTGGAGTTAATGGGTTTTGCCAAATGACGGCAGAATTGTTTTTCCAAAGTGTGAACTCATGCGCGATGCATCGGGTACTTCTTGTTGTTGATTACGCATCAACGACCTGAAAGCTGTTTCAAAGCCAAAATTTCTTCATGTCTCCATCGAGACAAGATTATTTCTCGAGACTTTCAAGGTCCGAGACCGAGACGAAACAATGGCATAGCAAGGCCGAAACAATGAAAAACGAGTCTCAAAACGTGTTTGAGCCCTAGGCACCAAGCAATACTGCTTTTAAAGATTTGATGTAACATAACCAGAAATTAAACCCACATATTCCGGCTGCAAGATGGACCATCTAACGGACGTGCACTGAAATTTCATGCCAGAACGAAAATGTTTGACCAAACCTTTTGCTTTCGATACTACAATTTCCACTCGGTGCAGGAAAACCTATTCGTATTTATTTTAAGCTTGGTTAGGCAACTCAATTTTTTCGTAACTTCTACGCAATAAGCAGTCTAAAAAGCATGCACTAAATGTTAATGAATTACCAGAGCTGGATGTCCCGAGACGTGCCTGGTTATGTTATATTATATCTTGTCTTTAAAAGCGATATTGCTTGCAGCTTGGTGTCCAGTTTTAGGGCTTAGCCAGGAGCGTATTTAGGGGGGCCATTGGGCCATGCCCCCCCCCCTTTTGACTCTGCTTTTTAGTAAAAGGAACAAGTTTAATGGTGCCAAGTGACTGAAATATGCCATACTCTTTTGATGGTTTTTGTAGCTTATGTCCAGGGGCGGATACAGGGAAGTAGGATGAGGAGTATGCATCCACCCACCAGCCATTTTCAAAAATGTTTTTGATGTATACAATTTTCCATAATTTCGAACCTCTTCGATAGCAATAAGCTTTAGCCTACGCCTTAAGCACGCATAATCGAAACTGTGCGAACAAAATGCATCATATTTGGCGAAGCACTTAATCAGAATTAAGTTCAAAATTTTTTAAACAAAATTTGCCTGAAAATTATTCAAAAAGCACTAAAATAGCCATTACAGCATGTAAATTTTCAAACATTTTTCGGGGAAGCATGTCTCCAGACCTTCCTAAAGCTTTTCTTGTTTCTCAATCATCTTTAAATTTGTTCTGCAGAAAAAACGCCTAAAAAACGTGGCAATTATGGCCCCCCTCCCTCTTGGAATTTCTTGCTACGCCAGTGGGCTTAGCTCAGGGTTTCCCAAAGTTTCTGTTCATCGGTACCCTTGGACAATTTATGGATTCGCCCGTGTACTCCCAAAATCGGTGAAGACCAAAAAAAATAAGGTCTTACATCCACAGAGTCCTATTTTTCCTCCAAAATTCGGTAAAGACCAAAAAAAAAGTCTTCACATCCAAAGAGTCCTGTTTTTTCCGCTGCAAATATACCCTAATGTACCCCTTGAAAAGTAGAAATGTACCCCCTGGGGGCACATGTAACCCAGTTTGGGAACCCCTGGCTTACTTGGAACGAAATGTGGTGCAGTATTGTAAAATTGACTTATGAGTAGGGATAGAATACGATAAGTGTGCAACCCACGTTGAAAAACCAAAAGCATCAACAAAAACAAAACATAAAAATAAGCAAATCATGAACAAAAGTTTACTGATAAATTCACGGCATAGACTTAATGTTAATGTATGATCGTGATACCTTGTCAGCAGCAATAATTTTGGCAGCTCTGCAGCCAGTTAAGATAGGAAGTTTTGCAGATGGCTTTGCCATGAGGAATGAAAAATAAACACAGTGTTTATGGCTTTTATTGTCTTTGATCATTGAGCCGATCAGTGTGGTCTTTGTATTACCGACCAAATCAAAAAGGGTAAAGCCGCTCGCAAGTTAACAAACAATTCTAAACCAAAGTGCAGAGGCATTAATATAAAAGAATAGAGAAAGCAGCCTTTAGATCAACTTCCCTTCTAGTCTTAATGACGTAAGGACTGTACTTATTTTATCACCATTTGAACTACATAGTTAGGCTGCAGCGTACATTGTTTGAGCCAGCAGGCATTCCAAAAAATCTATATGCTTCATTTATGATTTACTGCAGTTAATAAATCGCTAGTGTTTTACAGTTGGTTTGAGTTTGCACTTGTACAAGCTCATAAACTCGCAATAAGAAGTTAGTTTTATGAGCTGGTATGCCTGTATCAGCACATAAAACAAAGTTCATAAAACGAGCTACTAGGATTAGTTGCTATCGGTCCATGGCAAGCAAAAAGTAGGTATCTGTCATTGAGTAAAACAGTTCCACGCAGAAATTACGACTGCTTAAACTAGAGCAAATATTTGCGAACTTTGCGGTTGTTAATTATGCTTTTACAATTGCCAGCGATTATTTTCAACGATTACAACTTACCTACAAACTATGGAGTTGAGAGAGAGAAAACTGAATAGTTGTTGCTGGTGTAGGCAACAAACGTTGCACGTGATGCAAAAAGAAGCTGTTCAAAGTGTAAAGATTTCCATTTTTTCGTGACTGCATTTTCTGTGGTAGTCAGGGCTTTAGGTCAGTGGTCTGAGATTTTTAACTTTTATCTGGATACCGACCTCTAGAACATTAACGAAACCTATTGATCCTAGGGCCGTAACTACCGGCGGTGAAGGCGGTGCAATGCACCGGGGCCCCAGCACAAGGGAGCCCCGAGGCATCGCATTGTAAATTTTTTAAAAAAATTCAGATGTAGGCTATATATTTTTTTAAACAAATTTGTCAAAATTTCAAAAATTTATAACCATCCAATTTTTTTCAAATATTTTTTACTTACCGCTGTTTTACGCCTGGTCGGAGACATCGAGTTTATCCGCTTCATTAAATGAGTTTTGCGCTATGACGTAGTTATACGTAATGTCTTAATGGTTTGGACAATGGACATAGCAGCCTTTTTAACTTGGTGCTTTGTGACTTCACACTTTGTCTGGCTGGTTTATATCGCGTAAATTAATTATTAAGAACAGGCCAATCCACGCAAAGTTGCTAATTTTTTCTGGTTAATTTTGTCCACTTTATCTGCACAGGTAAAAATTTACTGACCGTCGTGTAAATTTATTTCAACGTTATGGTTTTGAGCAACCACATTGTAGCACTCCAGTTAGTTGATTGCAATATGAAGAGAAATCATCAAAACGGAGCGCAAAGAAAATTTCTGATGACGTCTGTCTGTTGCTTCCTAGTAAGATGCTCAAATCCAATCGTGGCTAAGCGATAATTAAGTTTGCACAATTACAGTGGGCCAAAGAAGTACCGTAAAACTGCTCAACTTTGAACAGCGGGAAAACTTTGAACAAAATTCAAAAAAGTCCGGAAGCAAACTTGTTTTGTCTTCCATTTCTTTGTCGATTAAATTTTCGCGCCCACACTTTTTAGGAAGCTTATACAGGGTGACCCAAAAAAACGGGCCCCAATTCTAATTATTCTAAATACACGGGGCCTGTTTTTTTTGGGTCACCCTGGTATGAGCCAAGTCGATTTGAATTAGTGTCTTTTTTTTTTTGTTGAAAAATTTTTGGGGGTAACGTCACTTCGCATAGAAATTTTGAGATCATTTTTGCGAAAATGTGGTAGTGAATAGACTTGGTCCAACTTTTATCAGGTTCGGACAACGCATAAGGTGTGTAGTCTCGTTTTTTTGTTGAGAAGGTCCGGATTCAGTCAGCATCGTAATGGCAAGCAAGTTTTTTTAGGGAAGTAAGAGGTTTGCTCATAAATCGCAATTTTTTAGGAGTGGCCTGCTCTCATGTCACAACAGTTTTACTTTAAACGGGGTTTAAATTTACCCTCAAGTTTTTAAAAAACGTTTTTAAACAGGTTAACGTGTCGCTGCGATATTTTGTAACGGAAAAAAAAACCACTTAAAATTTATTCGGCTATGTCAATGCCAGTTTTTAGTCTAATATGTTTGCTTTTGTGGGTGTTTATGAGTGTACTTAGATACTACTTGGCTGGGACAAAAAAAGATTTTGTCGAGCAAGAGTTGAGCGTATATTTGTCTTCAGCGCTTCGTTAACAACAAAATTTTAATACCGGCCATTTGTATGCGAGTTTACCGATATACCGGTGCTGTTTTCTGAATATTAATTTGCTCTTTCGTAAGTGGTTATAGGACCCTTAAATGTGAGTAAACCAAGATAAATTAGATCTCGACAGTACCATAATGACAGACAAGCAACTGTGGAAAAGGCTTTAAAGGAAATACCATTGAAAAACATGAGTCTCCGAAAAAACTTTGTTCAGTATACTGCGTTATTGTTGTGTAAAACATTCTGCTGGGAGTAGGCTACCAATGTTTAGTGAAACGATGTCTTTTGTGTGCGATTTGCGGCAAACTAATGCCTGCATTCATTTCATTTCTTTTTTAAAATGCCAATTTCTGATGAAAGTAACGCAGCAAGTGGAACAAAATTGAAAAACAGGACGAATAAGTCTCTGTTCAAAATTGTCAGAAAATTCGAGATAACTTTGAACACCGAAAAATTCAAAAAAAAACATTATACTAAACCACAAAAAATAATTTTTTTTTTCAAATTTTGAAAGGTCTATTTGGAGCCCCCAACATACATCAATTTGGTGAGACTTGGATAAGAACACAAGAAACGACACCAAAATGAAGTCAAAAACTGTTCAAAGTTTGGCAGTTTTACGGTAGTTTTTGTTTTCAATTATCGCGTCACTTGCTACTTATCCTGACGCGAGTGCGGTATGCATGATAAATACAACCGTACCTGCAACAGTAGCTAGCTTCGATGGTCGAGTGGTAAGAGCGTCCGCCTCTGGAGCTGTAGACTCGGGTTTGATTCCGAGTCGGGTCAAACCAGCGACTTTAAAATTGGTATTCGCAGCCTTCCTGCTTGACGCTCAGCATTAGGGGTACTGTGTGGAGAACAAGCCGATAAGTTTACTTGCGGTGCCATTAGGAATGGCACTTGGCGGTATTCCCCCATCTTGTTGTGGTAGACAGATGGCCGGCAACTCCTAAGCGAGCTCCTGATAGCGCTTTGATCGTTTTCTCGTGGTAGGAGGATAAATATGCAAATAAATACAATACAAAGACGGCCGAGAGGTCTTTTTCAAACGCAAACTAATCAGAAGCTTCTTTAGAAACTCAATGTCTCGAGAGAGACCTAGCGGTTTGGCTCTGCTGTCGATAGAAAATGAACGAGCTCAAAATTTAGATTTTAGTAAACTTATACTGTGCTACAGTTTACCAGCGCAAAAGCAACACCGAAAATTTTCAATTAAATTGAGGTTACGAGACTGGCAGGGGTGTCGGAACAGACAGATTTGCTGTTTTGATTGGTAATTGTTGGGTAATATTATTTGATAATTATCTCTTTAATTCGATCTATATTTTACGACTTTTATCAGAATTTCAAAAAATTTTGTCAGAATCAGTCAAAATGTACCAGGAATGTAGAAACAAACTGAGTACCGTATCAAACCTTATAGCATTTAGTTTTTTATGTGAACAAAAATTAGTAATTTAGCAGTGTAATTGTGCAACACCATAATTAGTCTGCTATTTATACAAGGGAAGGTGGGGTTATTTCGGACAAAATTAGTTTTGTGACTTTAGAGAAAGATTAAGAATGTGAAATTACCAACTCTTTGTACAAAATTGTGGATAGCTTTTTGACTTGACCATGAAATTGTTCGTGATTGTTTTGCTCTATGCATTAGGCCATTACTCACAAGAATGCAATATGGTCTTGTCAGTGGCAGAGCGATTGCCCCCCCTATAAAATTGTACATAAAAGTTATATTTTTCGCGTTTTCCTCAAAGCTTACCAGATCAATCAAGTTACGGAAGAAAAAGTTTTTGATTTCCTCTGTGTAACAGTGTGTAAACTATGCGAGCGCAGATTTCCCGCTGTAAAAGTCATAAAAATAGTGTTAGCCGCCGCTGTCGCCCTGCGGGGAGTTGTCAACGCTGCTTCGTAGTGGATTTATCTAATTACCGCTGCATCTTGGAGTCTTGTTTGTCGTTTTTTGTAATGAACCGCCAAAACTTTAAGCAGGCTTTCTTTCATCAGTTAATGTGCTTTCTTTCTGTCTTCGATTTTGTCGTGACTTTAAATTTTCACGTGATCCGTCATGTTTTCATGTCTTTTGATAAAAAGTCATTAGTCGGTCTGAAATTGCCTAACTTTTCTTTCAATACAATTCTACAATCATTACAACAATAATTATTACAACAATAGCAGATTCAATCTGAACGGTATTAGTGACTACTATCCATGGGTGCCTATCTATGTTGAGCAATGGGGGGATGATTTAGCCACATTGATCATTTTTCGATATTCGGGGAATGTAAATTGGCAATTCAAAATCGATCGATGCATCGTATGAGATGTTGCCAAATTATTGGGGGGGATACATCCCCCATTCCCAGTGGATTTGCACTCATGCTAGTATCAATGCTAGACTTCAGCTTAAACTGCCACCATGCTAGCACAACACCTCACGATTTCGTTTCATCTAATTTACGATTTTGTTAAAAATCGTGAATATGAAGTTCAACAAAAAACTACGTCATTTTGCTTCCTAACCAACATGGCGATTGAAAGAGAAGATTGCGGTGACTGCTACAGGTCACATGATGTTGCAAAATAAAACCGGAAGTGGTTGGTCCGAACTAGCTCCATATCCGAAATAACCTCATCTTTGCCTACTTCACCACTAAAGTGCTCTTCTCAGATACTGTTCCCCATAACCCTTTCGACGCCCCTGACGATTGCCATCAACAAATTGTGTTTTACTAGTTGTCTCGTTTATGATGATGTAAGGGTTGGCTGTTGCTCGTTCATTTTTTTTTTGTGTTGAACAATCCGCATCGCATAGCACATCTCCGTTTTACTGAAATATCGTAAATTTGCTCTCAAAGCATGCTCAAAGCGTCCTTGCCTCAAATGTCAAAAGATTTTTGTTTACCACGTATATTTGATCAGACTTGTTACACAATAAAAAAAATCTTGTTAAAAATGGGGGCCCCATAATAGATGTTTGCACATGGGCCCAGTCTGACGTAGATACGGCCTTGATTGGTTCTATATGAAAAAATAAGTTTGAACCCCCCATATTAAATAGATTTACAAAACGGACCCCTTAGAGCACCATTGCAGACCTTTTAGAGATCATGGCCCCCAAATTTAGAACTCCTGCTCTAAGTTTTCTAGCTTCCCAGTGCCTGGAGGGAAGTGCACTTCACTGACAGCTCGTTTGGTCTAATATTGTCATACGTATAATGGAAGGATGAGACTAGAAGAGAAAAAAAATACAATCAACCCCTTATCAAAATCTTGTGTTTGCGTCCCCAGTTTGTATAGTTTTTATCTAACTTTATACGCTGAAGAGAAACCGGTCCTATAAATAGTGCTTTGAAATACCGGTACTACGAGCTTGGACTTAAGAGCTAAATTGTGCGGTAAGGCATTTTTCACCCAATTTTAAGTTCAAAACACACTTTCGAGTAATTTTTCGAGGTCTCTCAAAATATTGTAAAATTACGGCCAAAACCCGCTGATTACTATTCAAATCTTCAAAAAATTAAGGTTTGATTTTTATAGCCTTGTTTATTGTGGTAATAAGCAATGTTATAACTAACCTCAAGCACGTAGAAAATTGGCTTCAAATCTGTTTTTTGGAGTTTAATCAAGAATGAAACGAAAATGCTCCAGCTTATTTGTTCATATCACTTGAAAGACTGAATCAAATACTAATCTTATCAATTAAATTGGCATTTAAACTTGAGTTTCATTCTATCAAAAGTTTCTTATCTTTGTTAGTTTACCCACCTCTTCAACAGATGGGTATATATTTGTGTTAAATATTTGATTTGCGGTGATCACGACGATCCTACTAAACACGGCAAAGGACTGAAACACCGCGAAGGACGACAAAGGAACTCAAATTGATGTACTAAACTCCGCAAACAACGACAAAGGACTTGGAACCATACCAAAACAAAGAACGACAAAGGACTTTAAATTAGGGTTAGGTTAGGATTAGGGTTAGGTTAAAGCTAAGGTTAGGGTTTGATTAGGGTTAGGGTTTTAGGGTCCTTTGTCGTACTTCGCGGTGTTACAGTCCTTTGCAGTGTTTAGTAGGACCCTATTCACGAAATTCATAACAATAATGATGAACTGAACTATCATAAAGAGGTTTTAATCATAAGCGGAAATTGTAATCTATGAAGAAAACGGCCAACAAACTATTTCAGCTTTGTGGTAGTTAGTTAGTCCTTTGTACGTTTAAACTTTGAAAACTTAAGCATGTTATAAACAGCCAAAACCGCGCAGATAATTGATTAATTGCCTTCAACTTTTTTTATTGCTATTGCTTAGTAGGCCTATCGCTTTTAATCGGCAAGTTAACGCAATGGCCAAAACATTGCCAAAGAAAGGGGAGGTTAAGGTTCCATTTCCGCGCCGGTCAAATCGGCTACAGCTTGCCACCGCTGCGTTTCTTGAGAGCTGTGTTGCCCGGGAACTAAGCGGTGAAGATGAGCCCCGCCACTTGTCACACTCTTGGGAGTAATACCGCGAGTGTAATGAAAAATTGATTGTTTTTGGGATCATTTTCATAATAGAAACCGAGAAGCTATACGAGTTCCCTTAGAGCGGTCAGCCCCCTGTTTCTATCAGAAGTTCGTTTGATTTAGAGGAACGAAAAATCTGATCAAACTCAGTTCAGCATGACTACTTACTGTACTTAAAACTTTGCTTGTTACTTGCTCACTTACGGTACTTACTATTATATACACGCTTATGATTGAGGCTTCGCGGGGGCAGTGACATGATAGAAGAAACGTCAATTTCCTCAATATTTCATATTTACGTGTTTCAGTTTTCTAACATCTTCTCTCCGTTGAAACAAAATTTTTTTTCTGAAACTGATTGAATATTTTGGTCAGTGTCGCTAGTATTGAAAAATTAGTTTTAGTTTTCTGTTTTTGACTTGGGCATTATCACATCTATTTTTCAGCGTAGATTAGCATTAGAAAATATTTTAAGATTACACAATATGACGATGTTATGATGACGATAATTTGATTCCACGCTGGTACAAAACCGCCAATTTCGCTGAATCATCATCATGGATGTAAGCAGAGATTTGAAAATCAAACTTCTGTTGAAGGAAGAAAGGATTAGAGAGCTGCAAAGCTTGATAGGAGAAAGAGATCGAACTATTGCCGAACTGAAAGTGAAATTAGACAAATTTCAGGTAAGTTTTGCACTTTTTATTATGCTTGTGCTTTTGTGAGAATGACAAAGATTCTTTTTTCTGCTGCAACGGTAAATATCAAAGCTTGGATCCGAAATTATAAAAAATTAGACCGAACATTGCTGTTGTCTGTAAGATGTGACAAAGCCCGTTTTGGGCTGTAAGCGTTTTCCAAACGTCTAGTTTTATATTTCGTTTTTGTTTTTTTGTTGTTGTCTTTTTTGCGGTTATGATCAAAGCCTTATTTTTATCTCGTGTTTACGGAAGTAAGTATAGTACTGTCGAGCCGACGGAAGTCTACTTACACGATGTACAAAAAAAGATATAATGATTGCCCATATGGCCTACCATATAATACTGTAAGTCTTCTTTTTGAATTTTTAAATTCTTATTTCCTATTATTTTTTTAAAGCTAGACCATTGCACCTTAGGTATTGCTGAAGTACATGCGTATGGAAGATGGCATAGTTTAGCATCGACCCCACAAATCCGACTCGGTAACCCAATGGGTCTACCGCTCGACCAACTCCATGTGCTGAAATAAGTTGTTTTTTTTTCAGTATTCTTTCAGTGTTTTATCTATGGCGGTAAAATTAACTTGTTTTTTTATATTCATTTTCCAAAGCCGCATAAATGCAGGTTAACAAGTTGTTGACAAGTTGTACAGAAACTCATGTTTTTTTATGCTGGTAAAGTATACGCATCATGGAATATGACCTAGTTGCGCATCGAACTCACGAAGCTAGCTCCGGAGTCCAATGCACCAACCACTCGGCCAACTCCATGAGCAAAAAATATTAATTTGTTCTTTCAGTCAGTGTATTCTGCAACGCAACAGCGACACCAAGGTGCTCTCTCCAACAATGAGCGTCGGACGAAGAGGGCGCAAGGAATAAGCGCTGAACCGTACATGTCAAGACTTAATGGATCCGTGGGAAAAACGGTGGAAACTTACGCCAAATGCAACAAGTAAGTGCAATTTTTGATTTGAATATAGGTTTAGCTCGCATTGTGTAACTCAAAAATATGAACAAAGCAATCAGCGACAAGAGCGGCTTCTGAAAATTTTGGTTGGGGTATGCAGCTTTGAATTAGGCTGAATGGTAATTTAATACAAAAACGTTAGATGTTAAGATTTGAAAAAGGGCGTAAATAAGCCCTTTGAGTCTATGGTTAACGAGGTTTTCTCTTCTAAAGCTTCGAATTTTGTTGATCCAACACAAAAACGGTTAACAATTTGTCTTCAAAAGCATTGTTGAAAATGGCTGGTAAGGGGAAGGCCTGCCCCCTGCCCCTTTTTTGCATCCTCCCCTGATCAGTGATGTATGGCCTAGCGGTACGGCGCGTAGGTTGCAGATCCAATGGGGAGGATTTGATTCATGTCTGGAGCCTATTATTGTATTTTTGACATACATTACGGGTGGCCACTGGCTACTAGCTCATGAGCGCTAGCTCACTTCGCTGTCAATTACTGTAGATCTGAATTTTTGATTTAATAATTTGAAAACAACTTCAGTCATTCGCTATTTAAGTTATATCACCGTATGAAACAAATACAATAAAAATCAGAGAATAAAAATTGTGGGTGGGAAATACTCTTAAGTTAGGAATATTTTTCTAGTTTTGGTCACTTAAAATTAGGTAAACGCAACTTTTGAAGGCTTCACAAAGCCCAAACTGCTTCGTTTTGTATCCCCAGTGGCTTCACTTCTGCCTTTTTTAGCTACTCATAATCAATTTTCTATCAACTCTACTGTGATTGTGTTCATGTTTTATTCACGAACTTCGAGGTTTTCTGGTTATAAAAAGCCTGCGTTAATTACTTCTTTATGTGATAACCGCATCATTACAAATGTTTCAGTGCATGGTGCTACTGCTTTAATGAGGGAAGTTGCAATATAGAAAGAAAAGGCGAAAGCGACTTTTCAAAGGATTGAGAGTTAACCCTAAAGTTGCTCATCTATTTCCCTCTCTTTGTTTTACGAATGAGATTTTTGATTGTGTAAAATATTCTTAATAAATCTTGCAGCATGTTGTTCAGGGGCGGTATACTGCTCAACTTTTGTTGCACTTTACGCAATGCGTTAACTTTGTTTGTTCATTAAGTTAATGCATTGCGTTAAGTGCACAAAAGTTTAGCAGTATACCGCCCCAGATTTAAATAATCAGCAATATTTTCATAAATTTACTACCTGATTTTTTATATGTCCAAGCTAGCAACACTAAACTAATGTTTATTGGCGTTATGCATACATGAAAAAATGACAGGGTTGGAAAAAATGACAGATTGCGAGGAAGCTGTGAAAGAATCGTTAGATCTTCGAGTCCGCAGTCACTAGCCACTTTCTGGTTATAAGTTACAGATTTTTGAGATTACACGACTCAAATTTTCAACTTAGACGGAATGAGTTTGGTGTTCTCAGAGATTGGAAAAATATTGTCCAATGTTTCATCACATGCAGTAGATTATTTGTATGCAAAATATAAAATGTGAGTGCTAGTGCTTGAAATTGACTATAGTGCTATCTTACTTTGAAACTTTTTTACGATTTCGGACGAGAGAAAGAGACGCATTTGTATAATGAAAGTCAGTTGTATGCGATTGATTAGATTAGAACAGTGTTTCTCAACCCCGAGTCCGCGGACTCAAATGGCGTGGATGAGTGATGGCGTGGATGAGTGTGGATGAGTGGCGTGGCGTGGATGAGTGATGGCGTGGATCAAATGACGTGGATGAGTGATGGCGTGGATCAAATGGCGTGGATGAGTGAATGGCGTGGATGAGTCCGCGAAACTTACAAGTACGGTAAAAGTTAAAAAGCGAAATTACGACCACGTGCCCAATCGCAGCGTGTAATCGTCCCGTTTAACTACGACTACGCATTCGTGAGTTTGTTATCAGCCGTCAGCGTTTGCGTATTAAAAGTGATATTCGGGTACAACAAAACATTCGCGAGCTTATTGTCAGCATTTACGAGTTAAAAAAAGGTAATGTAACGGGTTTTACAAAAAAGGCTATGTCAAAGTGGCAAGTCTTAAAATTAATGTTGCGTTTTGGAGAAAACATTGTCAAATTCTTGAACATATACAGAAACTTTGAAGCTTTGTGGGACACTTGTAATGAAAACTATGAAGAAAAATGCCAGAGAGCATAACATAAACAAAGTGATGCAGGAATTGACAGCAGCAGGATTACATACTGACAATGAAGAGTCAATCAAGAAAATAATAATAAACGTAAAAGATTACTATAAAAACGAATTGAACAAAACAAAAAAATCGAAAGGTTTATTTCACGTAGTCGATTTTCGGCATGAATGCAGCAGACAGCAGAGTTTATTTGTCAACAACAACAAAGTACAGTATACAAAGGTGGCACGCAATAGGTAGGATAATTAAAGTTGAATACAAAAAATTGAAATATTTAAAGGATTGCGAATCTTAAAAAATTTGTGTTGACATGGAGCTGCGAAGTGACCAAGTGGTCTTCGAGTCAAACAGCTTCATGCAAAATGAATTTAACAATTACTGTACACATACGCAAACATAGGCTATATACATATATAAGCTACATTTTTTTTTGACAAATTGTAAAGTTTCAGCTTCCAAATCAATGATTTCAAAATCCCTTACAGCTTCTAAATCCCTTGGTTAGGAATAAATAATGCTTTGTTTTCGGCAGAAAGTTGTCGAACAACCTTGTTTTCATACCTATGAGTGACTTGAGTCCGCATGCATTTAGGCTAGCTTGGAAATAGTTTACGGGCAAAAAAGGTTGAGAACTACTGGATTAGAACTTGACGATCTGAATTGTGTAGCTCCTTCTTGTTTTGATCGATTTATTTTGAAATATTTCACTTAAAATGTGCAGTTTGAGAGAACTTCAGACCACAGTTCGGCGAAATATCGAAAAACTTCGAGCGAGAGATGAGATGATAAATTCTCTCAAAAAAGATTTGACGAAAAAAGTTGAAACGATTCGCAGCTTACGTTACAAACTGGCTCAATACAAAGTAGTGCTTCGAGCGATGACAAGTTACATAGACTGCAACTGCGATGATGATATTCGTTCCATTATACCAGAATGTTTTTCTCAGCCTATATACAAGCACATGAGAAATAAAGACAAAGATTTTGGGGGAGAAATCAACGTAAATTTTGAGTTGGATTCAGTTGGGGGTAGCGAAGATAGTTTGTCAGATGAGGCGATCGAAGAATCATCTGTAAACAATCGAGTCAATTTTTCCACGAAAAAGTCACCGAAACGAACTCAAATTAGTCAAAATACGCCAAGAAAGAATCTTTCTTCTCCAGTTTTTTTGCAATTGCCTACTTCTCCCTTTCTCACTTCTCCTAGTTTGTCTGCCCATTCAGAAAACAGTGATTTGCAAAAACAAGACTATAAAAAAACGAGGTTGGCAAAATCTTGTTTTGGAAAAAGACAGACATTTGCTAGGAAAAGCAGAAAAAGTACTAGAGATAAAACAAGCAAACACTTGGTAAAAAACAAAAACTACAACTTATTAAAGACAGAAAGCTACGGTAACGTGGTATCATCCCCGTCGAAAGCCATGGAAAACCAAAACATTAAAAACACCGAAGAGCAGCCGCCATTTGAGAAATGCAGAGATGTTATTAAAGGAAGAAATAAAGCTAAGCCAAGCGTTCACAACTGGCTAAAAAAACATACAAAATGGCGGCGAAAATCCAACCCGGATGATGGCTCAGGGGAATGTGTTACAATGTCTAATTCAGAATATGTTGATGTTTGTCAAAATGAAAGTGAAAAAAGAAAAAGAAGTATTTGGAAAAAAGGACTTTCGTACATGTGGCCGCCCAAGTCCATGTCACCAAAAGCAACTGCTAATTGCATTTCTGTTTCATCCGCAAATCTGGAATCACCTTATGTCAACGTATATAATAGCTATGACGAGCAACCAGCACTAGCCTCTGTTGCTGTGCAAACTTCTCCTTTATTCATGGACTATTCTTTTCAGCATGATCCTCAGAATTGCATTTATGCAACTCACGTTGAGCAAGCATACCTGCAACGTTGTCGAGAAAGAATGGCTTATTTAGAAAGATTTGGCGCTGAACATTTTGTTCTGGCTAATCTTCAGCAAGCGGCAGTTTTAGAAGAACAAACCAGGGTTGCCAGATTAAACCAATGCTTCTTTTTGAAACGGATAGCGGAGTCATTGGAAATTCGAAATGCAGTTGAGTCTATGGAATGTGAAACGGACAAAGCGTTCAACGATTTAATGGATATTGATCCTCCGTCACCCAATCCACCATTTGCTAAAGTTGGGGCTGGAGGTCTTCATGCTCAAGCCTCACTCCACAACCTAAATCAAGCTGACATCCATTCCACCATGGATGGAATTGGTTACCCATTCACGCCAAGTAACTGCGGCGAAATTAGAAATCCCACACACAAAGGTAGTAAGAATCCTAGCCATCACTTTGCAAGTCATCCAGCGACTTTTTCCTCCAAATTTCACGACAGAGAAAGCGTTTCCATGGGGGCAGAGAGTCGCAACGTTCCCCCAACCGCATATAACCTTCTGTCTGAGCCGTTTGAAATCAAAAAATTTGGTGCTCCTCGAAGAAAAACTAGCCGAAAATTTTTTTCTTCAAAAAGTTCCCCCAACGGAGAGGAGTCTGCCTTTGGAATTTTTCACAAACGTTTTAAAAGAAACGCCATATCAGCCGAACCCCCTTGCTCCTACAACACAACTGCAGGTGCTGGTTGCTCGGCTCTCAACAAAAAATCACCAGCTAAAACACAAAAGTAAGCGAATTGTTGAAAATGGATAAAATTAGTGCAAAAATTAAGTTTTTACACATGAATCTATAGCATAAAGTTTTTTTTTTTTTCACTACAAAAGCAAATTTTTTATTGAACTGAGTATGACGTAAATCTAGTTCGGCTATATGAAGAAAGTTGATTATGTAAAATCTATCCCTGTAACTAGTGTAGGAGAGGATACTGGATTGCTTTATCAAAGCACTATTGTATCATACCATGACTAAAAACTTAGTGTGGAGGGATAGTATGTACCTCCTTAGCCCCTAGTCTCCCCCTCCTATATTAGCCAATGGTGTATCAAATAAACCTAAGTCCCATTTTATCAATAACCTAATAAAGTTTTTTTGGATCCTCGTTACGTGACGTTGTTTGTTATTAGGAATATGAGTTAGGCACACCAAACATCAACTTGTCAATTCAAAACAACGAAAAGTTGTTAAGTTCAGCAATTTAAGCATATTTTCTGTAACGATGAGACTATAAAAATATTGTTTGCGGCCACATAGATAAGGCACGTTTTTTTCACTTAACCCTCAAGCAGTTTTGTTGTCATTGTATGCATTGAAATCCCGGTTTAAGTTTCACTCACATCTATATAAGTTGTTAGGAGCAAGGATGAGGATTTTTTTAATCCGGCTTCTATTTTCATATTTGGACCAAAAAATTTCGAAATTTTTAAGCATTTGTTGACATTATGCCATCATGCCTTGGTTATAATAAGCCAAACCATATCTTTGATTGGCAAACCAGATTATACCATAGCCTTAATCGTGATAATTATTATGATCATTTTTGCACTGACATTGACTTGGTCCCTGCGTAGTTAAAGGCACACTTTTTGCGGTAAGAGCTGATGTTTATTTTGAATGACAAATATTGAAGCCTGCTGGTACCAGGCAGTAAATATCCTCACAGGTGGCTTTAAAAGTTTGCTCACAATCGGAAAAAACACCTTATTTTGTTTTATATGTAATCCTTTACATTGTTTATCTTTTGAAATGGCAAAATTTTGCATGCTTTCTTCGGTTATTCTGTAATACTGATATATTTTCTCCAAAGACAGATACCTAATCATACGAAGCATTTTTATTTGTCTTACAATTCTATTCGTTCCGTTTGTGTGCTGTTTCATTGTTGCATATTTACTCTCCTATCACAAGAAAACGATGAAGCGCAAGGCCTATAACGAGCTCGTTTAGAAGTTTCCGGCCACTAGTCTACCACTCTGAGATGGGAAATGCCGCTAAATGTCTTTGGCGTTTACCTTTTCCAATGGCACTACAAGCAAACCTGCCGGTTCGTTCTCCGCATTGTCCCTTTAATGCTGAGCGTCAAAGCCAAAAGCAGCAAAAGCAGTAAAATTGAGTAAATATCAATTTTAAAGTCATTGATTTGAACCGAGTTGGAATCTTATCAGACGCCCCTCCATTCAGCCCATAGGTGGCGAAACCAGGGGAGTCCTGGCCCCCCAGTTTTTTGTTCAGTGGGGGGCCTGGGGGGCTCTAATTTACGTGTTTATTTCTACAATATTGCCTCTGCATGTATGTATTTGAAACTTAATAGGCCTGCCATCGAAATTAAAACCCAGAAAAGAGCTTAAATCCAAAGATGTCTTCTCCAAATTTTGTTTGTGGGGTTGGGGGAACAGAAACTAGAAGCAAGAACGGTGGGTCTGAAGCCCACTTAAATTGGACATATGTCACATATAGGAAGGCTAAATATGGGTTGTGGGCATAGGGCCGGATTTACGTATTCGCTAAGCAGGCTAAAACTTAAAGCCTCAAAGAAAATGGGGGGCCTTATCACGAACAATGAAGACATTTTTTTCTCTTCACCGATACTTTTAGTGGAAAACAGAACATCTGAGGACGTGTATACCTTTTTTGCTCTTTACTAGACCGATGTTTTCAGTGAAAACAGGACATCTGAGGAAGTGAAGATCTTTTTTTGCTCTTCCAATCAGTGCGATTAAATAGCCTAGGACCTCTCATTGTCTAAACCCGGCACTCAAGAGCTTATTTAGAGGGGGGCCATTGTGCCATGCCCCCCCGTTTTGACTCTGCCTTTTAGTAAAAAAGAACAATACTAATGGTGCCAAGTGACTGAAATATGCCAGATTCTTTTGATGGTATCTGTAGCTTATGGCCAGGGGCGAATCCAGAGAGGTAGGATGAGAGGTATGCATCCTCCCAGCAGCTATTTTCAAAAATGTTTTTGATGCATACAATTTTTCTATAATTTCGAACCTTTTCGATAGTTATAAGCCTTACGCCTTAAGCACGCATAATTAAAAATGTGCGCCACCGCTGACTCAACCTCTGAGCTGACCACAATAATCTCTAAGGCATAAATTACATCATTACCCTCATTAAAACTCCTCTGTGCTTAACAAAAATAACAGCAATTTTTTCAGTTATAAATGTTTAGTCGAAGACCGTTCCTCTGGCATTGCATATAGATCAAGGGTAGGCAAACTTTTTGCACGAAGGGCTGCGTTGGAAAAAATTAGAAGCCGAGGGCCGCACTGCTTGGAAAAGCAAAGTAAAAAAGGTCACCACGACCGCAGATGTTCTTTTTTTCTCCCGAAATCAAGTGAAGAACCCAAAAAAAAACGTCATCACGTCTCCGCAAATGTCCTATACTCCACGCAATATCAGCAGGGTACAAGCTTCATATTCCTGTAAGTGCCCGCGGGCCGCATGAAATGATCTCGCGGGCCGCATGGGCGTAGTTTGCCCACCCCTGGCATAGATCGTTCAACCACTCTGCGCAAACTGGTGGTTCCAAATTCCAATTTATTCGTTTAATTTACGGACACTGCCTTTGAAGACCAAAAGAAATAAGCTTAGTTGGATTGCTGCTCAAATGCATCACAGTATTTACAAAATGTAATGAGGAAAATTCATAGAATGACCTGGTTGCTACATTGGAACCAAGTCTCGCCAAATCAATTCTTAACTTGGTCTTCGTCTTAGTGCATTAGAAAAAAAAGGAAAAATGCGAAATCGTGCAAAAAACATTGAAACTATTTCAAATTTTTTTCAGTTTCACTTCGCCTGCCAATCTTGAATAGCTAGTAAATACCGTACAAACAATTACGAATTTCTCGAGGTTTTATAATCGGATTAAATTAAACTTTTCCATGTTTCAGAATCCTCATTAAAATATTATTGTTTATTTTGCATAGAACAAAAATGCTGATCCGGCGCGCCATCTTGGACAATGATTTCATGAAACATCTTGAAGAAGTTCAAATTGATGAAATTGTGGATAGTATGCATCCAGTGGAGTACGAGGCAGATCGCTTCATCATCCAAGAAGGAGATGTTGGATCTCTTGTCTATGTTTTAGAAGGTAGCTTTTTTCATGAAATTAAAGCCGTTTTTATTTAAATCGGAGAGATTTTGTTGTTACACATGAAATATTTTTGAAAAGCTTTTTATTTGTGAGAGAAATTAAGTTTAAAATTGTCTGCATGACATTATTTCATATTTCAAAAACAGATTTTTTTAATCTATCATTCGAAATTTTGAAAAATCAGGCTGTTTTAACTTCAGTCAATCACGCGCTCCAATAGATCAAGCGTCTGCCAGAGATGCATTTAAACCAAAAAGTGTTGAATTGACAGCTTCCCTGCACGACTTTTGGAAATAAACGAGGCAATGTGAAGAAGAATCAGGCATATATATTTGCAACGTGGCTGAAAAAAATTTTTAAACTAGAGTACCCCATCTTTTGCATCTCAGAGAAGTGGTTGGTAATTCCTGAACGATCCAGTTATGACGCCCTCTATTGCTTTTTCGCTTAGGGACGATAAAAATGCGACTTAACTGACAAAAATTCATTATTTTAAGACCTTTATACCACGTTTTTTAAAAGTTTTGGAAAGCCATGGATTAAAAAATCTGGGTTATTTCACATCTTTAATCTATGTGCTTCCAAAACTCCAGGGTCACAATTAGTTTGTTTTTCATATATTTTAAATTATGCTTAATATGGAGAGAAAATCATAAACAATTTTTGCTTTGTAAATACGTTATTAGATCGACGTTGTTTAGGAAAAGCTTATTATAAAGGGAAAAAAACCGTTCGCATGTTTGACGACAAGAACAAAAATTTCAAAGCTTAACGAGTTCCTTTCTCCAGCACTCCTTACTGCTTTGAAAAAAATTTTTACCTTAATTGCAAACAATAAGAAACTTACCAAAAGCACTGACGCGTTGCTTTGATGCAGCAGCAAACAATTAGTTTGCTTTTTTAAGATAAAACAAAACTGTTGCCGCGAATTGCTGAGTTGATCTTACGACTATACATGATCTAAAAACGCAGGAATGCATAGCCTTCAGTTCATGGACCTTTAAGAGGACCAAATTGCAAAAACAAACGAAAGTTCCTTTTTCAGAAATTGCTATTTCAAGAAAAAGATATTTTTATAAAGACTTTTAGTGCGAAACAGCCGGGCAAGGGTTTAATGAAACGGACGTGTAAAAAATTACAAGTTTTAAATTTGTTTTCAACTTGTTTGTTAAAATGTTTATCGATACGCTCTCCTGTTATTGCGGAAATGTTAACATTGTTTGTCGTTTACAATTTTTTACAGAGGGAAAGGTTGCGGTGTCAAAGAACGACTCCCATTTGTGCAACATGAGTGAAGGAAAAGTGTTTGGTGAACTGGCCATCTTGTACAACTGCACGAGAACTGCCACTGTAAAAGGTTTAATATTTATTAACCATTTTTTTTTAAATAAGAGTCTAACCTCAACCCCGTTCTACCATGATTAATATAGCGTAAATATTGAAATGCTTTTTGAGAAATTAATAGTTTAGAATATTTTTATATATGTTTTATAAGGTTTGAACGAGTTTTTGTACTTTTTTAAGCCAAAGTGAAAACGTTGGGTTAATTGTCCTTTCAAGCTGAAACTAAACTGCTCTAATTTCTGTCTGCATAGCGTTAAGGACATTTCTATTGGCGCGGGAGGTCTTGAGGTTCAATTTCCTGGCCGATGAAATTGGCCACAATGCCGTCAGCGGCGCGTTACCGCTGGAAGGTTTCTTTGGAGTTGCGTTGCCGAGGCGCTGAGCGGCAGATCAGATGTGTTCCGCTACTCGTCGCACGCTTCGGCGTAATACCGCATGTATAATGAAGATATTCCTAAAGATATTAATATTGTTCTATAGCGACCACTAGAGTACGGTTATGGGCTATCGACCGTCATTGCTTCCAGGCCATCATGATGAGGACCGGGTTGATGAAACACACAGAATACTTAGACTTTTTAAAGAGGTGAGTTTGTCAAAGCTGTTGAAGCTATGTTATTGCCTTTATTTGGTAAATTGCAGGGTTTCAATGTGGATGGAGTAGTGTGAGTTCATTTCCAAATTACAGTAGAACGGGTCTCAGGCCTCAAGTGAAAGAACCCCAATGGCGAATGAATGTTTGGCTTGGGCCTGCTATCAGGCTTTGTGCTGGGTCGGGGTGTCTCAATTATTGGGTCAGCTTAACAACATTAATCATATAGCTGAAGTATTTAAACGATAAAACAAACTTATTCAATGGAAATGAAAGGTGGAACGGGTTAGTGTTTATTTAAGCTTTGTTGTCAAACTATTCATTCATCCTCCATGAAAGCAATCTTAACATTAATTTCTTCTTTTTTAAAAATTCCATTAGCCAGATGGGCACGTTCAAAAATAAAGCATAACTGTCTCTCAATTGTGTTATTTTTGTGGCAAAATTAAATTATGAGGTTTTTAAAAAATGTATACAAAACCAATAAAAGATCAACCGCGCTTACACGCTAGATATTTTTAAATCGAAAAACTTCTTGCATAACATAAATTCAAACATGTATTACTAGATAAAGCAACGTTCTAAAATTATTTAATTTTTTTCAAAAGCAAGTAGAATGTTATAGTACTTGCGATAGAAAGTTTGTCTAAAGTTAAAAAAAGAAGTTTACGGAAACACTCGTGGTATTACGCTGAAGCGTGTAACGAGTGGCAGGGTTGTCTCCGCTGCTTAGCGTCTGGGCACCACAGCTATGAAGAAACGTCGCAGCGGTGGCAGGCCGTTGACGACACTGTGTACGGTTTCACCGGCCCCGGAATGGAACCCCACCTACCGCACCATAACGATGTCTTTAACCTCTAGTGACTCACAGCCAATCACAGGCTGGTTTTCCGGAAATATGATAGAAAAAAAATTCTCCGTTTCCATTTAAAAATATTTTGTTGTGAAAACGTTTCGTCGTAACAATTTATTCATCATCAGCACCGAAATAACGCTCAGCAAAAAATTTCAGAAGTTGTTATTTTTCGATCAAATGTAAAGAAATTACTAAAGATTGAAATATAATCGATTCCGCAATTATAAAAATATTACAGATACACCATAACAAAATTTCGCAGGAAAAGCTTGTTACCTTGCTAGCATGCCTGAAAAAATAACTGGTATTTTGCCCCAGGTCTCAATTAATATTTTCTCGACGTACTTTGTGTATGTATAATTGCTAACTTTCTTATCTGACTTGTCAATGGTTATCGGAAATAAATTTTAGGACAGATTTGTTTTCAATCAATATTCCGCAGCTATATATAGACAGACGGTATTTACTTTGTAATTTTTGACACATTTGACCATGTTGTGATTGTACCTGAAAAAATTTAAGTGTGCGTGAAATATTTCTTCAAAAAGTCAAATCTTCATTGTACTATCGATCAGGGTTGGGCAGTACCGCGGTACAAAAGTACCGGCTACTGTAACGCGGTATTTTTTATTACCGTTATCGGTAACGTCGATACATTTTGAAAATGCACTGTTTTTGGTACCTTCGTTACCTTTTTGACTCTTTACTCGATATTTCGGTAATTTTTTTGGAATGGATTTTGATCGCAAGAACAGAAAATTTCTTCTAAGTGAACACAGTTTTCATTTTAAAGATGATCCCAAAACCGTGACCGTTAGACCCGCCATTAATGCATGATAGCGGCAGATTGAAAAAAAAAAAAAAGATTGATGTAAATATGATTGTACAGCAAGTGCTTTAGTATTGGTCTTTACTTTCTTCGGCAGCGTTAGCCCCCCTGAAGAAAATTTTGGATGCGCGCCTCTTCGCAAGCGAACCATTAAAAATTTGCCGAAAGATTTAACGGCCATGCAGCAAAGGTTGAATATTGTACTATACCACGTCCGCAGATACGGTAGCAGAGTATAGACCTGCATAGAAGTCATTAATAAGATTTCTGACTTACCACACTATTTTAGCTTAGAAAATGAGCTACTGATAGAAAGCATTTTTGCTATGCGTCTCTTGAAAAACCAATTTAAAAACATGTCGCCTTTGGATCGAAAGCACTCACGGTTGATACGCGTTCTAGGTAATGGACTATCTAAGCAGAATTTTATTGAAAATAAACAAGAAGACTTTTTCGTTTAAAAAGTATCGAAAATCGGTACCGAGTACTGTTATCATCGTTACTTTTTAAATGCAAAATTGCAAAATTCTTCAAAAACTATCCCTAAATCAAGCGAACTGTTATTTTCATGCTGCTGTTCAAGGTGTTTTTATTGATATTTGGCTTCAACTTAAGGAACCTTTTTATAGTAGCTTTTAATTTTCTAACCGTTTTGAATTCTAAATTTTGTATAGGTACCTTGTACCTATAGGATAGTTTACAGTGTTCGTATAGATTGGTGAATCGTTCATACTTTTATGGGCCGATCCAGCCGCTCCAAGCGGGGCTAAAGAGCTCACGTGCCCCTATCTAAACTTTTATTTGCATGCATTAATGCATTTTAGTGCTTCAGTAAAATTTGCTGAATTCACTGGCATAACCAAACAAAAGTGTTCAATAATCTCATTGACTAGAGCAAAATGTAATTCAATTAATTTGGCAGCATTTAATTACTAACTCCCGCGGTCCGTTTCAAGTTGACACGATCGTCAGTACTTTACATTACTTTATTGCATCAGTGCTTCAATGTCTGGGCCGCATTTTTTCAATTTTTAAGCTCCCACCCCTCAAAACAAAGTTCTGCGTTCGACCCTACTTACCGCACGGTGTGCGACGGAGTAATGCCACCACCATACCGTCGTTATGTGAAACGAATCCTTTCAATTTACTCAAGCCCTGATGCCTTGTCGGTTGCTATTTTCCGAGTTGGGCAAATGGGCGTATAAGCTAAGATCGTGCGCTGATGAATTAGGCAAAATGAAAGTATTGCTAGGCTGCTAGCTACTGGCAATTATCTATGTGATTTGTATTTGGTACGGTTAGTAGCTGCGCATGTTTGGAAACGACGCTTTGCACAAAAAGTTGCAATAAGCTAAACAAGAAAGATACATACAATTTTGATCAGTTGTTTTACTATTTTTAATAATTTAGAATTTTGAAAAATGTGATTTTAATTGTTTTTGCCAAAATATCATCCCAACTTCAATAGACTACAAATTTAATTAAGAGACTTCATCTGGTATTGCTAGAAATACGGTAACATAAGATCCAATCGCAACATGTTGTTAGTCTCGTTTTGTCTTGTTTGTATATTTTGTGTTTACATTTCTCTAACTTATGTGGCCAGCTCCTGTCTATTTGGTTAAAGCAATGTGGGGTTGTTCTGTTTGTGTGTACATACCAGTCAGCTCCAAACTCTAAACTCATCAGGGAGTTAAAGCGAAGGTTGCGTATCATCCTTTGGCTTTATCCAGCTTGAAAAACAAGTTACAAAATGCTAAAAGGTGATGAATCAAATTTTTATTATACTCGCGGTATATGGAGCACCGTTTGGAAAAAACTTTACGTTTTTTGAATCATGTTTTTTGAGCCTATTTAGATCGTAATTTGTCCGATAAGACTAAGTCGGACAAAATCGTTTTTTCAAAATCCATAACTAAGAAAAGAACAAATTTGTGATACAGTCAGGCACGTCGAAAGGGGAGGGGGGCATAAGGGGTCACTGCCCGGGGGGTTGGGGACACAGGGGTGCCCGGAGTTTAGAATTGTCAGGTTTAGAATGTAAATTTCATCAGCTTAACCTACGGCCTGCGGACGCTATGACCTTTTTTGCTCATCACTTGATTTTGGGCCGAAGTTCGAACATCTGCGGACGCAATGGCCTTTTTTTAGCTCATTACTTGATTTTGAGGCACCACTGACCAAGGGATCCAAACGAAATTTTTGCCCCGGGGCCCGAAATTTCCCTCGGCGGCCCTGGATACAGTGCTGGTTTTGTCAACTTATTTAGATCATAATTTGTCCGATATATTTATCGGACAAAATGTACTCTAAGTCGAACCAAAAATCACGCGCAAAATAAGCCGGATATTTCCTATAATACCTGTACATATCGGACAAATTACGGTCTAAATAAGCTCAAAAACACGTGGTTCACAAAACGTACATAGTTATATTGCACGTGTTTTTTGGTTCCACTTTAAGTACAATTTGTCCGATATATAAGTCGGATATTTCCGATATATATGTCGCATAAATTATGGTCTAATTAAGTTGATAAAACATGTATCACAAAATCGTTCTTTTCCAGACGGCGCATAGGCTCTCCGCCAGCCGGCCGAAAATTGATAGTTTTGTAAAAAATCGACAGTTGACTATCGCTGCATTGTGATAAGGCAACAATTAGCCTGTCCACATGTCCAATTTATGTGGGCTTTTGGCCCACATTTATGTGGGCTTGATGTCACAATCACTTTTTTAAATTATGACATCAAGAATTTAATTGTGATGCAAAAAGCCCACAACAACAAGCCCACATAAATTGAACATGTGAACAGGCTAATTGTCCATATGTGGCCCTGTCGTCTGGAGTTTAGGCTACATTTACGGCGCTCGCAGCATCCTTAAACCTTGTTTGTGCACGGTTTACTAATACTGGTCGACTTGACTAAAACCACGAGTAAACAACTTGATCCTTTGTCTCAACAGGAATATAAGGGTATGAAGTTATAGCTTCGCATAAAGATTTTCAGATCTCAGAATCGCTAATCAAGACCACTAACTGTCGCCTGTTGCGCGTATAATTATTGAAATGGTGCTTTGCGTTATTAATTTTGACTTTCTTTTTTTCAGCGTTCCTACTTTTTCTGATTTGAATGAAAGTGTTCTGAGAAGGATAGTGGACGTCATTGATGAGGTAATGCATTTTAAACATCGCCATAAATCAATTTAATCAATCAATCAATCAAACAAATTTATTTTGGTACACGCGTGGGTTAAATCAACACATCAATGAGTAAAATCATGACACACAACGCTATTACATAGTAGATAAAATATACGTCATATTAGCTCAAAACATTGAAGGCCAACAATTTACAACATCATGCATGTAATAAAATTAAAAATACAATTTCCGTATATTTTGAAAGATGGTATGAACACGTGCAATTATTTTTATTAACAGGGTAGTCTGATTAGCTGTTTGCGATGTACCAGGAAGTGGTGAAGGGACCTTTCGGTCTTCGAGTCAAAGACTACCAACATGGTTGCATAAATTGAGATAACAATTACTTTTGCGTAACATTACTTTGATAATTGTTTATCTGTGAAACTCAGCATCTGTGAGTCATTGAAACAACCGGCACGGGTTTCAAGCACCAGACTCATGTTTTGACCATACATACGATATCTACTGTATTACAGATATTGCTTAAAAGCATATAGGCGTTTCCAAGTTTTTATTGACTTCTGTCCTGGCTACGGCTTATTGATCAGCATCTTTTACTCCCTTAAGGAATTTAAAATTCATTGCCAGAGGATTTGTGAATGCCAAATGACTAAGCTTAGGTTTGTTCAGGACGTCCATGATATCTATACAATGGCTTTGCTATTTTAAGCATTTCTAGAAGTGTATGAGAGAATTGGCTGGTCATTTTGAAGGTGCAGTCATGAAGCTACGTTGAGAAGTATTACTGGTCTTGGCTAATGAGTAATGATGCAAATAAAGCCATGTTTTAAAGCTTGCATCAATACAGGCTATGAACTTTTTTCAAATGGCTGTGTGCACTTTTTTGCCATTTTTAGCAAAAATAGATTGTTGTTATGTAGTTTAAAGCAAATATTATTATTTTCATGTATGATATTATTACACGCTAATTTTTTTTTGTAGAAGGAGAAAATTAACTTCCTTTATTTTGTTTTCATTTAAAAAAAAAATTGCCTTAATGAACTTTATGCTACTTCGCAGTTTTGTTACGAGTAGCTTGAGGCGATACACAAGGTTTGATATTTTTATTTTTTCAATTTCAAGTTCTACAGCTACAGCTAAACTAAATTTGTTATAATGTGGAAAAGACGCATCCTTTATGAGAATCTCAATAAACAATGTTGTGTTTGATCGAAATGAGTTCCTCGTCAACTTAATTATACGCTATATGACTCGCCTTATAGTAGGCCAGGCAGAACGTTGCTATTCAGCATTTCAAATGGGCTAGCTTTGTGATAAAATGCAGTTTAAAAATTTATCCAAGCTCGCAACTTGTTTTTTTTTTTAATGCACGAACAGGTCTACAGTACATTTCTTGACTTTTTTGTTCGCCCATTCGGATTAGCTGGTTTTATTCACGGCAGCAGCCGATCGCATTCGTCTTATATGTTGGTAGCTGCTGATTACAAGAGTATAAGCTCATTCAACAGTCTTTTTCAGTACGTTGTCAAATTTTCAGTTCAATATTTTAAAATGGTAACCGTCTGTTTGGCGAGGTAGTTATGGACACCGATGACGGTGCGATAGGTGTGGTGTTCGATTCCGGCCTGGACCGATCAAATCGGACCCTGTCAGTGGCGGATCCAGGGGGAGGATGTGGGGGATGCATCCCCCAACAGCTATTTTCAACAATGCTTTGGATGAATAAAGTTTTTCCATAATTTCGAACCTCTTCATAACAATAAGCCTTAGTCGTCTTACGCACGCATAATCGAAATTGTGCGAACAAAATGCATCATATTTGGTGAAGCACTCAAAGTTGGGGGCCAAAAATATGAATAAATTTTGCACATTACAGTATGTAAATTTTCATAAATTTTCCGGGGGAGCATGCCCCGGACCCCCTACAATCGTTTTTGTTACTGAAGTTGCTTAAATTAACTCTGCCGAAAAAAAATTCGCTTGAAAAAGTGACGAAATGTGGTGCCCCCTCCCTGAAAAAATTTTGAATACGCCCCTGACATGAACACATTTTCAAACGGCTTATTTACGCCCGTTTCCAGGTCCAAACATTTTGTATTTAGTTAACATTCAACCTAATTCAAAATCACATCCCCCCCACCAAAACTTTCTGGATCCGCCCCTGGATCTTGTCGCCAACGGCTTGCCATCGCGTTTCTTTGGAGCTGTGTTGGCCAGGCGCTAAGCCCCGGAGATGGTTCCCACCTGTCGAAACACACACTTAGGCGTAACAGCGCAAGAATAGTCAAGTTTTGATTTTTTATTCAAATTGTGTGGAAAATAAAGTTATAGTTGGAAAATAAGATGCACTCCAATAACGCACCCCGTCGCTGCAAAACTCTATAGGATTGCGGAGCATGGTTGATGGAAATTTTGGAAAGTTTAATCACAAATACAACAATCAAAACAAATTGAAACATATTCAAATATAGAGACGTTTCGGTTAAAATACAGTAACCTTTGTCAATCTTATTCACATAGATTCAAATTCTACACTTAAAAACTTATGAACGATTTTCTAATTTGTAATTGGCGTTTGCTTTAAAATCCTATAGCTTACATATTAATTGCCTGTTATTATTGTTTTCCCAAGAATTTGATGTGATTAATTTGTTTTTCAGTGCCATTACGAAAATGGAGATTACATTATCCGTCAAGACGCTGTTGGCGATACTTTTTACATCATCAGCAAAGGGAATGTGAGTTATGCGTACAATAGAGCAACATGCCTAGCAAAGTTGAAACGTGGCTTAGTCATCTATAAATGGATATTTGAATTGTTGATAGTGTTTAGTGTCAAAAAACCATTATCATTTAGTCATATCTTACCCCAAAAGTTAATTTATCAGGTGAAAATCACAAAGCGGAAAAATGACTCCACAGAGGATATATTTATCCGTTGTTTAGCAAAAGGAGATTGGTTTGGAGAAAAAGCCCTGCAGGGGTAAGTTATATATAAATCAGCTTTCTTGCTTCAACTGATTTTATCTTAATCCGTTATCTGCTTTTTGTTTGGTCTGCCGATCTTGCTTCCATTCATGTGCTTCAAAAATAAATGTTCACGGCTCGTGTGTTGCGCAAAAGTGCAATAACATTTTACGCGCAGACAAAGCTAGTAATTTGCGGCAATTAAATACCAAAATACTTATTTTTTTTACTCTTACTATTTTGCAGGGAAGAGTTACGTACTGCCAACGTCATCGCTGATGACGAAGAAGGTGTAACGTGTCTCGTCATAGATAGATTGTAAGTATAATAACGGCTCGCTTTTTTTTTAATGAAAATACTGTATAGCTGACTTTTTTTGGAGGATTTTTAAGTTTCTTTTTCTTACTGCACGCATCAAGTACTCAGAGAATGCCTTATGTTCAAAACACCGAGGATTTTTGTGTGTTAGTAAAATGATGAGCCTGGTCCGGTGATTAGTGTCTGGCAACTAAAAAAATATCAAATCAAAATTCTTCATTATACTCCCGATGTAAGGCCGCAGCGTGTAGCGAGTTGTGGGACCCATCTTCGCGGCAGAGCGCTTAAGCAACACAGCTCTAAAGAAACGTCGCAGCTGTGCTGACAAGCCGTTGGCAACACTGTGTCTGATTTGACCGGCCCTGGAATCGAACCCAGACCTCCCGCACACTTAGCTTTGTCTTTAACTGCTACTCTAAATGGTCGGTCTACCTTCAACTGTGAACTAAAATTTGATCTAACCTTTTAAACCTGATCCTCAATTTTAACCTATTCAAGATGATATATTTGAAAGTTAATCACAAATGTGGAGTTTTACCAATACGCTTATAACTCTAACTCTGGATAGAGGTGTTTTACGGTTACATACTGATACGAATTTTACTAAACTTGCATTTTCGGAATTCATTTTTTGTAGTATGGAGTGCTGCTTAATTTAATTACCGCAATTCATAATCACTTAATTTTAGTCATTTAAAAACATACCAAGCTACTTCAAAATTTCGTGTTGCTTTTAGATCATTCACGCAACTTATTGGAGACTTGGAAAGTGTAAGAAACAAAGAATATGATGAACCACTTAGTATACAGTAAGTTTAGGAAAGTTGAATCTCTGTACAAACACAATAAGGCCAAATGGTACGGCGAGTACACTAACGATTCGTTGCGACAGGTTTAATTCACGACTGGAGACGATCGCATGTGAGTAATGGTTCGAAGAGAGCAAGTTCATTCTTTAATTCCTATTAAATTTTCACTTCCATAATCTTTGTTATTGTTATTGTTATTATTATTATTGTTATCATTATTACTGATAAAAAGTCCCTTCTTATACACTTAAACGTTTTTTTTTAGTTCATCACAAGAACGACTGGTTATTATAAGTATTGTATTTATTATAACTTTGTGTATTTTACAGTATTGCTATCACACTCATATTATTTAGTATTCGTTCTTGCTTAGTTGCTCAGGTCGGTTCGTTTTGAAAATTTTCCAATTTTATAAATAGCCAAAACGCAAAGCTTATTTGAAGGAAGAAGAATTCAAGGATTATCCCAATTTTCAGGCCTGTTTGTAGCCTTATATCAAATGTAAACCTTTCTTTAAAATAGTTTGGTTTTATTTTTTAAATAGTTGTTTTTTCTCACAACTTTAATCGTTGTTGTTCCAGAAACAAAGCCGAACGATCATTTTATACGGATTTGATTCTGGGCGACTTTTTATCGACGGAAACGCTGGGATTAGGAGGATTTGGGCGAGTTGAATTGGTATGTTGTTTATACTCCACAAAAAGTTCTTGTCAAAACGTGTTGCCTAATATTATTTTTCAGTGAGTTCTCGGAAACCCTTAATAGAAAACCATATCGCTAAAACTATCCGATCATTTTTAACCTCTGGCTATAGGCCAATTTTTTTAATAGTAGCTATTACTGCCAATGCTTTTACGCCAAATTTACTTCATAAAAATATGGTGTGCACGAACGGAACCAGGATTTTTGTGAAGGGTCCAAGCATCAAAAATGCTTATTTTACAGTTTCTGTGTGGGCGACTAGAAGTACTAACGGACCAATGTATAGTACGATAACGAAAAATGTAAGATGAGCTTAAGCCCAATAAACTTTCTTTGAATCGCCGATCCTTTACAATTTTTGAGACGTTACTGCATGAGTTGAGACTCAGCAGCGGGTGTGATCAAATCGGGTAAAACAAATTTGTGAATAGCCTAAACATTATTTGAGAAAACTCGCAGTAGGTGTAGGCCTACGTAATGGAGCTTTCCTGGTGTCAGAGAATAAGTTTATGAGTTTTTCGTTCCCTGAAATCCGCTACAGCTACCGGAATCTGTTTTTTTGGAGAAAATGTTTCCAACGTTATATGCTTTAGGTTGAGCTAAAAGACGATCCTTCAAAAACATACGCCATGAAGATTCTAAAGAAAAGACACATTGTCGACACTCGACAACAAGAACACATCAAAAATGAAAAGAAAATTATGATGGAATGCAACTGTGATTTTATTGTAAAGTAAGACTTTCCCAATATAACATGCGAAAGGTTAAAAAAAATCTAAGAAGATTTTTTCATAATTTTTGCGCAGGCTGCTTTAGCAGTCCTATCACCACAGTTTGCATTGTCTACCACTGAAGAATAAGATACTTGTGCCTACTGCATTGTTGTAAGAGTTGTTTCAACAATTTTTCGTGCCAGCCATCTTTTCTTGCCGGATGCTAAAATGTGACGGTGAAAGTAAACAACAGAAATTCATTGAAAAAACTTGAGTGTACCGTCAAAAATCAGAATTTCGTTATACTCGCCGTATTACACCGAAGGGTGTAACGCGTGTCATCTCCACGGCTTAGCGCCTGGGCAACGTAGCCCTAATGAAACGTCACGATGGATATACCGTTGGGGACGCTGCGTCCAATTTGATCGGCCCGAGAATTGAACCCATAATTTCCCGCACCATTAACGGTGTCTTTAGCTGGGCCGGCGCCAAGGAGGGGGTCAGGGGGGCCTGGCCCCCTCCCATTCAACGAGCTTACTCTTTTGAAGAAAGCGGATATTGTGCTTAATTTCAAAGTTTGGCCCCCCCTGATAAACGCTTGGCCCTCGAAGTCGACTGCTCTGCCGCCGGCTCTGGTCTTTATACTACTAACTCTTTTATACTCTACTTCGATTAATAAAAGTCAAGATTAACAGTGCGTCACTCTCTTCCATGGTTTGCAAAATACTCATGCACTTAATGAGAATTTTTTGTTTTCTTTTGAAAAAAATGGCAATTTTGTTGCAGTTTTATTCAAAATTTCACTTTTACAGAATGCACAAAACTTTTCGTGATCGCAAATACATTTACATGTTGCTTGAAGCTTGCCTCGGCGGAGAACTGTGGACAGTTTTACGAGACAAGTTAGTTTGTTTACTTTATTGGTTTCAAATTTGACTTTGTGGTTGGATAAAGCCATGTGCTTTGACATTAAAGCGGTTAAAAAGTTCAGATCTTGCAGCAGTAATTTCAATTCAACTTTTACCATTTAATGTTTCCACAAATGAAAACGTAATACAATAGTCTCAAAACATTAGTAAGATTATGAGTTTCATGGATTATATTAGCACGCTAGTCGTCTTTCGCCACAATACATTTTCAGCCTTGCAGCAGTTTCGTTTCAACGTTGAGGTACGGCAATTTTCGCACCAGAAAAGCCAAGTTTAATCAGAGTCTCTGAATTTTGTGACAGAGCAATGTGCACTTCGGTAAATAAAAAAACAAACAAGGACGTTGTAATGCGCAACTCTTATCAAATCTGTGACCCAATCCCAAATTTATGAAGTGCAGCAATATTTATTTTTTTTCACATCATGAAATATTTATCTATGCATTTTTCAGTTCTTTAAGCTGTTAACTTGATCATCTTTGTTTTTCTAGACGCCATTTTGACGATTCTACTGCCCGATTTTACACTGGCTGTGTTGTAGAGGCTTTCACGTACATGCATGCTAGAGGCATCATCTACAGAGATCTAAAGCCTGAGAATTTGCTGCTTGACAACCAGGGCTATGCAAAACTAGTAAGTTAGCTTTAATATTTTGCTAGAGCCACGTCGTGTTCATTCAATACAGCACGTAATCAAATTTGCGAAGTATTTAGCCTAATTTTAACAATAGCGTTTACGTTTGCTGATTGAAGCCTACGCCTAGCCTACTGTTTGTGCCCTTATTGATAAGCACCAGAGGTATTGTAAAGTTATTGTGAGGTACAAAGTATAAAAAAATCAAATCTTCATTATACTCGCGGCAAAACGCCGATTGGCGAGGTCCATCTCCGCTGCTTAACCCCTGCTAAGCAACGTAACTCTGAAGAAACGTCACAGCAGTGGCGAGCCTGCGCGACACTGTTTCCGATTTGACCGCTCCGGTGATCGAGCCTAAAACCTACCGCCTACAGAAAGGTTTTTAATCTCTACGCTAATTGGCCAATAGCAAAACACAAAAAGCATGGATTTCAAACTCCTATTCTTGACACATTTTTTGCGCTGTCTAAATTTTGGGTTGCCGTTGCAAACTCAACAACAAAGCGTTAATTAACCGTTTTAAGCTAGCCAGAATTTCTCTGATGTAAATTTTATTTCAACCGACCGGTTAACTTAGTTTTTAGAACATTGCTATTGGTTCGGAAGGTCTGGGGTTCGAATGTCAGGTCGGTCAAATCGAATTCAGTGTCGCCAACGGCTCGCCAGCACTGCGACATTTCTTCGAGATGTGTCACCCAGCAAGCGCTAAGCATGCGCCTACACTCGTTACCGCTACGGCGCGATAACGCGAGCATAATAAAGAATTAATTTAGAAGTTTTGTTTCATCACAGGTTGATTTTGGGTTTGCGAAGAGGATTGGATTTAGTCGGAAAACTTGGACTTTTTGCGGAACTCCGGAGTACGTGGCTCCTGAAGTAATATTGAATAAAGGACACGATCTTTCGGCTGACTACTGGTCACTGGGAATATTAATGTTTGAATTGCTAACTGGAAGGTGAGTTCGAAGTTCCCTGCTATTTATGGCTGCAAACTCTCACGAATTTTCAGTCGGGTCCAAGTTCGAGTTCACAAAACTTTGGCAGATGAATTCGAGTTCTACATTTTTGATTTTCCGAGTTCAAGTTCGAGTTCAGTAATTTGTACCGAATTAATGCTAATTTTAAGTAGCGTTTGTCAAGTCTAGCATTAGTTCAAAACTCGATCAATTTTTTTCAAAAACGAGTTCAAGTTCGAGTTCAGGAATCTTTGTTTTTCGAGTCCGAGTCCGGCAAAAAAGACCAAGTTGAGCGAGTTCGAGTTGCAGCCCTGCTGCAACTCGAGTAACTCGAGCGAGTTCGAGTTGCAGCCCTACTGCAACTCGAGTTGCAGCCCTGCTGCAACTGCATTTATTTTCATTAGGGTGTTGTATCTATTACCACATTTTTGCAATTGAGATACGAGGCTTAAATTTAGTTTGTCATCTCTTTGGTTAGATTTGGCTGAGATTCTTTCGTAAAATTAGTTCATTTGTTTTTTCTAGAAGTGTTTTAGAACTGTTTACTCGCTCACAATTTTGGCTTGTTGTTTTAAGTGTAGGAATTTTATCGACATAAATTACGCAATTATTCTTGAACTTTTTTTGCTTTTGAGCTACATTCTATTAAAAGAAATGCAATTTCATTGTTTATTAAATCGTCATTACACCAATGCGATTTTATGCTGATTAGTCTAAGTTTTGTTCCTAGGGTCAAAGTAAAAAAAACACAAAAATCAAAGTGACAATGCGTGAAGTTTTTTGACAACCGAGATAAAATAGATCATTTTAAAGCAATTTTTAACACGAAAATAGCAAATCTACAAAGAAAATTATGCAACAAAATATTCTTTAAACTTTAGTTACGAATTTGCGTATGACATAAAATTGGAAAAAATAATAAATAAAATTCTTCGAACGATGTTTGTTGTTTGATTACTTATCATCTTGACAATATAATGTGACATAGCTCTGCTACAAGCTACAAACAGATATTTGAGCTATTGCAGTTAATTATAAAATAAAAAATGGATTTAAGTGTGTCGCAGTAAACAAATTACAGATGTGTGCCTTAAATTACGACTTTTTTATTCCGTATATCGAAGATAACCTAATGCTGGTGAATCCAAAAACTAGGGAAAGCTGCTAAAATCAAAAAAATGCTGATCATGTGACTTTATGTCTAAACGTATCAAAGTTTTAATGCATTAATATACATAACCAAAAATCTTTCGGTGTAGAGGATCTCTCCCTTAGCCCTACGTATGGGGTGGATTCGGCAATAGACACAAAAATATAATCGAAAATGTATTGGATTATATGGTGGTTTAAAATTTTATACAAACATTAGCATTTTAAAAATGAAACTGCATTCCGTTGTTTTTCTTTCAGCCCCCCATTCTCTGGGTCAGACCCCATGAAGACCTACAATCAAATATTGAAAGGAATTGACATGATAGAATTTCCAAAGAAAATTTCTAAAAATAGCCACAATTTAATCAAGAAATTGTGCAGGTTTGCCGGTGTTTTGCAAGTTATATCTAAAAAGAGTTCTACTTTGTCTTTCCTCATCGCAATTGCAGCATGAGCCGTAGCTTACATGAAAATATTTAATAGCACCAAAAAAGTGGTCACTCACGCGGTTGAACCCCTTAACGATATGGCTTAGCGGCACCGCGCGCATGTGACAGATCCTGCGTGACCGGTTCGATTCGCGGCTGGAGCCGATCGCATTTGACATTATATATTAGGTGGCTGCTGACTCAAAAAACGCAAGCTCACTTCGCAGTCTCCCTCAATTACTGTTAAATTTTCAGTTCAATATACGTGTAAGTTGAAAATAACCTCAATTATTTATTAACACATTTCCCCTCGGTCAAATGTAACTTTAGGACACCGTGACAAGTTTAAAGTAAAATCTCAAGTGTGTATAAGCATTTGCTGAGATGAAGAAGATGATTTTAGATAAATTCAAATTATTTACTACAGTAGCCTATTAAGCCTATTTTTCTATTTTGTAAACATGAGAGCTTGCCACTTGCAGAGACAATCCATCTGAACGACTGGGAAACCAAAGAAATGGAATAAAAGACATCCAGAAACACAAGTGGTTTGACGGATTCGATTGGGAAGGATTACGGAAACGCGCCATGACTCCTCCTATTATTCCAAAAGTAAGCATGCGAACAAACTTTGTCCTTAAAAAAAGTCGCAACCAATAGCGTTGGTACAATTGAAATGAAATTATAGGCCAACTAAGTTTTAGAAATATGTTGATACAAACTGATAGAAAAGTAAAAATAGATTTTACTGTTTGCTTTTCAGGTTTCTGGTCCCTCCGACGTATCAAACTTTGACAAATTTCCTGATGATGATGGAATAGATCCTCCAGATGATGTGTCTGGCTGGGACGCTGATTTTTAACGCGTTTTATTTGGAGCATCCATTTTGTTTTGCAAGACTACTTCCCGAAAGCATTTTCTGCTTTTTGTAAAACGTATGTGGGAATCAATCCAAAAGTTGCGGATATCAACAGTCCGTATCTTATTGAAGCACATTATTTATTTGGCATAGGTCGTCTCTATAGCATGTTTAAGCGGATCTATGAACCGAGTGCCAGTATCCAGTTCACGAATCAAAAGTCTTCAAACCCAGTTCAAATACCGTGGTTAATTATGGCCTAACTCAACATTAGGGGCCTAACTCAAACATAAGCAACTTGTGAAGCGCAATGCTAGCTTTTGTATTTTTATTCATCTTATGTTTTCGTCAAGTGCGTGGGCAAACTTTGATAAAAATAAGGCGTTAGATTTTTCCTACAAATTTTATCTTTAAAGCGCCAAACCATGGTTCACTTTTTATCGAGTGAGTTGTTTTACAAAGACCACACTAGTCATTGCGATTAGGCCATCCTTCTTCTTAGATTTGCTATGACAGAACAGTTGGCTTTCAAGTTGCAAACATTTATTGTTTTGACTTTTTTTTGCTTATCGCTGTGTTTTTGAATTATATTGATATTATTGTTGTTTCTTGAATGCAATTGATCCATGTGAAAAACTGTTAATAAATTATATTTCAATGACTGATGCTATGAAATCTTGATTGTGAAAACGTTGAAGGTCATTCTTTGATGCGATAAAATGAAATGCCACCGGCCCGTTTTGCGTCAAACACTTGTTTTGCTCTCTGCCCACCTACGCAAGTGTCGATTGTCTAAAGCAGTTGAAGAGTATCGTAGACTTGTTATGTCCCAGGGCAGGGGTGGGCAAACTTTTTATTTAAGAGCCACACGCGGTAATACAGAACTAAGGGAGAGCCACAACCTCTGTTTGGAGTGTTACTACAAATTGCAACGAGCAAAACAATTTAATAAAATAAAACACAACGATACACGATATTATCAGCATTAAATCAACTGTTGGTTTCTATTTAATAGTTTACTGAGACATCACGTTTTAGTCTCGTATATCGTTAACAGCACCATATGGTTGTTTCCAGGGGCGGATCGAGAAAACTTTGTTGAGGAGGGTGATGCTATTTTAAATGAAGTTAATTGTTAAATGAATAGTACGGGCCGGTTGGCGGAGTGGTTTATTTTCGGCGCGGAAGGTTTTGGGTTCGATTGCCGGGGGGCCGGTCATAATCGGACACTGTCACCAACGACCTGCTAGTTGCTACCGCTGCGACGTTTCTGTGTCGTGCAGGGGCTATGCCGCGGAGATGGATTGACCCCGCCAATCGTTATCCGCTTCTGTGTAATACGGCAAGTATAATAAAGATTTGATTTTTTTGTTAATTAAACACAAAGATGTCAGACGTTAGACCCGGGAAAGGACGTAAATAAGCACTTTGAAAATGTTTCAGGTCAGGGTCGTATTCAAAAATTTTTTCAGGAAGGGGACACCATATTTTGACATTTTTTAAGTGTATTTTTTTGTCAGAATTAATTTGAAGCAAGTTGAGGAACAAAAACGGCTCTAGGAGGGTTTGGGCCATGCTCTCCCCATGGGCGTCCGCAGGGGGCAAGGGGGGCAACTTGCCCCTGGATTTTGGATGGACGTTACTAATATGACTAACTACAACATCCAGTTACGTCAAGATTGATTTTAGATAATTGTTTTCTGTAATAGTCGAACCAATTCTGATGATGTGAGGACAAATTAAACTATAGCAAATTAAAATGTTTAAGTTCAAATTTTTGTATATTACAAATATACAAAAATTTTTAATTCCTATTTTGATTGATTTCTCCATTTTTATCCTTCTGTCACGAAAAAGCGACGGAAGCGCTATGCATTGAACGAATCCGGGCTCGCTTACGAGTAGCCTTTGTTTCCGAGTTTGTGTTACTTCTGACTTTTAATTTGCAGCTTGTTACAGTAGATTCCACCACGCAGGCAGAATTATCGTCACACAGGGGGGGAAATCTATATTGAGCATGATTTAGAAAAATTGATCATTTTTCGATATTGGAGGGGATGTAAATTGGCAATGGAATTGCTAGCATTACCAGTTATCGGTTTAGTCCATTCCTTCTGCATATTACCGCAATTCACACACTTTCCCTAAATTTTTCAATCACTAACTCACCAAATTTTCCTAAATTGTCGCAACAATGCACGAATAAAAATTAATTGTCTGACATAACAAAGGGCAGTATAGCCTATTCATCGGTAATAATCGCCGTATTAACAAAAAATGCTGCCGACAGAACTGATTTGCGCTACACTATTCGCATAATTAGCACTGGCGCGTCTTGGTTGGGTAGGCTTACTATACATCGTATGGGGAATTTTTCACTTTCATGAAAAACATTGGGGGTAATATTGCCGGATTAATAAGGGGGATACATCCTCCTATCCCCCTGGATTTGCCACCATGTCGTAACAACGAGGTATGGGGGGAGTTGAACCTTCAGCCTTTGCTCCAAACCTTTGCGCCACGCTCTCGAACTATAAGCTTCATTACCATTACCACTTCATTTCATTACTAGTTGCTAAAGCGCAGAAAATTGTGCCGTGTGTTTTCTAGTTTTTGATTCTGAGGTTGACTATTTAATTTAGTGTTTGGAATACTATTTACAGTTTTTGCTTGTGTGATCACCGACACAAAAAACAATTGATTCTCATGCTGTGGGCCCACCCTCACCGGCGCAGCCAGAAATAAAAAAAGGGGGGGGACAATTTTTTTCGTTGAATATTCGATCCTGAATTACTTGTTGCGTTTGTTTGTCATGAAGTATTGAGGGCAGTCTGTTCAACGAAATGGCAATACATTATGGCAGGTTATTGACACAACAGCATTATTTTATTTTCAGTAGCATTGGAAGTACTTTTGACTAAGGGAAGCTGAAATCTATACAGGACGGTTGAGAGCCAAGCTCGGGCCCGGTACCAAATTTAAATCTAGGCCCCCCGCAAAGTGACAAAAAAAATGGTCCGCCAAAATGATAAAGATAATTTACCAGAAGAGACACTTTGTTGCATCGAAATCGATTAACAACCAAAAAATGGCCAATAAAATTCTTGACCTGGGGGTGCTTACTGTTTAGCTATCCTAGTTGAAATGTAGGCCTACCATTCAGCTACTGGTAACTCTCAGCACAGCAATATGATATATCCCCGCCCGCTTCTTAATTTTAGACATTATGCGCAATCAGTGGGCCCCCACGATTTAGCAGGGGAGCATAGCTGCCGAAGACTAAGGGGGTCTGGGGGCGTAGCCCCCAGCCGCCAACAAATTTTAACGGTTTTCACATAAAAACACTCGTTTCAGAACATTTTTTTATCAAAAAAGGAAATACCGATCCCTGCAGGGAGTGCAGTCACTACTATTGTGTCAGACAATACAAAAATACTTTAGTATCCTATATCTAAAAGCAGAATCTTAGGTAAAATAAATGAAAGGAGGCTGTAACCATTATTAGTTTTGGCGCATTTGATGGAATGACGCTAGGTGTGTTCTATAACCTTCAACAACGCATGCAAAATGTTTTCTAAATTCCAACTGCAGATCAAGAAACTAACTTTACTCCTACGTCAAAGCGATTGACTGAAGCAAAAATTAATAAACAAAAAATGGAATTTGTAGTACTGTATAAGAAAAAAACGGTGAGAATGAAAACGAAACGACACTGGCTAAATTTTTTATTTTATAGTTTTTTAAATTAAAAAAAAAATTAATCTCCGAAAATTTGCGTGGTACGACGCCTTTGACAGTAACGGATTAAATCATGGTGGGACCAGTGTTAAGTTAATTATTCCTATTAAGAGTAGGCCTATAAACGAGCGTTTTGCATAAATTGATAAAAAGCATTTCCTCTCCGAGACCTTTTTCTATTTTGAGCTCCATTCTGATATCGATATGACCAGTAGCGTACGCGGGGGGGCCCCTATACGCGCGCCCCCCTCAGGCCTTCTTCGATGCATATTAGAACAAGCTAAGAGGTGTGGTAAATGGGTATGTAAAGATAGCAATAACACATCTAAAAACAATAGGCCTACTCAAGTATACCACCCCGCATTATAAAGTCGGAATACATATCAGACTTTTTTGGTTGGTAGGCTACTTTGGCTGTCTCTAGCTGTGAGTAAGTGGAACTACCGGTAGGTGGTGGCGAGGGGTGACTTTGTCTGCCTTCAACCAATTAAAAGTTTCCCTTTCAAACTTTTAGCGAAATTTTTTACGCGCGGCATTCTCAAAATTTCGGTCCCCCAAAAATTCCGGTCTCGGTACCAAAGGTACCCCCTGGACTCCCATCTCAACGGCCCTAAATCTATATTACCATGCAAACGTAGACCGTATCAAAACTTACAAACTACGTATAGGCCTATAATATATTTCACTTCAGTGGAAGTAGAGTTCGCTTAACATGGTGCCGTACCAAAAAAATTTCTCGGGGGGCGGCACCAAGTTTTGAGACTTATTTAGACGCGGTTTCTTCTGGCGTGTGGCAACAGTAGAGCTGATTCAAAGCCAAATGAGGAAGCAAAACGGCTCTAGGGGAATAAGAGGCATGCCCCTCGAACAATTTTTGAAAATTTACACACCGTAATTGCAGTTTTAGTGCTTTTTGAACAACGTTTAAAGCAATTTTTTGCTTCTAATTCTGAGTCCTTCACCAAATAGGGAGCATTTTTACTGGGCACATTTTTGAATAAATGTGTGCTCGCCATAGGCTTAATAGTATCAAAGAAGTTCAAAATTTTGAAAAAGTATTCGCAATTTATAACGAACATACTTCAAACAAGAAATTACGGCACAAAGTGAGTTAGGAGCGGATAAAAAAAAAAACAGGACTAAACTTTTAGCACCAACCTCCGGCGGTTCAAGTTATTAAAATTAACCAGAACGATCAACAAGAAACTAGCATCTGCTTTTCACTTTACCTACCTCGCACACTGATTACTTGAAGGACGTACTGTAAAAAAAAACGCATTTTCGTAAAAAAAATAAAGTTTACATAGTGCTCCCCTCCCTCCCACTCCTCTGCCGCACACGCCACTGGTTTAAAGACTGCTGGGTAAACTCAGCTTTCCTACAGCATAATTACAGTGGCCAGGACGACACTTAACAGTATACACGTGCCAGCATGTTTTTCTTTCATCAACATATTTTACGTCGCGAAGTGAATAAATTGCATCCTATACCTAGAAGAAGCAAGTGCATTGTCGAAGAATTAGCTTTGTCGTTGTGTCGCATATGAAATAATTCCTGCTTTAAGCTGGAATCCTAGAAATATTAACGTTAAGCAGCCATCGAAAAGTGAAAGCATCCTGAATATTGAATCAAACCATTTTTTGCCGAGTAAATAGGAAAGATCTTTGGGTTCACATTAGACTGCTACTAAAGGCTATACTTATATAGAATAAGCCCACTGTATACATGTTTGACTTATCCATGAAAAATTAGGCCAACAAACATAATTCGTTGAGGCCTGATTACAAAAATGCAGCGTAATATTTTTTTGCCTTCGAAGTAGAAATATAGAACAAAAACAGCATTTCAAAATTAGAAAGAGAAACGAATAACAGATCTTGCTATGAGTCATCGTTCAGGGGCAATAGGGTGTAGTCATACACTTTGAAAAAGGGGCTCAAAAGTTTTAAGGGGAGGCTGAAAAAAACACGCCTTTTAATGCCCTCGATTATTCTCATTACAACCCATGTTTATTTTCGGAAAGTATAATCATTATGATTACATTGATAATTAACAAATTATTTCCCTCATCTCACTTTTTTGGTGATTTGATCAATGCTCAGGTTAAAAAGTATTATGGTGAATCCATTGTTTGATATTTTTCTAAATCTTTGCTTTGAAAGGGGGGGGGGGACTGGTCCCCCTAATCCCTCTCTCCCCTGGCTGCGCCGGTGTCCACCTTGACCGCGCTCCACGGAACTGCTTCAGAGCCCACCGCAAAACATTAACGAAAAGCCATACGCAACGACAAGGCGGGTGAAAGCAAACTTTTTCCCAATTGTACTTAGATTCTTATTTGTATGTATTGTACAATATTGCGTTATAGCAACCCAAACTCATCAGAATCTCCGCTTGCCATTTAAATTACACCAAATTATAATTCTATTTGCTTGTTTTGTATCAAATCTATGATTGACTTTTGCCTTGCTTGTTCAATGCTTTGCTGCTGGGTTTGGCTGATTGCACCACGAATCGGTAAAGCAAAATTTGAAGCTGATGAAATTAAGCAAATATGAAAACATTTGCAATCTTGGGGCTTACTAAACACCGCAAAGGACTGAAACACCGCAAAAGACCTCAGATTGATGTACTAAACACCGCAAAGTACGACAAAGGACCCTAAAACCCTAACCCTAACCCCAGCTCTAACCTAACCCTAGTCTAACCCTATATGTTCTAATAGCACTTTTATTCGACGCTGAATCGCTCAAATGCTCCTTAATTCTTACGCTCAAATGTCGCGATGAGGTACCATGTACATAGGCGTTCGCAGAAATTTTTGCAGGGGGAGGCAAAATTGTTTTGATAAGATCAGTGGATCAGTGTTAAGCAGCGTTTTTACAGCACCAGCCCAACTTTTTTAACTTTGTTTAAAATAATGCCATAAAACAATCCACTTGAAAACTGGTGCTATCAACAATCACCACATTTGCATGAAAACAGTTGCTCATTAAACAAAAAATAAACAAATAAAACAATCGCGCCTTTTACCAATTAGCCAAAACACGCCAAATTATTGCTCAAATTAGCCAAAACACGCAGCGCAAAACATATACGAAATTTTCCTATATAATATATAAGACAAATTATTGCATAAATTTGCCAAAAAAAGCAGCGCAAAACGTATAGGATGCTTTGCGTTGCTTTTTTTTTTTTCGGCAAGTTTATGCAATAATTTGTCTTATATATTATATAGGAAATTTCTTAAATTATTTTTTTCCTAACGGCGACTCATAAATTTCCATTATATTTTGAGTCAATTTTTCGACTTTTTTAAGCTACATACCGTATTTGTCTTATATATAAATACGAAATATCCTATATAATATCTCAGACAAAATGTAGCTTAAATTGGCCAAAAAAACGTGTGGAAAACCCTATATTATTTTTTTCCAAACGGCGCCTGATAAGTTATACGCAAATGGAGCATCATTTTTGTTAAATATTTATCACGGTAATTTTTTTTATGCCGTATTGCTTATTGTTGTGATGTCACCAATTGGTCATAATTGTAATCGTCGTATCGTAATTTTAAATTTACTGAAAAAATGAGATAGCTTGGCTAGAGCTAAGTCAATTTCAGCATTTGATAGTATGGTATTTTATAATTTTTTTGCAGCCAATGTTTGCAGTGTTGTTTTTTAATAATTATTAATTCATTGTAGATCCTGAAGAGGGCGTTACGGAATCGCTGAAAACGTTTCATTAGTTTAGTTAAATATTAAGCAATGGTAAACCCAGTGGTGTTTTTAGCACTAAGTGCTCTGTGGTTTGTAAAAAGCACCTCTCCGCCGAAATTGTATATAAGCCTAAGCAAAGCAAAATGTCAAAACAACAAAAAATTGTCAAGTAAAATTAATCCCCTAGTAGGCCTACTGCCCTCGACTCCAGTTTTGCTTAATACTAAAGTTTATCAAAAGGGCTGTAGGCTACACCGAAACACCCTGTCAGAATGAGTTAGCTGTGATACTAATCATTGTGAGAAAACGATACACATCAATAACAATTTGTACGAATTGTGAGATAACCATACGCGTGAATAACTGTTTGTACAAAGTAAAGATGCAGTACAATATCATTACTGTTTAAAAGAGCCACAACAAAAGGCCGGCAAGCCGCACGTCACTCGCGAGCCGCACTTTGCCCTTGGTTGTCCTAGGGTCTAGTTCTAGACCAGAGGTGACGAACATGCGGCCCGCGAATACTTCGGCGAGATCAGTAGGCCTACTCTTCAACTTTCTTTTCCCCGTCTAGTCTTAGCGATGCGACATCAAAAGCTGAGCCTTGTTTGAACCACGCGCATATCACACAGGAATCATGCAAACGTACAGTACTAGTAGAGATGGCATGGGCCGCTAAGAGACCCGCCAACGAGCCGTTAACCGGTCTTTTTACTGGTCCGCTAACGGCCCGGTTCTATCTTTGCTTATTTCTGGGCCGCTAACGAGCCGCTAACACTTTTTGAAATCCCTTTAAGTGTGATTAATAAGATTAATGATTCATAAAAAGAATGGGCTTTGGGCGGGCTGGGCTTTATTTTTGGTGTAAGTTGCCGGGTCGGTTACGGTTACTGAAAGGAGAAGAAGGGTGGAAGAGGAAAACAGGAACCTTAGCTTTCTAAGAATTCCTACAGACCTGGATACACGTTTTTTGAGGGTGAGAATATGAAGTTGGAAATTTAACTTGTTATCTAAAATAACGCCGAGATATTTATAGGAATCATTTAAAGAAATATTTGCGGTATTGTAAAGTAAGTTTAATTCTAAGTCAAGTCAAGTTTATTTAAAAAGTGGCAAGTACAAGAATAACGAAAAAAAGCAAACACGAAAATCTATACAATGGGAAGCCACTCAACAAGGAGACAGCGAAAGACCAAGGGTCATCAAGTCTGCTGCCACCTTCTTTTGATACCTAAGTTAAGGCTTTTTGGCTTAAAAAAAGAAAGATACAAAAGCAACATACAAAAGCAGATGAAAATTCTGGTTGAGGAGTAGTTAGTTTTGGAGACATGATCATTGCTTTAGATTTCTCGAGTTTGATTTGCAGTTCATTAGCACTGCACCATCGGTTCAAGTTACGCAGTTCAGAATTACATTTGATTTCAAGCTCTTTTAGCGCGGAGTTCTTTACTATTAAACAAGTATCATCTGCAAATAAACGGGGTTGACAGGAGGTAGCATTTGGAAGATCATTAATATAAATAAGAAAGAGGAGCGGGCCTAAAATAGATCCTTGAGGTACTCCTATAATAGGTTTTGGGGAGAATTCAACATTATTAATCGAAACAAATTGTTGTCGATCAGACAAATAACTTTCTATTAATGTGTAAGCAGGGCTTCGAATGCCATAATGAAGGAGTTTATGGAGCAATATTCGGTGGGATACAGTATCAAACGCTTTACGGAGATCCATCAGAAGGGCTGTAAATTTTGTTCTGTTCAATCGCATCATATCCTGGAGTAATAACATCTAGTAATGCGTGAAGTACGCTACGTTTTTCTCTAAAGCCGTACTGATAGTCGTAAAAGATTTTTTGCTTTTCCAAAAAACTAACAAGTGTATTTTTAATGACTTTTTCTAGCACTTTGGATAAGCATGGCAAAAGTGAGGTAGGGCGATAATTATGTACTAAATTTTTGGGACCGGATTTATAGATGGGAATAACTTTTGCAGTTTTAAAAATTTTCGGAAAAATTCCAAAATCAAACACCAAGCCAAAATAGAAGGATAATATGGGGGCTAATACTTCATTGTCCAAGCGCGAAAAAACGAAGATATATCATCACAGCCCGAAGCTTTGTGAATGTTAAGCGATTTATGGCATTGAAGACTTCGATTGGTTGTGGAGGGTCAAGGACTATAGTCTGGGATACAGAACTTTTCAAAAAAGATTTGAAATCTGGGTTTTCGTAGGCGTTGGCACTTTTAGCTATTGAATGACCTATTTCAACAAAGTAGTTATTGAAGTGTTCAGAAATTTCATCAAGATTGACAATTTCGGCGTTATCGACTTTCATTGTGGTGGGGGAGGGAGAAGAACGTTTTGAAGGAATGACCGAGTTAGTAAATCTCCAAAGTTCTTTGGGATTAGAGTTTTTTGGCAAGGTTTTTTACTCTAGTTAGTTTGTTGGCGTATTTTTTGTAATATAATATGCCGAACTTATTGTTACCGAGAAAAAGTTTTTATATAATAATTGTTTATTTTTGATAGAGGTTAGGAGACCTTTAGTGAGGCAGGGTTTACTTTGGATTCTTTTTTGCTTTCGGGAGGCAGTATGAAGGGGTGCGTGTTTCTCAATTACCTCGGAAATTGTCGTGATCATGACATCTGCGGACGTAATGACCTTTTTTTTGTTGCTCATCCTTTATCCGGTCTGCTGGCTTGGCGATAAAATGCTGCCCCCCTTTTCAAATTTCTGGGCACGCCCCTGTATACGAGTAACTATATGAGTAAGAGATGAGCTTGCCTGACAGTAGTAGGGATTATGTAAGCTTGCAGAAATAAATTGGTTAGCTTGTTGTAGTAGGCTACCATAATTAGGCCTATTTGTCTTTTTTGTATTTTGTTGCATATTTATCCTCCTATCACAAGAAAGCGATCAATGCGCTTTACGAGCTTGCTTAGGAGTTGCCAGCCATCTGTCTACCACACAGAGATGGGCATTTATAGCGATAATTTATCGGCGGTAGTTATCGGGGATAATTTATTACCGATTATCGTTATCGTTCAAAATAGTTTTGATTTATCGATTACCGATATCGCTTTTGTATAATATATTTTGTTATCACCGATAAATTATCGCGATAAACGATTCTTTATGCACACTGAGTTCAAACTTCAAATACACGGTGTCCATTAAGTCTTGCTGCAATTTAAAAAAATCTCGTTTTGTTTTGTTAAATGCCACGGCAGAGCCCGTGAGCTAGTGCTCTCTTTTCTAGAAAAATCTAGAAAAACACTCGTGCATTTGTGCAATTGACTTAAAAAAAAACGTTGAAAATTTACTGCAACATTTATCGGAAAAATTTATCGGCGATAATTTGTCGATTACCGACATTGCTTTAAGAAATTGAGGTTTATCGATATCGCCCCGGGCTTTTTCAAATTATCGATTATCGTTATCGCTTTAGTACAGAAGAAAGGTTTGTCATGTCCATCACTGCTACCACACCAAGATGGGGGAATCCCGCTAAATGCCTTTCCCAATGGCACAACAAGTAAACTTGCCAGCTTGCTCACCACACTGTCCCTTTATTACTGAGCGTCAAGTAGGGAAGCTGTGAATACCAATTTTAAAGTCATTGGCTTGACGCGACTCGGAATCAAACCCTAATCTACACCTTCCGAGGCGGATGCTTTTACCCAGGGGCGGCGCAAAGCTATTTGATGACTTAGGCAAGCTTTAATTTTGATGCCCCCTTGCATAGCCATAGCCTACATATTTACCTTTAATAAGTGAGCGATAAAAGCGACAATGTTTTGGCAAAAACATTTTGATGCCCCCAAAAAAAGCATTTTGATGCCCCTGAAGCATGCCCTGAAGAGTGATGCCCTAGGCGACTGCCTAGTTCGCCTGATGGACCTGTGGACGCGCCGGCCCTGCTCTTACCACTCGCCCATCTGAGCTAGGGACATGGATTTTTTATGGTATTACTTTCGGTAGTTCGTTACTGCTGATAAACACTTTTTCAAAGGTGGGCACAATTTCGTTAATCGTTAATAACGAAGCTAACTTTTTCATTAACTAGTTAATTCGTTAAATTTCTTTTTGAAATTAACGGACTAAATTAACTTCCGTTAGTGTTTGATAACTTCCGTTAAGTTTTTGTAAACGCTTATTTCTTTTGTTTTTGGTTGTCGGTATGTTTGACATCGATAAACCAGCGAAATACGACCAATGAGGTCAAAAAGCGAGATAAAAACAACCAAACATAGCCTATTGCTTGTGAGCAGAAAAATTGCTAGAATGCTCACGCAAACATTGATATTAAAAAAACTTTAAGCTTTTTTTTTAAAGAAATGCCGTAGTCAAAATTAGCGATTTAGCGAATTTAATTAACTTTCGTTAATTGGAGCTGAATTTTACGAATTAACGTTAACGGAGGTACATAACTAACGTTTTGCATCTTGCCTATCTGTGCATTTTTTTCATTTTTAACGGGTTTTATTATAGGTCTATGCAGTGATGGGATTCAAAATTTTAAGAACAGGTTCTCTTTTGTATCGTACTTACTAACAATAGGTTCCCTTATAAAGGTCTAATGTCCGCAAAAAAAGCAAGAACGGGTTCGCTGATTATCCTGACATTCCAAGAACGGGTTCGCGCGAACCCGTGCGAACCCCCTGAATCCCATCACTGGGTCTATGACTATAAAGTTATGAGGCCCGCTTGCTCATTGGTAAGCTATAAAGTGGCCTGCGATAGCAAATCGTTTCGTCATCCCTGATCTAGACTAACTCTACTCACTCCACATTAATTTGCTTGCTTACTTTGACAAAACTTGTATGTACAGACTACAGTACCTTTTGATTCCTTTTCTTCGTTTGTCGCTCCTTGATTGTGCTTGCTTTTCTTTCTCTTAAATAACAACTCAGAGATTTAATTCACACATTTAGCCTAATTCAAATTCCATTACTTTTTTGCAGAACTAACATTAACTGCATCGTTCGCTCACTTGAGGAAGTTTATTGACTACCGGTATGCCTAGTTATGGCCCGGTCCACGACTTTTAGGCGCGGACGGTTAGTCGCGAGACAGCTAGTTGCGAGCGATTAGTCGCCAGGACGGTTAGACGACCTTCAACCGCACGCGACTAACTGTCCACGCCTAAAAGTCCTGATCCGGTTATGGCCGAGTAATCTATGGTTGCAATCTCAAATGCGCCAGTAGCGGTGAATAAAAAAAAAACGAAACAAACTTTAGCGCCCTTAGCACTCCGCCAATAATGCCATAAATTTGATGAAATGTTTTTGACCCATCAGTTGATGTTTGATGATTTTGCTGATGAATCTGATGTTAATCAGTCTGCCTGTTAGTAAAACTACAGTGGCTAACGCTAGGCTATGTAAAAATAGTTAAAAAAGAATAATTTTATGTGATAGGCTAAAGTTTGTAGCATTTTCACGATACCTCAGTTGGGATTTTTTCTTTTTTGTCACTCTCGGGTGTCTTGACTCTTGTAGGAGTGAGATCAGTGAGCAGTGTACTAAGTAGATGGCCAAGTGTGGGTGAAGTGCATAGTGCGATAGGCATGGTATGGTACTGGTACCTGATGCAGTAATCTGGTAATGCCGCTAATGCGTTTCTCCTACGGTGATGCAGACACTTCTCTATAAAAATGCCTTATGTACCGGTAGGTACTGTGATACCGGTATTACATTTGGTGCCCCCAAAAAATGTGATCTTTTGCATTACACGCTAACAAAAAAGCATGAGTCACATGTTGCTGCCAGTGTTCCCTCTAGGATTTTCACTAGACTAGTGCGAATTTGCCCAAACGATAAAGTCATTGAAATTTTTGCCCTACAATTTCACTACTTTGAGGACCCCTTTTGCAAATTTTTTGCATTAAATTTGCATTTCCAAGATACAAGCTACAGTCTTGCATTAAAATATTTAAGTTTTTTGTTTAAGTTTGTCAGTTTTGCATTTTATAATATTAATTTACCCGTGATGTGTTTTTACGCTGCAATATTCCATTTCGCTCGTATGCTGATCGACTAGATAAATTAGGAATTAAGTCTTTGGAGTATCATAGATTACAATTTGATATTATTCTTATGTTTAAAATTTGGCAGAGGCTAAGGTTACGTGACCGTAACATTTGTCTCTTTGGTTTATTTTATTATCCCTTCACGCTTCCCTGATTGTACGAGAGCGTGACGAAGTAATAAAATAAACTAAAGAGGCAAATGTTACGGTCACGTAACTTTAGCCACTTCCTTAAAATTTATCACAAGCTTTCTTACTTACAATTTGACAATTATTTTGAACACTGTGGTAGAAAGTATAACTTCCGTTCTCATAACTTTCAAATTAAATCCAAACTTTGCACCAATACTGAACAATTACGTAATTTCTTTTTCATTTGTATTATGAATGTTTGGAATAAACTACCTCAAGACTTAGTTTCTGCACCCAATATTGTTATATTCAGAAACCATTTGAAAAACTTTAACCTTTATTCTATTGCTTCTCTTACGTTTTGAATTATTTTTGTTGCACAGTTGCTGCTTTTCTGTATTTATATTTTGCTATTCTTTACAGTTATTTATAGTTTACTTTATTTATTTGTAGTTGTATTTTGTTGTGTTATTTTTCCTCACTTGTAAGTGTGCTTTGGCTTGTGACCACGCACCATTGTGTTGTAACTTAAATTAAAATTAAAATTAAATTTCTGGCTCAAAATCAGTAAAATTTGCCCAAAAATTTCGCATTTTTCTCAAATTTCTCATTCTAGAGAGAACTCTGGTTTCTGCAGCAAAAGAGTCAATTAAAGTGACTCAGTTTCTGAGACTAAGACTAAAACTGCTTAACTAAGACTGCTTCACACTGTTTTATGTTTGCTTTCTGTTAAACCGCTCTGAGATCCTAAGGTGATTTCTTGCTCCTAGATGTAGAGAGGTATATAAATACTGTGTTGTTATTATTATTATTATTAGCGTGCAATCTTTATAAACGCAGAATGAAAATCTGGTAATCTGCATTCTACCATAGCTTACATGGGTTGATTTCTGAAGGGTTGAAGAGCAGTGTCGAAGAAATCGGAACGTGATCAAAGTGTGAAGTATTCCAAATTGACGAAGCTACAATCTTAAAAGGAATGAAGCAAATCAACTGACTTTTTCCACAAAAATCTGTTACACACTAGGCCTAATTGCATTGCGTTTGCAGTTTCTTGTTAGAGTAAAACGTGAATTATGAAATTTTGAAGTGCTGGCAGTTTGGCCTAGCTCATCCTCGCTTGGGAAATGTGTAAATTTGTCTCAAATGCTTGGCACGTGTTGCTTGCTTTCTCCAAATTTGTCTTTATTACACAATTTTGTTTGATTTCTTTTTGGTTCATAAGCTATATTATGCTTTAGGTGCAGTGACCATGCTTCTTTTAGTTTTTAAATTTATTGTAGGGTTGTATATTGCATGCTTTAACGGTTCGCGTTTTGTCGCTGTTACCTTTTTTTCGGCCGAATGTCGTGATATGCGTTGTTTCTATGTACTTTGATGGTCGTTGAATAAAACACACTACTACTACTACTACTATGTACTGTAATGCATTTCAAAAGCTGATTATAGCTTCAAGAGCCGATAAAAAATATACAGCTGAGTGATGCATTAGTTAGACTGTTAGACTACGCAATTGCATGCTTATTGCATATTCAAGATATTAGCAGCTAACAGTAATTTGTAGAGTCGTGATTAGACAATTTGAAAAGTACGGGTAGCTATTGTAAGTTTTTACTACAAACGATGTGAATGAATACGGTACCGGTAATTCTCATTGTTTTTTTGGTCTTTTTTTGATAAATTGTTGTCTTAATTGCATTTGATGTTTTGACCAAGAGTTTGATATAATTCATGATAAATTTTGATGTTCTTGAAATTGATCTGTGTGGCAACACTGCACTCCGCAGATTCGCTCAAAACTGGAAAGTTACCGTATTAGACTAGTCTACCAGTACCAGTGATAAGTGTTACCAGTAGAATCAATTAGCAGACCTAACCTATACAGCAAGAGTACCGGTAGTCAGTATTTATAATTATTTGTTATATACTACCAGTACGGTTGCCAGTAACTTCGCCACATGGTAACTTCGCCACAATAACTTCGCCACAGAAATTTCGTCACATGGTAACTTCGCCACACTTTGAGAAGGTGAAGGGAGATGTAGGGATAGTAGGAAAATGTGTTGGGGTGTGGGGGGAGGAAGGGGAGATGTGGGAAGAGGTATAAGAGGAGGTGTAGGAAAGTGTGATGGGGTGTGGGGGAGGTAAGGGGAAATGTAGCGAAAGGTGAGGGTAGGGAGGAGATGTGGGGATTAAAAGTTTGTTGGGACCCCATACCTCAACACATTTCCCTACATCCTCCCCATTCCCCTCTCCACATCCTTTCCCCACACGCCTACACACTTCCCCACTCACCCCATACACTCTCCCACACCCTCCCCACACTTCTTCACTCCCCACACATCTTTCCTTACCTACCCCCACACCCCAACACATTTCCCTACATCTCCCCCCACACCCCCCATATTTCTTCCCACAGCTCCCCTGACCTCCCCCTACACTCCAACACACTTCCTTATTCACCCCATGCACTCTCCCACATCTTACCCCACGTTTCGATTATGTGGCAAAGTTACCATGTGACGATGTTACCTTAATGAAGTTAACTCGAGAAGCCCGATAAAATTTTTTACGGCAACCGGGAATTTACAGTCTTGTTTTGGTGTAGGCAATGTAAATTTTCGATGTATGAAAGTGTGGCGAAGTTACCATGTGGCGAAGTTACTGGCAACCAGTAGTGGTACTCTGGTACAAAGCACGAAGTGTTATCTGTTACCGGTATATAAAAGAACTGCTATGCTGGTATTCTGCCTGTAATTTAATGGCAGTGTCTAGTAGAGCACCAGCTTTCCATAGGCCTAATCAAAACGCTGCTGCACCGTGCTGCTTTTTTTGTTAACAGTGGCTATTTGTAAGGGCCTGTACAAATAGTGTCAGGAGTTATTTGTATGTAAGAGTAAAGCGTGGGTTTATAAAGGCCATTATTTGCTAGATTGCCACGACTTTTCTATAGCTTGATGACTTGAAGTGCAGTGTGTAGAGGGAAGCGTTGCGCTAGTTTTAAGTTCGATTCTTGTCATTTCGATTCGTTCTGGGTTTGATTCGATTCTCGCTCAGTGACAAGAATAGGGTTCATGGAGATATATAATAGAATATTTTTTTTTTATTTAGTTGCATATTTATCCTCCTATCACGAGAAAGTGATCAATGCGCTATACGAGCTTGCTTAGGAGTTGCCGACCATCTGTCTACCACACCAAGATGGGGGAATCCTGCTAAGTGCCTTTCCCAACGGCACAACAAGTAAACTTGCCGGCTTGTTCTCCACACTGTCCCTTTAATGCTGAGCGTCAAGCAGGGAAGTTGTGAATACCAATTTTAAAGTCATTGGTTTGACCCGACTCGGAATCAAACCCGAGTCTACAGCTCAAGAGACAGATGCTCCATACCACTCGGCCATCTGAGCTGTCAATAGTGAATAGAATCAGAATGTAAGTTCTGCTGGTATTGGGTACATTGCATGAATGATGAAAATCGTCAAGGGCTATTGATTATACGATTCTCACGCACAAATAACTTCGTACGCTATTGGTAAGGGCTTGTACAAAATAGCCACTGCCTTTTTTGTTTCTATATATGACCTCGCTGTCAGGTGGACCTGGAACCAGTTTCCATTAGGCTATCAAAACGCTTCTGCACTGGACTGCTTGTTTGTTTCTATAAACAGATAAAAGCTTGAAAAGGTTTGCCTATGATTTGCTGGTGGTCTAGTCTAGACACTTCCTAATTTAATACAGTGAATTTTTGTCAGGTAAATTTGACTGGACGAACTTTCAGCAGTTTAGAATATCTGTTTCATTGCCTTACAATTACTGATTAGGCCTAATGATTGCCTTATTCAGTGTTTTGATATAATTTTTAAAGATTCCGTAACAACTTCTGGTGTAGACCTACTGTCACTTTTGCTAGTATGCATATAAAAAGAGTAAGTTTAGATTATGCGGTATGGTTGTTAATTGTTGACAGTGTAAAAGTAATTTTATGGGTTCTTTGATTAATGAGAAATAATATTGACTGATGCTGGTAGTTGTGAACTTAGCTGGTGTGGTCTAGCATTTAGACTAGTCTCAGTTGGTTCATTAAGAAAGTCTGCACTACTTCTTGTTTTAAATTTTTACCTATTAGTTGTGTTTTAATTTGTATAATATGCCATTGACATGAGCAATTCAGCAGTTCCAGAATACCATACAATCAGGGGTGCCAGAAAGTTGTAAAGGCAAGGGAGGGCAGCTTTTTCAAAGGGCACTTTTAATACCAATGCAGTGGTGTTGCGAGAAATTTGAAAAGGGTGGGCATAATTAGGCTAATTGAGAGACAAGAAAGACTCTAGGGGGGTCTGGGGGCATTTGCATGCTGGAATGGCCCTTGGAAAATTTGCTTGCTGGAATGGCGATTTTAGTGCTTTTTGAATAAATTTCAGGCAAGTTTTGTTTACATTTTTTACTTTTAATTCTGAGTGCTTCACCAAATATGCTGCATTTTGTTCGCACATTTTCGATAATGCGTGCTTAAGGCATAAGGCTTATATTGCTGTCAAAGAGGTTCGAAATTGTGGAAAAATTGTAGTCTACACATCAAAAACATTTTAAAAATGGCTGGTGAAAGGATGCATAAGCTACTCCACATCCTAAGCTTCAAAAACCATCATAAGAGTCTGGCATATTTCAGTCGCTTGTCACCATTAATTTTGTTCTTTTGTTCTTTTTTACTTAAAGGCAGAGTGAGGAAGGGGGGCCATGGCACAATGCCCCCTTCTTAAATACGTTCCTGCTAACCAATTAAGATGTGCATTGTCTCGTGCCTCTTTTTGACGTACGATTAATGGACAAATTATATCAGACAAGAATGTGGATTTTTTGATTTTGCCGTTCTTTACTTTTACACTTACAGTTACACCATGGTAACACTTAACACCTTCACAGCTGTTGCTCGCCTGCTGGAAACAGTGGGTGAGAAGCAATGAAAATGACGTAATGAAAACTTTAGAGGCTATCGCTAAAAGCATGAAAAATTACGTTTCTATGCTAGTACCTACTTATACTGAATTTGTCATGCCAGTACATCAAAAAACTAAAATCCTCACCATCAGGTCTACTGGCATTATTTTTTTCACAACTCAAAGTCCAAGTCAGTAAAAAAAAAATTACGTGAGCCCCAGCAGTAGAGTATTTAAGGGGGGAGGCATTGAGCCATAGCTCCCCCCTTTTTGACTCTGCCTTTTAGTAAAAAGAACAAAATTAATGGTGCCAAGTGACTGAAATATGCCAGACTCTTTTCATGGTTTCTTATAGCTTATGGTCGGGGGCGAATACAGGGAGGTAGGATGAGGGGTACGCATCCTCCCACCAGCCATTTTCAAAAATGTTTTTGATGCGTATCCTACAATTTTTCCATAATTTCAAACCCCTTTGATACCAATAAGCCTTACACCTTAAGCAAGCACAATCGAAAATGTGCGTACAAAATGCAGCATAGTTGGCAAAGCACTCAAGGATAAAGTCAAAATTTGTATGAAATTTATTCAAAAGCTCTAAAATAGCCATTATAGGATGTAAATTTTCAAAAAATTTCTGGGGTAGCATGCCCCCAGACCCCCCTAGAGCTTTTCGTGTTTCTCAATCAGCTTCAGATTTGTTTTGTCGAAAAAAAATGTGCAAATTATGGCCCCCCTTTTTTTAAATTTCTCGCTATGCCACTGAGTCCTAGGTAAACATCACGAGTTCTCAAAAACTGGAATCGAGTCCTATTAAAGCTGGAATAACTGCAGAAAATGGAAGCGAAACTGAAATCACCGATACCTTCGCTATGCTACAGAGCAGACGTTTTACTTCATTACCATCCCAGTGGAATTCTAAGGGCAGTACTGCCCCTTTGCCCACCCTAATCAAAAGGGCAGGGGGCAGCTGCCCCGATGTTCTGGCACCCCTGCGTACAATGAATGAAATGAAGGTGTTACACTCTTTACTACACTGAGCTTTGCTTTTAATTTTGGCAGGGGCTATTGGTACGGCCTATACATATAAGCACTTGGTTTCTTTAATTATGCCTTCGCACTCTCCCGGTTCTGCAAGAGCGTGATGAAGTAACAAAATATTAAACCAAAGATACAAATGTTACGGGCCCGTAAAAATAGCCACTTCCTTTGATTTTTCCGTGTCATTGTTGAATAATCAGACTGCTTAGGGTTAGTACCATGTGCCTGTAGCTATCAGTACTACCTGACTATCAAGTAATACTCTTGATGTTATTTGCACGGTATCGGTACTGGTATACGCTTTTAGCATTTGTGCATAATACGTAGTTTCATGAGCATATTGTATAAGCTTCATCTATTTTTTCACTTTTTCGCAATCTACATTGCACAGCACCGGTAATTATGTACCAAAATTTTTTTTTTCGTGTTTCTTTTGCAGCAAAGTTAAATTTGGAGAAGTAAGTTCAAGTGCAGTATTACGACTTGGTTAATTTTGTATAAAGAGACTGTTCAATAATTCAACATTAGTATTTCACCAAATAATTCAACATTAGTATTTGCAGGCAAATAGATGGATTTAAATTGCTGATATTTTGGCACATATTATTAATGAAATCTTGTTTCAGGTTAGCATTCAAGGATTCCGTAGTTACCGAGAATCAACTGAAATTGAACCGTTTAGTCCAAGACACAATATTATAGTAGGACGTAACGGTTCAGGGAAAAGTAATTTTTTTTGTGGTGAGTAAAAATGTGTTATTATTACTGTTCCTCCTTTAAGATGCAAAATTTGAGAAAAATTAGAAATTTGGGCAAAATTTAAGTTTTTTTAAGCTTGCCGACTGGAATGGTGATTTTTGGTCAAATTTGAATCAAAGTGTTCAATGTTTTGGTGCCAAACCAAAGTTTCATATTCTGGAAACTCAACTTTGAGGCAAGAATTGGGATCAAGCTTTCTTCACGATCCCTGAATCTTTGGGCTGGTTTTTTATTAAAGTTTATATTTGGGCAAATTTGCACTTGCAAAAAACGTGGAGGAAACAGCGGTTACTGTGATCAAGTAAACAGTTATTTTGCTATGGTTGTTCACTTCAGTAATAGTGAATCAATTATACAGTTTAATCAAGTTGGTGTATATTTTTTCAGCAATTCAATTTGTTTTGAGTGATGAATATAACAATCTACGAGCAGAACAGCGTCAACAATTGCTTCATGTATGAAATGCTTTCAATTCTTGTATGAGATGCTTTTCAGTGTATGAAATTATTGAACTGTCTTTTCATTCTGGAAGTAAACCAATGAGAGTAAAATTGTATGTAAAGAAGGTCGTGGGTCGTTTTTTGTTTTATTTTTTGTAATATTTTAGCACAAAAATCGTAATGTTTTTGGTCATTGGACCAAAGGTAGCTTTGCAGTATTCTAAGCAATGCATTATACCGTACTTTCAACGATGGGTTTGATACAAATGAAGTAAAGCATTACAATTATACTTCTGTATTGTAATTCCTGCTACGGAATTGTTCCAAACTTTTATTTTGTATATTCTTGGTTAACAGTCTTTCTTGATATTTTCAGGAAGGTACAGGGGCAAGAGTGATTTCTGCTTGCGTTGAAATTGTGTTTGACAATTCAGACAATCGCTTGCCAGTAAGTTTCATGTTGGTTTCAATCTACCGGTACCATTAAACACTTTGTGGTCATTTGCAACTTTTTTACAGATTGATAAAGATGAAGTGACTCTCCGGCGAGTTATTGGGTCAAAAAAAGATCAGTATTTTTTGGATAAAAAGATGGTCACGTACGTACTTTGCTCTTATCCCGTGGTTTTCTAGATTTTCACTGTCTTTTGGTTGTAGGAAAAACGATGTTTTGAATCTGCTGGAATCAGCTGGGTTTTCTCGGAGCAATCCTTATTATATTGTGAAACAAGGAAAGGTAATTTATGATTTGCTGTTTTTGTGAAATACTTCGTAGTTTGTACTGTTTTGCTCAAAATACTTCTGACAATGTTTCTGATCGCTTTATTTTATTTTGCTAATCGTTGCATCATTTGCAAAATAACTGAGGTTATTGACATAATGCAATCTTTTGTTCATGTTTTTGTATTAAAAGATTTTACGACGCTGTTTTATAGATCAACCAAATGGCCACAGCTCCTGATTCTCATCGTCTTCATTTGCTAAGAGAGGTTGCCGGAACAAGAGTCTATGATGAAAGAAAGGACGAGAGTGAGCAACTGATGAAGGTGGCCTGGTTTTACATCATAAAGTGTTCAATTTTGTGAACTTTTTCTCGTAATTTAATGCGTTCATTTCTGATCAATATCGTAATTTAATTCATAATTTTCAGCTTTTAGAGAGCTTGTAAAAAAGCACCAGCGTAGCTCTACATCACAAAGTGTTCAATTTTGTGAACTTTTTTTCTTGATTTAATGTGCTCATTTCTGATCAATCTTGTAATTAAATTCGTAATTTTCAGCTTTTAGAAAGGTTGTAAAAATACACCAGCTTAGCTTTATTTTATTTTAAAATACTTAGAAGCGTTTTTTGGATATATTTTGCCAAACCCGAACCAGCGTTGATAGCCAAAAATATGTAGATGTTTTTCTTGTTTACATTTAAAGAAAATTTTTGTTATTTTTTGGTCCGAATTTTAATGTTGATGTCAAGGAGTCGGAGATTAAGAACAGCAAAATTGAGGAGTTGTTGACCATGATAGAAGATCGTTTGTCAACCTTGAATGAAGAAAAAGAAGAATTGGCGCAATACCAGCAATGGGATAAGAAACGAAGGGCGTTGGAGTATACAATTCATAATCAAGATTTAAACGAAACCAAAAATAAACTAGAACAGGTTGGTTACTAGCTTTGTTTTTTGGTATCATTTATACCTCAACGAAAAGTCTCTCAGATGGCTGATATTGGTTAGGGACTTTACAAAGGTGTTAAAATGTCACACTTGGGCAATTCGTGGTGGTCATTGTAATCGAAGCATATTAGTAAAAAGTACTACTAAGTCCTGGGGGATGGGCAAAAACGGTTTTGAACTTGTTTTCGGGATCTGCTCTGGGTCCTTAGAATAACAAAAATTATGAAAGAAATAACCTTTTTGTTTGTTAGTCCTTACCGGTCTCTTATGGGCACCTAAGATTTTCCTTGAAAAAAACTGGTCGCAATCAAGTTTAGTTCTTAGCTGCTTCCACTTATACGTACCTCGTAATCAAACTCTTTGTTTCAAAAGCTCGAATCTTGCACTCGCTCCAGTGTTTTTAGTACGTTTCTTAATATTTTAGCTGGCAAATAAGCGAGAAAACAATTCTCTGCAAACAAAACATCTTCGAGCTCAACAAGAAGAAGCCCAGAAGCGAACCAAAGAGTTTCAAAAGCAATTGTCTCATGTTGTTTCACGAATGAAACAATGTGTGGAAGAGAAAGAACAGTTTTCATCGGACAGACAAGATCTAATAAAGAGAAAGGTAATACTGAAGTATCGAAATATCTGCTCGCGAAGTTTGCCCTTATAAAAAAAAAATTGCTTGGAGTGACCACTTCTAGTAGTTCTCAAATATTTAGGGATTATTAATCGAACTGTTTGTAGGGACTACGTATATTATGAATAAGTCGAACTAGACTTTCATACCAGTTCTCATTTATCGATTAATTTGCTTATTAAAATGAAGGTTGCTTTTAAGATTGAAACTTTGTTTCATTACAATTACTACTTGGCTGTAAATTTGAAATATCTTTAATCTCAGATTAAGTTTGGAAGGCGTGAAATAACTTAAAAACTCTTGTAATTTTGATTGTTTTGAATTATAAAAACCTGTTTAGGCTCAATTAGAATTGTCTTGCGCTGATCTTGAGGAGGAGCTGAGGTCCGATCAACAGTCTTTGAATCAAGCTCAGTCCGAGCTGCAAGAACTTCGGGAAAAAATCCTCACGAAAACTGAGGAAAAGGATCGTATTATTCCGCAATTTGAGGAGATGGTAGCGAAAGAGAAAGACACTGAGAAAAGGTTGATGATAAGCGTAGTGATTTAGAATTAAACTGCGCAGTGCACATTGCATACCTTATGTGGTGTAATGGTACTCCTGATGTTGAATTTGAAAAATCGACGTTCACCAATTGTTTTGGATCACTTGACTTCTTCAAAACGACTGCAATTTTTCTAATTTTGCACGTTGCTGACCACGAAGATATGTACTTTGTATGATATTTTGCTATGTGTAGCTCAATAATTTATGTGAAAATGAGGGAAAATTATTTTTGACGTCAACTTTTAATTGGTACAAAATAAATAGCCTATGATGATGGATGCAAAAATTTCAGAAGATTTTTGTCTAATTTGAGAATTTAAAATATAGATTTCTATTTCCCACACTCGTTCCGACAATTTTTTCAGGCAAGGTCAAGAAGAAAGTTTGAGACTTGAATAATGAGCACTTTGGCCGTTGTTTTTGCGTCGTCTTTATCTTTAATGTTACTGATCAGGTTGAAAGTGGCTGAGCAGAGACGAAAGGAATTATACGCGAAACAGGGCAGAGGTAATCAGTTTCGGAATCGAGAGGAGAGAGATTCTTGGATCAAGAATGAGCTGAAGACTTTGCAGCGTGGAATTCGTGATAAAGACACGCAAATTGCTAATCTCAAAGAAGATATTGAAGCTACCAGAAGAAATCAACAAGAGCTAGAAGCAACTACATCGGTAAGTATGCATTATCTGTAAATTTTTTATTCCTAACGATGATGATATCTCAAGCGCCAGCAAATTTTGAAGGCTTGTATTTATACGGTTGTAGTGTTTACTGAAAATTCTTGACATCAGTGTTTTGTATGTAACAAAGCTGTGTGAAATTTGTTCTCAATAGCCGTGGAAAAGATTAACAAACACAAAACATGTATCAAAGTGGTGAATAACCTTTGGGTGTGTGTCGCCTCAAAATAAATTGTTTCTTTTTATGTCATCGTCTTAAGAAGAACTGTTACCGCTTTGGGTTAAAATGGATTCAGCTATAGGTTTCCTGAATTCTTAATCCAATCTTTTGTGCTTTTCAGCAAAATACGATCAGTATTCAAGAACATAAATCAAAAATGGATTCACTAACTAGAGAATCTTTGAACTTGAAGAGACACAAAGATGATCTTCAGAGTCAACGACAGCGTTTATGGAGAACCGAAACAACAGTAAGATCAAACGTATTTCAGCGGCGACTCGCATCTGACTTGTGTTGAAAAACAGCGGAAGATTTCGTCTTTTAATCTTAAAGCGTTGCTAGTGTAGCTGATGGTTATGTACTGCCGATATGGCGCATTTGTAAGTGGTTAGCGGAGTGGTGAGTGCATAAATTAAAAAAAAAGGTGTTCGTGAGGTTGTGCGTTGTTTCATTTGCGCAAATTTTTGAAAATGAAAAATTTAGGTGTTTGGAATATCATGCTAACGGAGGAGATATTATCTTTTAGATTCAACAAGAAATTGATAATATCAGCACTGAAATCAAGACGAAGGAACATACACTGAATTCATTGATTGGAAAGGTAACCTAGGCTGCCGAGCTGGAATTGTGTATTTTTGAGCATTCCAACAGTAATAATCATAATATTCGTGCTAGATTTGTGGTTTGTAATGTATGGTGTGACCTTAGTGTGTAGATAAAGAGTTGGATTGAAACCAGATTAAAAAATCTCAAGTCGTGGGTGCGATTTGAACCACAATCACCCCATCATAACCGTATGAATGGCAATTCATGCCCTCCTGCTAATGCCGCCATGCTTTTTTGTCTCATTGCATTATTTAAAGTATAACTCGCATTCTTAACTTTGAAATTGATGTGGCGGGCCAACACGATATGAGTTTAAAATTTGTTGGAGCTAAATCTATTACATCCTAGGCTGCTTTTCACGGAATAGAGAGTATATACAAAGTTCGCGAAGTATTTCGTCAGCGAGGTCAGATGGATCTAGTGGACGGATACAAGGGAATGCTGATCGAAAATTTTCGCTGCTCCAAAAATTTCTTCACTTGTGTCGAAGTAAGTTGGTTGGCTGTCAGCTGTAATGTTGATTCCTTTTTAGTTAGCTCAGTTCTTAAGCTCACGTTATCGGAGCGGGAGGTCTGGGGTTCGATTCCCGGGCCGGTCGAATCGGCACAGTGTCGCCAACGGCTAGCCACCGTTGCGACCTTTCTTTGGAGCTGTGTTAGTGTGTTACCCGGGCGCTAAGTCGCAAAGATGGACTCCGCCACTCGTTACACGCTTCAGCGTAATTCCGCGAGTATAAGAAAGTTTTTTTTTTTTTTTTTTGATAAAATTTTATATATTTGTCGCTTTTCTTTGCTTGATTTTACTAAGTAATGCCATACATCTTAAAAACTTCGAAAAATGACAATATTTTTGCGTTGTGCCTTTTAGGTGACTGCAGGTGGCAAATTGTACAATCATATTGTGACAACAGACCGCATTGGTACGAAATACTTGAATGAAATGAACCAACTCAAGCTGCCGGGTGAAGTTACTTTCTTACCACTCAATAAACTAGAGGTGAGAATTTGAACTTAAATGCAAAAATATCTAGTTTAACTGGTAAACTAGTGCTTACGAACATTAAATTGACTGCACTGGTCTACGAACTACAGTGCAGCCTAGTGGCAATAAACTCAACAGTAATATTTTTTGTATCATTGCTGTCACCTCATCCTGTCTAGTTTGTACTTCACGCGATCGAAGCGTTAAAACTTACCGCACTACTTACGAATTGAAGAAGATTTACTTAGTACCGTATACGAAACGATAAATCTAGCCTGTGCATTAAAGTAGCTTGAGCCCTTGCTGGAAACAGTCTGGGTGCGCTCTTGTGGCTTAATTAGCAACTGACCTGAAAAATTTTAGTCCCGCCATGTGGATTATCCCCAGACTGCCGATGCGATTCCTATGATCAGTAAGATGCAATACAGCGATGAATTTGAAGTTGCAATGAAGTAAGTATTGAATTAACTTGATTTGTTTTGATGCAGTGTTAACTAGAACGGTAACATGACGATTTTAAACGGACATACTGTAGGTTAACAGCAAAGATCTTGACTTAGCTTAGCCGTACTGCGCGCAGGTTCGATTCTTGGCTGGAGCCGATCGCATTTGACGTATAATATGCTGGATAGCTGCTGACTCGAAGAGCGCAAGCTCACTTCGCTATCCCACTCAATTGCAGTTAAATTTTCGGTTCAATATAATTTGAAAATAATAGACATTTTGTTTTCAAATTTTTTTGGCATGGTGTGTAGTTCATATTCACATTCACTGACAAGCAGAAAACTGAAACATGATATGAACCAACATGGCTGTTGCATGACTGCTCTTCTTCAGATATGTATTTGGAAAAACGCTTATCTGTCGTTCAATGGAAGTATCTACACAACTGGCCCGTGCCCACCAACTGGACTGCATTACGCTTGAAGGGGACCAAGTGTCGCGTAGAGGCGCCCTGACAGGGGGGTATGTTGACAATCGAAAATCTCGACTTGACTTGTACATCGCTAAAGAAGATCTGAGTGCCCAGAAGACAGAGAAAGAGCAGGAACTGATGAAAAATAAAGAGCAACAGCAACAACTGGAAGTAAGTGGTTTGCTTAGGTTTGAAAATACCGGAAAATAGCAATTATAGCCACAGTGCCTCCTCCTTTGTCTCTTACAAATTCACGGCACTGGGCAAGCCATTGAAATCTGTTGCACGATTTGTTGGTAAATGTTGTGGCGTTTAAGTTGTCGTTAGGTTTTGCGTAACTTAACGTGTGTTTTGCTGCCATATTGCGACTTGAAATTACTTTTTGTGGTTTTCGAAAGTCTTTCCGGCTAAAAAATTGCTCTCACTCGTTTTCAATTGCGATTTTTCCTAAGATTTTGAAATCTCTCGAGTTAGCTCTAATTACTCTTCAGGCTGAGAGCACGCAAGTGATGGACGAACTGCAAAAGCAAGAAACTCGTAACAAGAAGAACAAAGATGTGTACGATAAATTGAAAGGAGATCTGCGAATGATCAAGGAACAACTTCAAGCTATGCAGAGGGCTCTAGAACCGAAGGTGCCTTCAGTTTTTGTTTGTTTTTGATGCCAATTCGTTTGTGAGCTTATTGCTGTTTTGTCGATGGTTTTTGGGTCAGAAACAAAAAATTCTATTGTTGTTTACACTTTTTTCTCCAAACATAAGTGTTTTTAAGTTTTGAATTGCGACTTCATTTCAAAGTTGTGTAATATTTTGTCTGTCGTTCCCACTCTTTGTTCTTAATTTTAATTGTATTATAGATAAATTTTACGTGCAGTTTCATTAAGAACTTTTGTCTCCTGTTCTTAGTTTTTGCTTATATTTTATAGGAACGGTCACTGGCAAGCTTGCAAACTCACTGCGAGGCTCTCAAGTCGACTAAATCATCTCTGGAGGAAGAAATGGGTACAGACTTGCTCTCTCAACTCTCTAGTGATGATCAAAACGAAGTAGATCGGTTGAATGATGAGATTAAACAAGTAAGAAAGATATTGGACTGATATAAAATCTGAGAACATGTTTTGTTCATTGCCAGTTTAAGTTAATCTATCGTTTCTTCAGAATTTTTTGCTCAGATTGATTATCGGTTAGTTTGAACAACTTTGTTTTTGATGCTACTGCTGGTTAGTATTTCATCCTCAAAAAAGATCAAAAATGTTTATTATACTCGCGGTGTTATACTTAAGTGTGTGACGAATGGCGGGACAAATCTCCCGTGCTTAGCGCCCTAGCAACACAGCTCCGAAGAAACGTCGCACCGGTGACAAGCCGTTGTTGACCGGCCGACTCGGGAATTGGACCCGAGACGTACTGCACCGATATCGATGTCCTTAACCAGTACCCTAATCGTCCGTTAGTATCCAATCTGACTAACTGCTAAGTTTCCCAATCAAATTCTCGTTTGATTTCCAACCTTTCTGCTACAACTTCACCATGATTTCTACATTCTGCTGACTTCGATATTTTGTAGTTGACCGTTACGCACAAGGAAGCAGTGCAACAACGAGTTCGATTGGAAAGTAAGAAGACCAGCATTGAAAATTTGTTGGAGGATAACTTGGTCCGTAGGCGCGATCAGTTGACACAGGTGCTTACTTTATTTGAAAATTAGAGTTGATTTGCCGAGTTTCAATGGTCAATGTCATTTTTCTCCAAAATTTAATGCCATTTTTCTGTAGTCAAAAAATGCCATTTTTCCCCATAATTTGTTATGTTTCTAGAGAATCTGGACACCTGACCTTATTTTTAGGAACTTCATCCTGGCCCTTATTCACGCTAAACGCTAGTAACTGTTGAAAAGTTTTAAGTTTTCAATTCAGTCTGAGATGAGCAAAAAATGTTGGTGTTTACTATTTATTTGTGAAGTGATTTTGAATTACCCACTATGCTTTTTACAGGAAATGCAAGAACTGTCCGTGGATGTGCGGCAACAAAAGTTGCAGCAAAGTGTGAATGACCAGAAGAGAACAGAAGAACAGCTAGAATCAACTGACAATCGCTTGAAAGGTAAGGGCACTCGAAAACTACTGTATTGGTCAAGATTCTAGAAGAACCATGAGGTTGCTTTTGTCTGCAAAATTTCAATATATATATCACCTCTGGGGGAGAGAGGAAAAGTGTTCTACGTTTTACCAAAACTTTACCATGTCTTAAAAGAGCATTCAAAAATGCAACGTTGGCCAAATAAAAGTTAAGTTGAAGCAAATGATTGCTTGGGAAACATTCATTACGACAGGCGCACCACATCTTAAGCAGGAAAAGCGGCTAAAGCGACCTTTAATTTTGTCGCGTCTGTAAACACTGATCGTAAAATAAGCGTGGCGGGACAAGCAACTACAGAATTTTGTTGTTTTTGATTTTTACAGAGCTGGATCAGGAGATAATGGGGCTTGAACGTGAACAAACGAATTTGGGTGGAAAAGTGGAGGAATATCGTAGCAAAGAGAGAGAATGGAGGGAAAAAATATCGGAAGATTCGAGAGAACTTGAAAAAGCGACCAACAAGCAAGTTAGTACTTGTTGAAAAAAAGCTCTTGACTATTTTGTTGTGATAAAAATAATATTGATAATAATAATAGTACATTTCTACAACGCTCCTTCCTGACGAAAATTCACAGCAAAAGCGCTTGACAAAACTAACAGAAAACGTAATGGTGTAAACAGTAGAATTAAATATAGTGGATATAAATGTGAAGTTTGCACTGGTAAAAACAATTATGGTGCTATGATAGGTTTGAAAAAAATGGTGATCAGTATTCATTTAAAGTATTTAAATTGGCGAGAATGCTTGCACTAGGCGTAGTATCAAATTTAAAGTGACAAATACAATTGCAGAATTTTTATTGGTTTGTTTTTGTATCGTTTTACAATGATGATGCATTTTTTAGAGCATGCTGATTAAGAAAAAAGAAGAATGCATGAGAAAGATCAGAGATCTGGGATCTTTGCCTCAGGATGCGTTTGATAAATACCAGGGATTGAGCCATAGACAGGTGAGTGGGATTTCGAACTAATTTCTTAAATATTGTTGTGCCTAACGTTGCATTTTGATTGGTTGGTTCCAGTTATATTTTTAGATGAACAAGCTTAACTTATGTTGTAGCAGTTGACAAAAGTATGACAGATATAGAACATAGAGCTGTACTTACAAGTACTTTCTTTCCTAGACCTGCTTTTCCTTGTAGGGTCGTGGGGACACCCGGGACAGCTGCTCGAGTTGAAGCCTCCAAGCATCTCTATTCTCTGTAACCTTTGAAAATGTTTTCAACGTTAAGCCGAGGCATAACAGTAAAAACGCCGTTAAATGTGATTAATTTTCGTAACATTTTTACGTTTTTTTTGTTTTTATGTTTTAGCTCATGAAGCGGCTAGATGAATGCAATCAGGAACTGAAGAAATATTCCCATGTTAACAAAAAGGCTCTCGATCAATTCGTGTCGTTTTCAGAGCAAAAGGAAAAACTGCTATCAAGGAAAGACGAAATTGACCGAGGTTCGAAGTGCTACCGATAATCGTTCACCAATATTTTATTATAACTAACCAAAAATATGAATTAAAACTAGTTTGGTTAAGGTGAGACTTAAGGTTAGTTTGGTTAAGGTGAGTTTGGTTAAGGTTCTCAATGTTGACTAATTCACTAACTGAGACTTCTCAATGTCTTCAAGAACTTTTTGGTTTGTTTTATGGTTACATCACACCTGCAGCCTAATGACATAACAAAAAACAAATGACAAACATCCTCCTTGACATTGAGACTCTCAATCAGTGTGAGTACACCTTAAAGTTTTGTAGTGAGACAGTTTTTGCCAAACGGCGTATTAAAATGTGGTCTTGCCCATACCACATGAATATAAACGAAGAAAGGGATGATACAATGTAAGTACGTAATGCAATAAGAGTTGCTTAATTCATTAGGTGCTCTGGTTGAATTTCACGCATGTTTTTTACCGTAATTTCTCTGCATCCTTGTTATTTTCCAGGCAAGGAAGCAATCATACATTTGATGGAGCATCTTGAACATCAGAAATATGAAGCGATTCAATTCACCTTCCGTCAGGTAGTTGCTGTGTATGCATTGGTTTTAATGTTAGATGTTATTGTGTTTTCACATTCTTGGAACCAACTGCCTGATGGGTTCTTATCCGAAAAGTGACCAGTGCGTTGCGTACAAGGTTTATGAGATAGGCTCTTTCATTCGACTACAAAATTTTCTACGTATGACGATGGAGAATTCAATTTTGATTTTTTATGTGTTGTTTTTTTACAACGCAGGTTTCCAAAAACTTTAGCGACGTCTTTACGAAGTTGGTCCCAGGAGGAAAAGCTACACTGATCATGAAGAGAGGCGATGCGCCACCAGAGGGCGACACGCAGTCAAGCGACCAGCAGTTAGCTTCGATTGTGGATCAGTTTGTTGGAGTGGGGATAAAGGTAGGGCGTGATTGCCGATTTTAAATGTAATGCTTGTTGTGAAGGTGCAATGTTAAATGAAAGCACTTAACTCTTGGGCCTGAAAATGTAGTTGTACTATTTCAATCGCTTTTATTAATATTGTTTGGAGCTTATTTATGATTTTGGTTTTCATTTTTGGATGCTAGCTATGGCGCGCCGTTTGGAAAAGTATTATATATTTTGTAACACATGTTTTTTCAGTCAATTTAGAGCAAAAAATGTCCACCTTATATGTCGAAAATTTCCGACTTATATATCAAACAAATCGTATTTTAAGTTGAGCCAAAATACACGCGCAAAATAAGTCGGAAATTTCCAACTTATAGATCGGAAATTTCCAACTTGTCATATCAGACAAATTATCTCTTTTTGTGGGACAAAATTGACCTGAAAAACAAGTCGGAAATTTCCAACTCATATATTGGAAGTTTCCGACTTATCATATCAGACTAATTGTACTCTAATTCGGACCAAAATACACGCGCAAAATAAGTCGGAAATTTCCAACTTATAAATCGGAAATTTCCGACTTGTTATATCAGGTAAATTCGTCTCTTTTAATGGGACAAAATCGACCTGGAAAACAAGTCGGAAATTTCCAACTCATGTATTGGAAATTTCCGACTTGTCTTATCAAACAAATCGTAAACAAATATATCAAACAAATCGTAGTCGGAAATTTCCAACTCATGTATTGGAAATTTCCCACTTGTCATATTAGATTAATTGTACTTCAATTCGGACCAAAATACACGCACAAATTAAGTCGGAAACTTCCAATATATAAGTTGGAAATTTCCGACTTGTTTTTCAAGTCAATTTTGTCCCACAAAAAGAGATAATTTGTCTGATATAACAGATCGGAAATTTTCAATATATAAGTTGGAAATTTGCGACTTATTTTGCGCGTGCAGTTTGGCTCAACTTAAAATACGATTTGTCTGATATATAAGACGGAAATTTTCGACATATAAGGTGGACATTTTTTGCTCTAAATTGACTGAAAAAACATGTGTTACAAAATATATAATACTTTTCCAAACGGCGCGCCATAGTTAGCACTAAAGTTTTGATCGTCATATGCCAACCAGTTTCTCTCCCATAAGGTAATAGTAAATTCTTAATGAAAACACCATGAGCTTCATCAGAAAGAATCAAATCTTTGTTTACACGCTGTATTACGCTTAAACGTGAAACAAATGGCGGGGCCCATTCCCGCGGTTTTGCGCCTGGGCAACACAGCCCCGCAGAAACGTCACAGCAGTGGCGAGCGGTTGACGACACTGTATCCGATTTGGCCTGCCTGAGAATCGAACCAATGCCTACCGTACCGTTAGCGGTGCCTTTAAGAATTATGTGAACCGGCGGTTCGTGTGGGCCTACTGGTTAACTACATTGAGTGACAGAATTAGTCACACAATCATGTCAACGAAGTGCTCGACTTTGATATTATTTTTGCAGGTTTCGTTTTCGGGCAAAGCTGCTGAGACTCGAGAAATGCAACAATTATCAGGAGGACAAAAATCGCTGGTAGCGCTCGCTCTTATATTTGCCATTCAGAAATGCGATCCGGCTCCGTTCTATTTATTTGATGAAATAGATCAAGCACTTGATCCTGCTCACAGGTGAATGCTGTAATAATTGTTATGGCATTATCACGAAGTATCAGATAGCTTAAAGTACAAATCAAAATCAAATCTTCAATATACTCGCGACATTACGCCGGGCCGTGTGACGAGTGGCGGGGCCCATCCCCGCGGCTTAGCTCCCAAGAAACGTCGTAGCGATGGCGAGCCGTTGCAATGACACCTTCCTCACCGATAGAAATGTAATAACTGAACTACCGTATTTACTCGATTGTAAACCGCCCTCGATTGTATGCCGCACGTTTTAAGCGCTAAAAATTAATGTAAGCCGCCCTCGATTGTAAGCCGCACCTGTACTGGTGTTAAATCTAAAAATTAGGTTCATAAACCGATCTAATAAAATGTTTTGCGTACCGGTAGTTGATAAACTTGGAAGCTTAATTAGATTGTCGCTTTTTCGCGATTTACATTAACTTGCGCAATCGTGGCGGAAAACGTGTTGCTTTCTTTTCAAGTTTTGATCATTTGTTCTTATTTTGTCTTTGTTCAAGCCACGCTGCAAGCATGCACGTTGAAACCGTAACAAAGGTAATGATCAAAGTGGTTGTCGCTTTGCGCGATTTACATTAACTTTCGCAATCGCGGCGGGAAACGTTTAGCACCACAATTCAGTTCGCAAAACAAACAAGTGGCTGTGGACTAAAAGTGCAATTAGCACTTTCTCACGCTTTTGGGGCGAACTGAATTTATACATCGCCACATCGGATGTTTTGATAAAAATTTTTTTTTAAATCGTTTGTTAAAAAAATGCAAGCCGCCTCTGTAAGTAAGCCGCTCTCGAATGTAAGCCGCGCATATGATGATGAAAAAATATTTATAAGCCGCGGCTTACAATCGAGTAAATACGGTAACGGTAACCGGTTGGTTATTGTAGCACTTTCGCATTAATTTTTTTTTTCCGAAAGAAATTCGAAGTCACTATCGCAAACCATTGCTCGACGACATCTGTCATGCAATTTTTGCAGTTTATCAATACTGCCGTGCAAATCAAAAACACAGTAAGTCTATTTTTTTCGTTTCTGAGATTTTTTCATCAATCCATATAAAAAACTATGATACACGTATCCACCAAATTTGAGGACAAAATACCCACAAACAAAAAAGATAGCCGACAGTATGCACTTAATAAAGAGTAATAGTAATTAAGTAGGCCCATTTCTTGAAAATTTGAGCAAAATGTTCCAAGAATTGTTGCCTTAATTAAAAAAAGTTCAACTCCAGATAGTTTTTAGCCTTTTTCTCAAAACTTCAATTTTGGGCTTACTGTGTTTTTGATTTGCACGGCAGGATACGTGGTGATAACTTTTCATTGAATTTCAGAACCTCGGTTGCCAACATGATTAAAGAGCTTAGTGGCTCGGCCCAGTTTATTACAACTACGTTCCGACCAGAATTGCTTGAAGCAGCAGACAAATTTTACGGAGTTGTGTATCGAAACAAGGTAAGCAATAAGCATCGTAATGCCCCACAAAAAACAATTTTTGTTTTCGCAATGTGAATAGTTTTAAAGCGAAAATCTGAAAATCAATAGGCTCTGCAGTGCAGAGTCTAGCAAGCTCCAAAGAAACTCCAATGCACTGTATAATGCAATGAATATATCTCCAATGCACTGTCTGCAGTGTGCACTTTTTTTATATTTCTTGCTCCACTAGTTTTAGGGCTGAGCGTTATGTATTAGTTTAAACAATAATAATTAAGGGCCGATCTTTTACTATTTGGTGGCCTACGTGAACTCGTTTTTGCTTTACTAGGTCTCCATGGTTCGAACTATCTCGGCAGAAGAAGCTAAGGAATTTGTGGAAGACGACCAAGTACATAACTAAACGCTCAACGGTGCCATCATGAACTGCTATTGATTTTGCTGGGTTCTCCACTTTTCTGTTGCGGCCACTGCCTTTGCTTGAATGTTAAGTGTTGATCAGGAAGTTTAGGTTTTTGTACAAAATGATGTTTTTACGTGCAGTTTTAAAACCATCAGTACGTGGAGTCGTGGATTACGTTTTTGATAATAAAGTTGATGATATAATGCCACAAGAGCTTGTTTTTACGCTAATTTTTCTTTCGTTTCGTACTGACGATGCAGAAATATTTTTTTTCTGATGAAGTTCAGATTTCAGAGCTAGATTATTGCTTAGCGCAAGGGTGGGTAACCTGCGGCCCGCTTAAGTTTTAAATGTGGCCCGCGTGTACATACGGCTCATGTAATGATAGGCTTACCATACGTCCTCCTTTTTCACATTTCGGCATATCCAACTGTGAAAACATGTCAAAACACAGTTACTCAGCTCAAACTACGGTCTGCGGAGGTGATGGCCTTTTTTTTGCTCTCCATTAAATTTTCAGAGAAACTCCTTGCTCTTTGCGCATGAAACGAAAATGTGGCCCGCTGAAAATATGCGTGCAATGTGGCCCGCTAGGCCTTGAAGGTTCCCCACCCCTGGCTGAGCGATACGAAACTCCAACTCTATTGTGCTGTCCTTTCGCTGTGAGTGTACCCTTGGCTAGACTGTAGCGGCACCGGTATGGTTTTACTACGGTGCTGCAAGTGGTGTAAAAGTATTTTGAAACTGTACTTAAGTAAGAGTATTGTTACTGACGGCAAAACTACTCGGGAGTAAAGTAGAAAGTATTGACCAAAAAAAGCACTTAAGTAAAAGTAAAAAAGTAGTCATTTAAAAACTACTTAAGTAAAAGTACTCGTATAGCGTTTTCAAACGTTAAAGTGTCAACTACACACTTGCCGATGCGGCGATGATGGACTTGCTTTGAAGGTGGCAAAATGGTGAACCAAAAGAAATTATTACCGCCCAGATGGCCGTTTGTCTAGAGCGTCTGCTTCTGGAACGGTAGCGTTGAAGCGGAGCGCAACAAAGCGCAAAAGTTCTGTTAAGTCATGAAACGCAACGCAACTAGCGCAACCTAATTTTTGAATTGACTGAAGCGCAACGCAACTTTCGCAATTAATTAATTTTTCGCATTAAAGCGCAACGCAACTTCCGCAATCAATAATTTTTTTGCGTTAAAGCGCAACGCAACTTCCGCAATGAGGTTTATACAAAAGAAAGAGCGCAACGCAACTTTCGCAACGAAAAATTTAGTAAAGCGCAACGAGGAGATGTACAAGCAATGCAATTTTTTCTTGAGTTATTTTTATAGGTGCTTTTAACAGCACGCACTTGGCTACAACGCGACAACGATTTTAATGCAAGTGACTGTAACAGGATTTTGGGTGGTCAATGAACAGGAAAATTAGATAAGAAGCGAAAAAAGATGCGTTGCTGATGATTGCTTTCTTCATCTTCATTCTCTTATCACGAGAAAGCGAAGGAGGCGCTGCTTAGGACGAATCCAGATTCGCTTAGGGGTTGCTTTTGTTTCCGAGTTTTCCGGTTGAATTTTGCTTCTGACTTCTTTAATTTGCCGCTTGCCAGATTTCACCAAGCAGAGATAATCAACGTGAAGCATCTTATCCAAGGACGCAACAACGAGACTAGGTTGGGAGTTGAACCATCAACCTTGCGATCATGGTCGTCGTAAAAACGACGCTCCAAACCACTGCGCCACGTTGCATTGTCGTGTGCCGTTAAAAGCACCTCATCGCGGTAAATCAAAATTTGCATATGCGGCGAAGTTCCACAACAAGTAAATACGATTTATTCAACACTCAAAGATCTCTTTAAGCACTTGCAATTATTTTAAAAAGCAAAAGACTTTAGTGTACCACATTTCTGATGAGCTGAAAATTTCTGCTACAATAAATTGACCTATAGGCCTATTGTACGCATCAAGAAACAAACTGCTAATCTATTAAAAACAGTTACAAAAAACTGCTTACTCCAGCACATAGCGCTTTGATTAATCCGACAAAGCGCAACGCAGTATTTCAACTTCCGACAGTGCGCAACGCAACAAAGCGCAAGCAACCAGATTCTTTTCAGTTCGCAGCGCAATAATGCGCACACTATTATACATTTTTTCAGTTCGCAACGCAATAAAGCGCAAGAAGGATTTATTTTTCTTGAAGCGCAGCGCAACTTGCGCAATGGCTAAAAATAATTTGTTAAAGCGCTTCGCAACTTCCGCACGCAACTAGCGCTTTGCGCTTCAAATTGCGGAATGCCCATCTCTGGAAAACAACACTACCCCCCCATAAAACATTTCAGCGTAAACTATTCCCTTGCAAGTATAATGACCATCCCTCTTAACGTCTGCATGAAAAGTTGTACCGTCCCCCCATAAGTATTTTTACTACTCAAGCACTGAGTGGGGGTTAACCAAGACATCGCTATCGGCTCAAAAGATTTGGGGTACAATTTCTTGACCGGTACCGGTCGTTAGCTTAGTGGTCAAGCGCACAGACAATCGGTGCGGAAGGTCTGGGGCTTGATTCCCGGGCCGGTCAAATCGGTTCAGTATCGCCAACAGCTCGCCAATGCTGCGACGTTTCTGTGTTTCCCAGTCGCTAAGTCGTGGAGATGACCCCTAGTGGCGTATGTTAGGAAACGGACCGGGAGGCACCTCCCCCCCCCCCCCCCCCTTGACAATTGCAGTTGCAGAAAAAATTAATTCTTACTTAATTTTGAAACAAACCGGCTTGCCGAAATTGTTATCATGTTTTTTCTGTTCGGTCCAACTTTTTAATTTAATTTTGCGAAATTTTCATTACGATGCGATATGCAACAATACTGGTAGTCCAACTTTTCTGATGTGTTTTGCTTGAACTGCATTTTTGTCATTGATGCTGCTGCTGTGAAGCAGTTAGTAGGTAGGAGTTTCCTTAAATACGGTGTCTCTGCAGTAGCTATGGCTGCACATAAATTTCTTTTTTAAATCAAATCGAATCTTCACTGTACTCGTTTCATTAAACTTGCTGCAGTACCGAAGCATGGTAGCGAGTGGCGGGGTCCGACCCCGCGTCTTAGCGCTTGGACAATACAGGTCCCAAGAAACGTCGCAGCGGTGGCGAGCAGTTGGCTACACTGTGTCTGATTTGACCGGCCTGGGAATTGAACCTCAAATCTTCCGCATCGATAGCGACATCTGTAACACTACGCTATAACCGTTCGGTTTGACGAAAAATTATCATAAACGTTAAAAATCTAAATTGACACGGCCAGTGACGTCACATCGAGATGACGTGGTATTACGTAGTATTTTACGTCATCACGATGTGAGGTCACTGAACCACCCCCATTGAAAACTCCTGCGTACGCCACTGGATATATAATCCAAACATTTTCGAATTATTTCTCACTTGTGGCACCAACTGCGTGCTTGCTGATGATTGAACGGCGTAATCACGGCTAGGTTAGCGCGTGCGTTACAAGACGACTATATAAAAGTGGGCCGTTAGCGGACCAGCAAAAACATCGGTAAACGGCTCGTTTGCGGGTCTCTTAGCGGCCCATGCCGTCTCTACTTGCATCATTGCAATTAAGTGCTGTGGACTGAGCTTGAGGTGGTAGCGTGGCTATACGATAAGTTTTTGACAAGATAAGTTAATCAAGTCAGAAGCCTAGCTATAACTTAAGGTCATTGTTTTTAGTAGGGTTCCCCTTTTTCCACTCGCTGTGCTCAACAATAACATAGCGTAATGTGCAATTTCTCGGAAATCCCGGGAAATTCCCAAAAATTTACCGCAACATTTACCGGAAAAATTTATTGGCCATAGTTTATCGATTACCGATATCGCTTAAAAAATTGAGATTTATTGATTAGCGGTAGCCTATCGCCCAGGGCTTTTTTGAAGTTATCGATCACCGTTATCGCTTTGATACCAAAAGGTTTATCGTATTCAGCACTGCCAGCAACCATAGATGGGCAAGTTAATGCAAAACGTTTGCTGCGTTAACCACTACTTCGTTAACACAGTTATGTACCTCCGTTAACGTTAATTCAATAACTTCAGCTCCAATTAACGGAAGTTAGTTAAATTCGCTAAATTGTTAATTTTGACTTAAAACGGCATATATTTTTAAAAAAAAGCTTAAATTTATTTAATATCAATGTTTGCGTAAGCATTTAAGCAATTTTTCTTCTTACAAGCAGGGAGTCGAACCGTTTAAAATATCGCTCCGGTTCCGGTTCAGGTTCAAGGAATTTTATTTTTAACGGTTCAGTTCCGGTTTAGGTTCAAGACTTTTCAAAAATTTGGGTTCAGGTTCGGTTCGGGTTTAGTTGCACCAAAATTTAAAGGTTCGGGTTCGGTTTGGGTTCATCGAAACCAAATTTTTAAGGTTCAGGTTCGGTTTAGGTTCATAAAATCCAAATTTTAAAGGTTCAGGTTCGGTTCGGGTTCACCGAAAAAAAGCGGTTCGCGGTTCAGGTTCACTTCAAAATCTTTAATTTGGCCAAAAACTAAATTAGGATCTTATATCATTAAAATAACGAAATATAAATTGCATGCCCGAATCAATTAAGGTTAAATAAAAATGTAAAAATTCATTGAATTTTGAAAAGCAGAAAGAATGTTGCAAAGGTTGGAATAGGTCAGTGCTTTATCGTTCTAATGATGTTGGTCGTCAGTACCAACGAAACGTCAACAAATAAAAAACCTGACTAGGTTTAGTTGAGGTTATTGTAAAGTTACGGGAAGAACGAGAAAAAATTCCAAGTAAGCAGAAAGAATGTTACGCATCGCAGCACATGTCTAAAGATTTTTATTAATATTTTTTAAGAATCAGCTCAGGTTCAGACATTGTTACTAAACGATTTCTGTTCAGGTTTATGTCCACAAAATATTATAGGTTCGGGTTTGGTTCGGGTTCACATGCATAAAATTTTAAAGGTTCGGGTTCGGTTCAGGTTCACAGATTTGAAATATTAAAGGTTCGGGTTCGGTTCAGGTTCAATGATCTCAAATTTAAACGGTTCAGGTTTGGTTCGGGTTCACCGAAAAAAAGCGGTTTTTACCGGTTCGCGGTTCAGGTTCGGGTTCGGTTCGACTCCCTGCTTACAAGCAATATATTTTGTTGTTTTTATCTCGCTTTTTACCTCATTGGTCGCATTTTGCTAGTTTATCAATGTCATACTATGTCATACTAATTTTTCCAGTGTTATTTCAGTCTCCTTTTTTTGCTGATACTGTGCAATTGATATTATGTCACTTAGGTGACATTGCCCGTTAGCTTTTGACAAGAGTGGGTTAGAATTGTATATATATATATATATATATATATATATACTTGACCGTCAATAACAGAAATAAGCGTTTACAAAAATTTAACGGAAGTTATCAAGCACTAACGGAAGTTAATTTAGTCCGTTAATTTCAAAAAGAAATTTAACGAATTAACGAGTTAATGAAAAAGTTAGCTTCGTTATTAACGAATTCACGATTAACGAAATTGTGCCCACCTATGCCAGCAACCATTAGCTTGCTCGGCTTAAAATAAAAATCCGTTAGCGGTAATATTACTTGCCGCTAAGGAGTCATCCATTTTATGCTTCATTGCATCTCTTACCAGCAAAACAAGGAACTAAAGTCGGATCAGCTGGTTAGACTGGATTGGCAAAGTGACGGTTGACTGTGTAACGTCAAGTATCAGCCCCCAGGTTAGGTTTGGTTAGGATTAGGTTCGGTTGGGGTTAAATTTAGTTAGGGTTTGGTTCAGTTACAACCCTGACCACACCTAATCTAGGGGCTAATACTAGTCTAGACGTTACCAGTACTTCAGCAGTTCAGTTGACCTAGACTACCGGTGTACAGGGTAGTAGAGTCTAGATGGAATTCCACCGTAAATGCATACCGTAGATCTCCATTTACCTTGCATAGTATAGCCTAGGTGGTATTCAGTTATAACAAGTTTATTATTTGAGGTTATAAGAAAATAATTTCAATCGTTTCCATGAGTAGACTACTGGTACAGTGGTACGGTAAATAGTTAGTTTTTTATTTTATATTTTTTAGTTAGTTGCGTATTTATCCTCCTATCTCGAGAAAGTGATCAATGCGCTATTTGAGCTCGCTTAGGAGTTGCCAGCCATCTGTCTACCACACCAAGATGGGGGAATCCCGCTAAGTGCCTTTCCCAACGGCCCAACAAGTAAACTTGCCGGCTCGTTCTCCACACTGTCCCTTTAATGCTGAGCGTCAAGCAGGGAAGCTGTGAATACCAATTTTAAAGTCATTGGCTTGACCCGACGTGGAATCAAAATCGAGTCTACAGCTCAAGAGACAGACGCTCCATACCACTCGGCCATCTGAGCTGAGCATAAAACAGTAAAATAGGCTGAATCTAAACGCTTACCGGTATATATAAACTATTGGTATCAGTAGTCTACGGTATGCTGCGGTCTGGTATGCATCCAGCAGACACACATTGGCACTCATAAAGTCATAGTCAATTTATTGAAGTGTGTAGGGCATAGAAAAAAACAATCTGTGGCTGGTAATGATTGGTACAAATGGTAGGAAATGTTAAAAGTGTAGGCTAAACTGTAGAGCGGGACAGCGCTGTTTCGGGTTATTAGCCAGTAGCCCAGGAAGGACATTGCTTTTTAGTTAAAGTGTAAGTTGTTATGTAAAGGATACAGGACAACAAGGAAAAGTTCAAATTTAGTGCTGGTGGGTTCCATCAGCTGATCAAGGCGCTGAAATATTGTTACGTGTCGAGTTGTTTTAGTTTTACAGTTTTACTTTGATGACTGATTTATTTGCATTATCTAGGGTTTTGTTGATGGTTGTAAGTTGGGGGGTTAAGGTTTCATTATCATCATGGGCTTTGATATTGTTAATTAGATCTGCAGCGAGGTGAGCGTATTCCTGTAAATATATATATTGTAGGTAGGTTGCCAGAACTTTTGTCACGTGGAACCTTTGTCACAGAACTTTCGTCACACCATAGTTCGATGAAGTCAACGAGACTCCCGGGTGTTTCTTGTTTTATCTCCGGCATACTTTATGATCAATTTTGATATTGCCACTTAACCCTGACATAAGATAACTAGCCGAACCTAACCCTAACCAAACCTAACCCTAACCAAACTTTACCCTAACCAAACCTAACCATAACCAAACGTAGATGTATGCAATTATAGTGTGACGAAGGTTTCGCGTGATGATCGGAATTGACCCAAAAATATGACCAGAATGCGAAAGCAAACCACCAGGATACATCGCAGGACTCGTTGATGTATAGTGTGACGAAAGTTCCGTGACAAAAGTTCCAAGTAATAAAAGTTCTGGCAACCCTGTAAGTCCCAGTATTTCTGTTTGGAGTAATACTGGTACTTTACTGATGCTAGTTAGCTAGATAGTCTGTTTCAGATATCGTATCGGTAAGTTTTTGCCTCTTCCAAGCTCCATAAGTTGATATATAAGCATTGTTAAGGTATGATGTGTGTCACTACTGAACTATCCATGCTGACAAATACGGAATGTATAACCTTTCTCTTACGCCAGTACACGGATGTGTAAAAATGCAGTACTCACGGATGTGTAAAAATGCAGTACTGGTATTTCGGTGATCTTTCAAGAGTTAAATGTTGGATGAAACAGTGAAGTAACAGCAAGTGCTGTAGTGTGTTTGTTAGGCTTTTCCGCTTATAAGTTTAGCACATCTGGCACTGTAGTACTGAACAGTCGATAATGTCATAGACTGCATTGTAAAAAGCGAAAGTGTGTTATATTTTATGTTCAGTGTTGCAGATCTCTTGTTCTGTGTTATAGCCTGTCGGTAGTTGATATTTGAAACAAGAAACATTAGTTTTATATGGTTTTTCTGGTTTCTAAAGATGTTGTTTCATCATATTGAAGCAAGACATGGATAATATTCTTACTGGACCAGGAGCATTGAGCAGTTTACAAACTGAAGATGATTATAGTATTATAAGTCGCATACAAGGTCCGAGTAGGTTTCCAATGCTGTAATTTTTTTTTGTGAATAAAGTTTGCACCTATTTGTTGACCAAATTTTGGTGTCCTACCCTGTATGGTACACAACTCAAATGGCCAAGTGGTAAGAGCATCTGCCCCTACAGCTGTGGACTCAGGAGTGATTTTGAGTCGGGTCAAAAAGCAGTTTAACTCCTATATTGCTGTGTTCTATTTATTTATTTTGACGGTGCAAAAATAAAAGATGCTACTGCCATTGGTAACCATAAAATTGGTATTCACAGCTTCCCTGCTTGACTCTCAGCATTAAAAGGACAGTGTGGAGGGCAAGCCGGCAAGTTTACTTGTGCTGTTGGAAGAGGCACTTAACGGGATTCCCCCTTTTTGTTGTGGTAGACCAGGGATCAACAACGTTTTATTTCCAGTGTGCCAATTTGTAATATTTAATGTCAAAATAGCTCTGTTTGGGTGCCAATAAAAAATTGCGTCGTGTAATGGTGTAAAAGACTTCTCACGCTTGGCAATACATTTTGCAACTTTGCAGCTACTTTTTGATGTATGTAGATTTGTATATACTTTGAACAACTTTTTTGAAATGCTACTCTGTTTTTATAACGAGAAACTGCCTTTTTGAAAGTTTCATTCTTCTCAGAATCATCTTGTACAAGTGTACATACTGCTCTGTCATACGACAGACAAACCCAACATCTGCTGACTACGACTCTTGAAATTTTCTCACACCTGATTTTGACCTCTTGGCTGTAGACATTGTGGTTGCAAACTAAATAAAATGCCAGTGAATACAGTAGTCACGTAATAAAAGCAATGAAAAACTGTATTGGGAAAATTTTCACGACTTTGTGTACTGTATAAAACCGCGTTGCTGGCATGCATACTGGGGGTTGCCGACTCTTGTGGTAGACAGATAACAGGCAACTCCTAAGTGAGCTTGATATAGTGCTTCGATTGCTTTTTTATGATAGGAGGTAGGGATGTGCCAGATACCGGATATATACCCGGTTCGGCTCCTGCCGCCGATTCGGCCAACTTAGACAGAACAATAAAGTCCATTCACAAGGACGCAATACTTCTGGAAGTTTCCTGTGTGTCACATGATCTCATGCAATTAGTTTCATGGCTCGCTAGTCGAGCAAGACGATAGCGAGCCTATAAAAACAATCAAAATATTAATTTTAGCTTAGTGTTTCTATCCAGTATCTGGCCAGATAGTGACATACCAGATATCCGGCCAGATATCGGATATCTGGCAGGTCAGATTTACCGGATATCTGGTTTCCGGCTATCCTGCAAATTTGCTATCCAGCACATCCCTAACAGGAGGATATATAACATGCAACTATTCAACTTAAGTATATACAAATGCATTTTCTAAACATTTGTCTGAAAAAAAAATCTGGAAAAAAATCGGTATACCGTGTATGCTCAAAAAGGGGCCCGGGCCCTTATTTTTTTAGTAATGGGTCTCAACCAGGCGCTTAAACAAACAGGCGCCTAAATGGGACAGGGCGTTTAATAATATGCGGTGCCACACGGGCATCGCGATGACGTTTTTTTAAAGAAATTTCTTGTTTTAAAACGGCGTTCGAAAACAAACTTCTCTATTCAACAAATTTATTTACAATTATACATCAAACTTAACAAGTTATAGTTTTTTAACGTTTGGTTATTGTTTTTCAATGAAAATGTTACATAATTTATTCAAATTGGACATGAAAAGGTTTGTGATAGTGAGAAATTTGCTGTATGTTACCGCTCGTTTGACAAAGTTGCATATTATCGCTTGCTGCATTGCCGAACAAACGGTTAGCGTCAGGGTGGGCTGAGCTGAAATATTTACTGGGCGACTATTCAAACACGGGCTGTTATTTTTTTGGAAAGCTTTTCAGACCAGGCCTTTATTCAAACAGGCTCTTAATCAAGCAGGGGCCCTTGTTCGAATGTATACGGTGTATGTTTTTGGGCTGAATCAACAATTTTGAAAGGTTGTTCAATGTTCATGTGTCATTAACTTATTTTTAATTAATGCGTGATGACTATTTGAATATGATAATTAGTTTTTACACTTTTTGTGTAAATGGTATTGCTGTGAACTGAAATGTGATATGTAAAGTTTCAGGGTACTATTACTGTTTTTTAAGAAACGCAGAAAACTGTTGCTTTATTGCATGAACTATGTGTAGTTCATTGTTGGTAGTTTGTAACTTCAAAGTAAAAAATTACAAATATTAAGTTTTTATTTTTTGCGTGTAGGTCCTTCTCTACAAGATCCATATCTTTGTAATCGAGAGGTTGGGAATGGTGAATTTTCCAGGTATACATCTTTCATTTTTATGCGAGTCCTGTAGTGTGCTTTTGACCAAACTATCTAAAAGTGATTTGAAAACTAATGTGTTGAAATTGTGTTTCTGAAAGTGCATGATTTTTTGAACATTTGCTTACACAGTTTAGTGCACAATGATGAGTAGGCTACTTGATTTATAATTAAATGGACATAATTTAATGATTGAGTATAACAGTACTGCAAATTTTTGGTAATTGTCTGGGATACTTTTGTCCAATAAGGTTTAGTCGCAAAATGGGCTTGTATAGCAGTTCCTACGGTTTGTGCATTCCTATTATTGGAGCTAATGATTCTCCAACAGCTCATGTTTGATTATTGGAGCTAACATGAGCTGTTGGAGAATCATTACCAAATTAACAAAAGGATTGATTAGCTATAATTGCAGTCAATGGATATTTGTGTAATTGCTTTGCTAATTTAAGCAAATTTTACTGTCTCAGTGAAAAGATTGTTTGAATCCACATTTATGTTAAAAATATATTGGTATTTGAATATGATAACGAAGCATATTATAGGTTTTAGATGCATTAAAAAGTCGTAAGTTGTTGTAAAGGGTATGCTAGCTTTTTGTATAAACCAGGGATGTCCAACTATTTGATAAATTTACTGAAAAAATTTTTTTCTATGAATCGATTGTGGGCCGCATCCAAACATTAAGTGGGCCGCAATGCGGCCCACGGGCCACAGGTTGGACATCCCTGGTATAAACTAATTAATCTTATTAATTTTAACTACATGTATGCAGTGGATTTTTGCAACTTTTTTTAGCTTCTTTTATGTGTAACAGATTCTTGAAGTACTGGCATGGGTGAAATTCATTTCTTTATCTCTATTACATATAACTTCAGAAATAAACAGTTTGCAATGTTACACGACTTTCTTCATGCATTCTTGTTACAGATGCTTACTTATTTTATTTTTAGCTCTCCTGTCAGAAACGGATCAGTGGGCGACCAGGATAATGTAATAACACCTTACCACGCACTTCAGACTGCATATGACCATATGAAGAGACGTTACTCTGAAACTGTCGAGATCAAGAATAGTTTGCAAAGACGGCTTAAAGCAGTCGGCTCTGGATCTTCACTGGTATTATTTTTTATAAAATCAATTTTATGCTGCAGCTAGTTTACTATTTCTTCAATAAATGTTAGTGCACATAGAAATTTATTTGTCTGGTTTGTTTAAATTGCTTTCCAATTACATTTTTTGTGAACTTTTTTGTGCGCTTTCCGTTAATTTTTTCACCATGAGCCTGTGTTACTAAGTTGATGGAATGAAAAGCTATGCACTTCATTGCAACATAATTTTGAAATTGCAATAATTTTCCTGGAATCCTTCTGGTAATCTATTTCTCAATGGTGAAGCAGCATATTTTTTTGTCGTTTGGTATACAACTGATTTAGTAGTTAAGTGGTTAAAGTCTTCTTTTGCAGTTATGGATAGAGCTTGATTGTTGGTCAAGTTGTATCATAGATTTAAAAGAAATGTATCTTCCATCCACCAACCGGTACCTAGCGTATCTCGTTGTCAAATATCAAAAATTGTAGTCGAACATAAAGCACAGCTTTAATGAAGCTCCGTATAACATGTTCTACTTTATTTTTTTTTTCAGAATCAAAGTTCAGTATCATCCATGTCAGCCGCTCATGAAAATGAAGTGGCGAAAGCTTGGGAAGCTTATAGCGACAAATGTAAAGAGTGTGAAAAATTACGAGATGATCTACGCGCAGCAGAGCAAAAAGCTCTCAAAAGCCAAGTAAGTAGATCGACACTTGTAAATTCTGAGACCAATACAATTCAGTGAACGATGATACAATTCAGTGATCGACAATACAATTCAGTGAACGATGTTTCGACATCTGGAGACTCATATTTGCATTTGGTGTGACTGTATATTTAGAGCACGTCTTACAGAGTAGAAAAAAATTACTTTCGTAGAAACTACAATGCTTCTTCTCTGAGTTACTGCAACGGAATAACCTTTGTATCAATTGTTTTATCGTCAAAAGCGTGGGTTGTAGCAGAAACCATGAACACAATTTAGAAAAGCGTTTATTGGCGGTGAAGTCACAATTTTACAGTGGTCATTAGATACACAAAGGTGCAAACGTCAATACTTATTTACTGGCGCTCGTATTCGTCATACATACGTCTTTTTCGAGTGGTTTGACGGGTAAGTTTTTCTATCACCTTAACGTTGCTCAGATAAGATCCAATTGCAGACAGTAAACACTGTTTCGACCTTTTAGGACTCATTAGTGCAGTTGGTGTGACCGACATTTACTCAAGGCTATATATGCCTGAGAAGGATTTTTTTGCTTGTGGTTTGTAAATTGTAACTATGCCAGTTACGAGAACTATACTAGTTACGAGACCCTGCAAATAACTCTGCCAAACCCGTTCACCCTTGAAAAAGCGGGGGACAAGGCAGGTACTGTGTTTGAGCGTATAGCCCAAAAAACATAGTGAATGTCAGCGCCAAGATCACAATTTGTAACACAAATCCAAAAGCGAAAGTATGTATACATATCTGGAGACAGTGAGCACTGTTTCGACCTTTCAGCTCTCATCAGTGCAGTTGCTGTGACCGACATTTACTCTAAGCCATATATGCCTGAGATGTAATTGCAAACTTGATTAATTTTGATTTAGTGCCGATCGCTTATGCGTTTTAGAAACCTCCAGTATCATACTAAATCCATGATGCATTTATACTTCACACTTACAACATGTACATTATGACAATCCTTGCGTATATACTTTTGATTCAAACTTGAATAATTTCTCGTTTTGATCACGAGATCAAAGTAGAAAATAGCCCCGAAACTGAAACTTTTTGTTTTATTTCATCTCTACAGTTTGTTACAATGCGTTATTTTTGAAGCGGAAATTCGCTACTTTATGGTACTTGCTTAGATGTTTGCAATTCAGTTTACAATGTTTCTGGCAACAGATATTTGATATTCTTAATATTTTTAATGCATTTCTTGATCCAGACGTTGTACTAATTGGTAAAGGTTGCAAGTCGTGTGTATATAGTTTTCTTTACAGTCGAACAAAACCGTCGGTAGCTAAGTTCAACTTTCATAACTTGTAAGGATTAAATTTTGCTGCTGATCTATGAACAATTGAGATTACCGCTAAAGTTTTGTTTTTAATATCGGAATTAAACAGTTACAGTGAAGGAGACTGTGAGTCATGAACAATTTAGATTACCGCTGAAGTTTTGCTTTTAATATCGGAATTAAACAGTTGCATTGAAGAAGACTGTGAGTCAGCTTGTGCACTTCGAGTCAGCTACCACTCTAGTGTGTTAAATGTGACCGGCTTCTGCCGAGAATCGAACCGGTCACGATGAATCTTTAACGTGTGTTGCAAGGTTTTGTTAATGGAGTTGTTTTTTGTGACTCTTTTCGTTTTTAGATGGATGCCCGTGACATGACGTTTCGCGAAGACATGCTTCGAGCTAAATCACAACAAGATGAATACAAGAAGCAACTCCAACAAGCAGAGATGGAAATAAGAGATCATAAAGATAAGTTCGAGATGGCTCGCGAGGAGTTGCAAAAAGAAAAAGTAAGAATAGCTACGTAAAATCATGTGATGTCATAGCTCAGTAGATGGGGGAGAAAGCTGAAGAAACAAAGCTGAAAGCCAAAGCAATTTTTGTACCCTAACGTTTCTACGACGTAATTTTAGCGGCCATCATCAGCAATTCATCAGGGTTAAGAAGTACAAAATGTTTCTACCCTAGCTACAGTATGTTGTTTATGTGTTCATTCTTAAGTTTTTTACCTTCAATCGAATGCTGTCATTTTCTTTTCAAAATAATACGGTCGCATTATTATCGTTAATCTATTTTGTTTTATGTACTTGTTTCGCAGGAATATACGGAAATGGTTCGTAAAAGTGCTGAGGAACGACATCATGAGATGAATAACACGATCGTTTCTCTACAAGAAGAATTGCAGAAAGAAGTAAATCGCATGTGCTCTTCTTAAATTTTCATCAATGCCAAAGATTTCTTTCTGTTACATCAAAGAATTCTGTTTGAATTAATTCATTACTTGCTTTGTATTTCGTTTCAACTGAAACAGAAAGTAATTTGCAACAAAATTTAAGCTTATGCTTACCTTTTTCATGGAGGTTTGTTGAAAGTGAAGCGCTGCGGGCAAGTTGCGATTGATCTTATTCTTAGCAGTCCTTGTGCTCTTAACTGAAGTAGGAAGATAGAATTTAAGTGTTTTTAGCAGGAGTTAGGAGAACGCACCCTGCTCGAGACAACGTGCACACTGGGAAGATTTTCTTAGTTGTATCGTTCATGGTTATTGTCATCGCTTCTCTGTCTTAATCAAATTTAAAAATCTTGCACTCACTACAAAACAAAGCAATGAGAGCAGATTTGGCAAAATCGAGTGGCGCCAAACAATTACCCGTGTTCATTGTAACATCACGTACTAAATGTGGAAGAAATATATAAAGTGGAAGTTGTTAGATTTATGCATATGTAGACAATGCTAAGTAGAATAATGTGCTTCTTCTTTAATCTACTTGAATCGTTTTTATAGTTTTAGCATCCCCCTGAAAAGCCCCTCGGCGTAACAGCCTTTTGGGGACTTTCAAATGCACTTAGGTTGGTGATTTACTGTGTTATGCATATGTTTTCCACAAGATCATAGCTTTGTGTGTGTAGTGAATACTTTTCTAAAACAAAAGTTTTGCATTATTGGCATAATAGAAGATCATGCTTTAACGAATTTTTAATACAGTAAATCATTATCCAACTAACCGCCTACGACAGTCTTAACTTTCCCAGGGCGAAAGTGCATGACTTGATATTTCAAATCAAATACGAAGTCTTAGGTTAAGAAATTTTATCACAAGCTACAAATATTTTTTAATTCAACAACATATCAAACAATCTTTGTCTCGTATTCTAGTATTGCAATGTACAGTAGGTCTATCTCAATTTTACTGTATTAGAGCAGATGTCCTTTTTGACCAATAATTTCTGTTTTGTCCCGTGTGTATTTACTAAATCACGATTTCGATAAACCTTCCCCTTCATTCTCAAAGAAAACCTCCCAAGTAACAGCTCTCCACATTCTGTAAATTTTATCCATCCATACTGTATATTGTAAAATTTGTTTTTCGACGGTAGCTGTTTCGACAGGAAGGCATTATGTTATATACTTCACAGTTTCCCGGATGCACTTTTCCTTAAACTTTTTTTATTTTCCTTCTTTGCTTCACATTTTCTCGGACTACGACAAATTTTTGAGGTCACTTTTGAACACCCTGTATTAGATATATACCTGCATTTGCAGAAGCAAAAAAATCAAGAATTTATCAAAGAGCTGGAAAAACAACGTCAATTAGCGCAAGAAGTTTTGGAAAAAAGGGAGAGCTTGCACAGGGAGGCGGTGTGCAAACTGGAATCAAGATTGTTCAATGAGCAAGATGAACGTACCAGAACGGAGCAAAGATTAGTAGAAATGGAACGATACGTCCAATCCTCTGGCATCCCACTTAGTCTATCCCTCATCCAACAACAAAGGCTGGAAGGCATGGACTGCGACGGGGATAGTTCCAGGTGAGAACCTAACCAGCAAGATTACAGTTTATTGGTGATAAGATGTAGCGATAGGACAAAAATTGTTGTTACTACTCAGCGTAATGGACCTTTTCAAACTAGTTGTCATGAGGCATAAATGTTTTTTTTTTTTCACGACACCAGCATTAGTCAGCTTTATAAAGATGGCTTTACAAATGCTACAGAGATTGGCTAGGTATGATAATCGCAATGTTTTTAACTTGAGCTAGAGGTTTTTAACAGCCGCTCGGATGGCCTGGTGTTAAAAGCGTCTGCTTTGGGAGCTGTAGACTCTGATTTGGTTCCAAGTCGGGTCAAACCAATGACTTTAAAATTGGTTTTCACGGCTTCCCTGCGTGAGGCTCAACATTAGAGGGTTAGTGTGGAGATCAATCCGGCAAGTTTGGTTGTTGTCGCGTATGGAGAACAAGATTACCCTCGCTTAAGTGGTGAACAGGTTGCCAGCAACTAAGCGAGCTTGTTGCAGCGCTTTATTCGTTCGCTGGTAATAAGAAGATAAATATGGAACTAAATGAATAACTGTCCAGTGACAGAGCTATTTTGAAAGTTAGCGTGACTTTACTGATTTGAGACATTAACAAAGAGGAACCTAATGAAGGTTATGCCACGTTTAGTTCTTACTTCATGATTAGAGTACCAAGAATGTTCATTAAATTGTATAAATGTAAAAGTAAGTGCAACCTAAACGCATTTACTTTTTCGCTTCATAATGGCTAAACTGTTCATATTTTTGTGAGTAGAACGAATAGTCCATTTCTCGACGCATAAAGCATTTGATGTTGCCGATACGAAAGATTTTAAGAATCCTAAGCTGTATAAACGGTAACTACAATGCTAGTTGTACAGAACTGCACGACAGTGAACACTGTTTCGACCTATCAGGTCTCATCAGTGCAGTTAGTGTGACCAACCCTTACTCAAGGCAATATATAGGCTACCTGTGAAGGAATATAATACAGATGTATTTTGCATATTTATCCTCCTATAACTAGTACCAGTTTCAAAGTCATTGGTTTGACCGGACTGGGAATCGAACGCAAAAGCTACTGTTTCAGAGGCAGACGCTCTATCCACTCTTTCGCCTAGATTGTAAGCAAAGCTGCTGGCAATGAAAGCTGAATCTTTGCTATCGAAAGGAATTGAATTGAAATGCGTTGATTATGATATCGCTTTGCAATTTTTAGCACTTCCAGTGAAGTGGATGCGACCGAATTAATCAAGGAGCTTCGTTCTCTCACAGATGAGATAAGTTATCTGAAAAAACAAGCGTCCTGTCAATCATCAATGATATCTCAGATATGTGAAAACCCTCGAATTCAAGAGTCATTATCACTCAGTTGTAATGGGTTTGATACTGCAGGTGGGTTTTGAATATCGTTGAACAGCGAAACAGCTTGTTAAGATATTTCTTGTCCTGATAGATCTGAAATTTTAAGACATCGCTATCGGTGCGGTAGATGTGGGGTTCGATTCCCGGGTCGGTCAAATCGAACAGAGCATCGCCAGCGGCTCGTTTCTTCGGAGCTGTGCTACACGTTTCTTCGGAGCTGTGCTGCGCATGCGCTGAGCGGCAGAGACGGACCCCACCATTCGTTACACGATTCGGCGTAATACCGCGAGTTTAATGAAGATTTGATTTTATTTGATATAATTTGAAATTCGCTTAACATTGATAACAATTATCTAATTCTGCTTGGAAGATCGTAAACAACCGGTAAGTTAAAGCAGCAAAATTTCACCGGAAAAGCGTAGAAATAATGAGACTACTAAGCGGGTTCAGATTCACCTTCTCGTGTCGGGAGGATAAAAGGGAAAAAATCGTTATCAATAATTTGTTTTAGAAAGCATTAATGTCTTCCATCCTCCTCCTGCTGGCTATACGCAGATGACTCGATCCACAGACGGCTCCTCTTCTCAAACCAGTTTTGATAAAAGGTATTACGGAGTTTGACACGATCAACGGATAGCCTTGTTTAATATTCTACATTTTTGATGAAATTGCTGTATGCTTACCGGTATTTGTTTTATTTGCTGAGTTAACTGCATATTAATATTACTTTATCTAAGTTTTTCCACCTTAACCTTATGATTTCTGTTCAAGGTTTCTTATCAGTTGCGTGACTTAACTTGTACCTGTTTTGTCTCCAACCGTTACTATTTTTGTTCATCTGTCCGATTTTCCGTTTGTTCTTTTTTGACTTAGCAATTTCGGTTTGTCAGTCATGAGCAAAACTACAAATTTTACTGTTTGTGAAGTACAGCATTATGGTAAAAAACTTTTTTTCAAGGCAAATAGTTGATAAATCGTCCTTTTCATCGTTTGATTCCTCCATGAGGCAAATCAGTGATGAACAACATTCTACAGGCTTGTCACCTCTTGCTGTGTCAAGGTAAGAATATCGCGCAAATCTCTGCTTGTTTATGTTCTACTTCACGGGGGTTGACTCACGACTTCAGCTGGTAGTGTTTGACATGCAGCAGCTGCTGACTCAAAGAGTGCAAGCTCACTTTGCAACCTTCTCAAATGCTGTTGAATTTCGAGTTAAATTGTGATTTGGAACACCCATAGTTTTTTATGGTGAAAAGTCCGTATTTCCTCCACCATTTTCTGGGTTTTGTAACCATTGTTACTCTTGTTTTTGACTCTTCTCCTTTCTGCATGCCATAACGTTAACCTTTATGTGTCTTCTCTGTACTTGTACCGTTGTTATATTTTCTTCATTTTACTGTGTTCTTTATCGTGTGTTAAAGTTGTGGAAATAAAATGCGCTTCTGTACTACTACTACCGCGCAATCCAAATTATTGATTGGCACCTTCTCCCAGAACCCCAATATATTTCCGGGATTTTCTGTTGTTACTTTTGTGCTGCTTACTTTTCTTCGTTACATTGGTGTCCCACCCCAGTGGCTACGATTGAGTTTTCACTAACCATGGGTCTAAAGCAGATGACCCAATTTTCTCGCATTTGATTGAGTTGATGACTTTACCCGTAGGTAATTTGTTAGCATGTTTTCCACATTCCTATTTGCGTTTAGTACCACTTCTTGGACATACCTATTTTAGACTTTAATGAAGAAATGTCTTGCTTCGTCTTTTTTTTACTTCATTAATACTTGCAGGCAAATTCACGCTGTGGATACCCCTCCTCTCAGCAGTGGTTCAGGCAGAAAATCGCCACAAAAAATTGAAATTCCAGCTATGCCGGTTAATCTTTCCGATGCGTTCACAAACATTCGACTCCACAGGGAGTCGGGAGACCTCCAGCCGGTTGCAGTTACTGAATTAACTGAACATCCCACTTCTTTTTACAGTGCAATGGCAGGTACAACTATAATGATTGAGAAGTATTGCTCGTTGTAAAGAAGCCATTTCTAGCTCTTCTTGCAAAATTTAACGAAAAATTATGTATCCAGTCAAAGTTATTGTAGTGTGCCATGGATTATTTTTTGCACTACTGCACCGCGATATAAAGCGTTTAGAACATTGCCGAAATGTGATAAACTAAGAAAATCGCTCATTAGACCGACCTGTTAGCTCGGTTGCTAAGAACATCGCTTGTCGGTGCAGGAGGTGTGCGGTTCGATTCCCGGGTCGGTCAAATCGGACGCAGTGTCGCCAACGACTCGCCTCCGCTGCGACGTTTCTTCGTAGCTGTGTTGCTCAGGCTTTAAGCCGCGGAGATGGGTCCCGCCATTCGTTACACGCTTCGGCGTAATACCATGAGTGTAATGATTATTATATTTGATATGGTTTGAAATTCGCTTATTGATAAAAATTATCTTTTTTAGAAACTGCTGGACCGCTAGGTGACGCTAGTCATTTGACCGTTGTATGTTCAAAAAGAGAAGGACAAAGTTACGATTCCGGCACAAATTCAAGCAATGCTGACACAATAGTTGAAATGGGAAGTGACTTATCAGAAGTTGAAAAAACTCGTTTTGTTCCTCTCCCTTCCACAAACGACCGACCCCCTCTTCGCTACGGTACCCTCACATACGGCAACCAGCCAGCTGCTGGTCCACCTATGCAAGCAATATGGCCTAACGCTGGAAAGAATGTAGCTGGATCAAATTTAACTCCGCTTTGGCCACCTAGTTCTTTAGGATCCGGAAATCATTCGTCATTTGACGTTATTTCAGCACAATCGGACTCTTCATCCGATAGTGAAAATTCAATTGCAAAAGCGCAGGAATATCACGAGTTTTTACAAAAATCCGGAGCTCGTGAATTTCGAGTGCAACCGGTGAGTGAGTAGTTTTGCGTTTAACATTTCAGTGCTCAAAGTATTGTTGTGGCTGGAAAAAGTTTTTGTGTTCTTGGCTTCGATAAAAAGTTCGCTACTGTTTAAAAGTTACTAATAATCATTTTGAAATTTTTAACAAAACACTGTAGTTCAATTCGATCTAATTTATCACCAAAAAGTGAAGAGTTCAGTTTGATGAGGTCGTCGATATTATACTCCTTATAGAAAATGCAAGGGTTTTGCTTAAACTTTAGGATGTTAACATTAAGGTGTGTTTATCAAGGTGAACCGTTCTGTGCCAAGAGATCCTTCTTATCCAAATCCTAATACTACTATGAAACACCCGTCCGCTATTCCTGCTAATCGGGCAAGAACAGCGGAGTTAATTCCGGTATGTAAACTTGTAGTGATTTTTATTAGGTCTACTAATATTTACGAGGAAAACACTGATATATAATTTGTGTTTTGGTTAAAGAATTTGCATGTGAATTGCCGTGGACCCTTCTAATTACGTTAGTAATGGCCGGGTTTTGGTGTGGAATACGGGGTCTATTCGTAGCTTGCTGCGGATACACTGAAAGCTGACTATTGTCGCCGAGGTGAAGGAATTTCGGTTGAGCAGTGTCGCCAACGGCTCGCCACCGTTGCGACGCTTCTTCGGAGCTGTGTAGCCCAGGCGCTAAGCCGCGGAGATGGGCCCCGCCACTCGCTACACACTTCGGAGTAATACTGCGAGTATAATGAAGTTTACTACCTAGCTAAATATTTTGTATCCAGTTCTCTACTGACTCCACACTTGAGCTTAAAAAGTTCACCGAAAATGTGTTTTCATTTTACGTCAGACCAAACTCGGAAATTTGGCTCTGTTTATGAATAAATAATTTCAATGACAGGTTCCTCCTCCAAGTTCCAGTGCTGCTCCCAGACGTCGGGCTGACCGCCGGCCTCCTGCAGTCGAACAAGATGACAACGAAGAAGACCGCGCTTTTATGGCAGCACCGGACAAACGAATTTGCCCAGTCTGTCATGAAGTGTTTGGTTCTGAAGCGACCCAAAGTTATATGCAACGCCATATTAACGGACATTTTAGTGAGGATGAACCTGATTTGAATCAAATGCCCTGACAGGCCAAGTGCCTAGTGGTCTTTGGCCTTCGTCGTAAATTTGCTGAAACTAATCGAGTCACTAAACAGGCAAGGCTTTTGTTATCAAAGAATCCGTTTAGTATTTGTGCAAATAAGCCGGTTCGAATGCTGATTCAAGACACCGCTATCGACGTGGGGTTCGATTCCCGGGCTATTCAAATTAGACGGTGTTTCGCCACCTCTGCGACGTGTTTTCGGTACTGTGTTGTCCAGGCGCTAAGCCGAGAAGATAAACCTCGCCATCCGTAACCCCAAGTATATTGAAGATTTGCTTTTTTTGACTAACCAAAATTACGGCAAATGCTTGCTCTTGGGCAGAATGTTTTTCTCATTCAACTGAAGCAAGCATTGTGGCGAACGTGGTGCTGCAGTGCCTATAGGTGGTTGAACCTACGAGTGGGTTTTATATCTTACGAATGGTAAAAGTAAGTGCTATTTTGTAGAATAGTCATTGTTCGTGAGTTGCAATAATTAATTAGATTCGAGAGTAATTAACACCCTACTGCAAGAACTAATGGTCATTTTTGATTTTCTTGAATTTTCAATTGTCTGGCCAAGTTATTTCATTGTTTGTGTCTATTATTTTTCTTGTGCGGTAAGTGGTTTTTAATTCCTGCATGATTTATTTAATTAATGGCGGGGTTTATAGTTTTGTTTTCCTCGACGCGATTTGCAGTTTTGTTTGTAATATCGTGTTATTCCCGTGTTCAAAACACACTTTTTCGGTGTACCGGTAATAAGTTTGAATTTTGTGAGTCTTTACTTATTTGGTCAAACATTAGTATTATTGTAAGATGCGCTTTCTTTTTTCGCAAAGAAGAAAATGGGGCGCTAAGAGTAAAACACAAAGTCATACGAACGGCCATTATTGTTGTCTTGCGTTAGTGAATGACGCTTCTCCCATTTGCTGCTGTTTCTATTTTGCTTATCGGAGATATTTGAATTATCTAATGGAAAAACGCAGCATGGAAGCATTGTAGAGAATTGAACCTGCGATCTTGCAATACAATTAGTACCATTGTGAGATATAGTGGTGATATTGGCTATAAACTTACGCTACTTTTACGTCTTAGTTGTTCTTTTTTCGGTTCTGATAAGCTTAGATTAGGCATTCGTGTGTTTTTGTTGTACTAGAACAGTGACTATTTTGGCGGTACCTTGTTATTTTTGATGGTCGATTTCAAACTTTGTACATTTTATAGCATCTTAAGCTGAACAGATGACCTTGATAACGTGTTTGATGTGTTCTTGGCTCCTGTTTCCAAAACCCGGGTTCGATTATTGCGTAGATCTAGCCTAGGTTTTTTTTTCGGCGATTCAAACCATTTGTTCTCTCTTCTCAGGCTGTTGATTTTTGCGTATAGTATGATATGGCAGTGCATACTGAGACTTGAAATCATACGAGGCAAAAATCACAAAACCTAATTATGATTCGCTTACTCCTTAACCGAATTTTTGCAATCGTCAATTTATGAGTAATTCCGCTTCTGAAAAGCCTATTTAGATTTGTGTTGGCACCATTATGTGTGTACTCTCGCTAAAAACGGTTTGTAAATATTGTTCAAAATATGTTAATATGTTCACGCAGACAAATATTGTACTGAAGAATTTTATTTTTGTGAAATATTTCTTTGGCGGAATATCATTTCTGCGAAATTATTACAGTAGCGTCATTGAGTTTTTGCTAATGCCAAAAAAAGTCAAATAGTAGCTTGCAGTTGTTTTATTTTGGACCTAGAGGAAAGTTTACTTTCAACAGTAACAGTAGTTTTTGTCTTACGACTCATACTCATACGGTCTTGGCCGATAGTCGAACCAATCGCGTAAAAACTGTTTTTTGAATGGTATTAAAAACCTGATTGAACTGAAGTTAGCTTTAACGTGCAAATCAAGATTGAAAGACTAGACTTCCCGAAAATATTCACAAAATGGCCAAATCATATCCCTATTGATGGCATTATCGTCCAAGCAAAGTACAATGCTATTGATTGATTGAAATTTAATGTGGCTGTGTTATCAATCGTAATCTTGTGTTCAATTATGTTGAAAATAAAACCCAATATTGGGGCATGGTTGGTTAGAGTTTTTATAACCACATTTGAATGATTTATGGCGTTGGAATGGCAAAGTACTTTTCAAAAGTTTGTTTGCTGTTTTAGAATTGTATGTTTAAACATGACCTACATATTGTTGCGTTATCCATTGCTGGTTTTCAAGAGGTCTGTTCTAACTTGGTTGTTGCATAGCTTTATAATTCCAACGCACATTTTGAACTGCCTGTGGTGACAGTCTACAGTTTATGTTGATTGAAAACTCGGTTATGCGATTACTGCATAATTATTTTTCTGTTTTGGATTTTGCGTTCTTTTGTTTTTCAATTATTCGTGAATTTTTATTTCTCAATACAAGCTTCTCGCACTGAAAATGATAGTTTTGGAAGTTTTCTTGAGCTGCTAGTATTTCAATCAGGGATAGAAGCTCTACTAAATCAAACTATACCAAAACGTCATTGATTTCTTTGTATTTTTGAATGTAGCAAATTTTGATTAGAATATGGGCTGTTTGTACTTTGTAAATGATATTTTGCTCTGCTGCCGTTTATTTAAGCCAAGGCATACTAATTTATCGTCACTGCAAATTTTGCGCCAAAAGGTTTTGTAAACCCAAAGAATATTTAAATTAAGCTGAAATGTCTGTTCTACGTGACTTAGAACTTGTTTCAGTTCTCAGACTTGAACCGTAAATTTGCTGTGTACATAAACATGTCCTCCGAAATATGAGCTTCTACGTATCAAACTTGTTAGTCGGGTATACTTTGATATAAATTTGTTAATATATCATACCTGGGAATTTCCAGATTTTTCCTTAGACAACCGTGATTTGCCCGGGTGCGGAAACGCGAAGTTGATAAAAATCTTTTGCGTAGCTATAGGTGTAGCGCGCTGCTAAACATTCTGCTAGGTGAGTGCTAATTCGTTAATATAAATGGGCGTTTTCACGGAACTGTTCACCTAACCCGCTTGATGCTAATAAAATGAGCGATTACCTCGATTTTATTAAGAAGAAATTAAGGTATTGTGGCGGGCCACTAGTATAAACAAGTCGAGCGGTATTCAACTATTCATCTACAAAGGCTTTGTCCGTGACCGGCTGACGTCATCGATGCGCCAATTTGCGTTTTGAATGGTTGCTATTCGGATATTCCGCACATCACGTGACGAGATAGGACAGTTAAAAATTAGCGCCTTTTCAGTTTTGGTGGGCTGATCTACCGCGGTTTTTTTAACAACTTGTTAAACGTCACTGTTGGTAGAATGACTTGGTCATGTTTCAAGCATTCAAATCATCTGGCGCGAATGAAGAGTAAACTGGAGATGCACTGGGAATGGGATGACAGCTGCCAGGCTTCACGTAAATCGCACTGAATTGTTAGCTCGTTACTCATATTTTTTACGACATTCACTAAAAATTTTAGCCAGAAAATTCCTTTAGTGAGTAGTCAATGTAATGATAGGAAATGTTTAGATTAAAAAGTTAAAGAAAGTTCATGAACCAGCACTGAGCATAAAAGTGAAAAAATTAGTCTAGCAGTTTATGAAAAAAATTTAAACAACCATGCAGTACAAAAAGACGAAAATATTTTGTGACTTCCGTTTTCAGATTTTTGTCTCTACTTGAACATCTTCAGTCTTTTACGATCATAATCTGTTAATTGTAACTGTAAACAGAACTACTGCAGCTTTAAGAAAGATCACTGTTTAATACAGTCGTCTGATGCAGTGTTTCCAAAACCAGTTTGCTGGTGTGTAGACAGGTAGAGCTGTAGAGTAATCAGTCTACTCCCTGAAAAAAATTTTGATTTGGTCTGGTGGCTTCCAGTTTTCTGCTCCGCTCTTGATTTTCATTGAAAATGACAACTTCCAATCACGTCGCTTATGGTAAAAACTCTTGTAATGGTTTCGTCCCCTCCCTCAGACAAGACAAAGTGGCTACTTCCAGTCATGTCACATTTCGTAAGAACTCCATTAACGGCCCAGTCCCATCACAAAGACAAGACACAAATATGGTGGTGAATTTTTTTGCCAAACCAGAACTTTCTAAATGTATGGAAGATCTTTGTGGAAAAGACCCAGTTCAAAATCCATCAATTTCACCACTTACACCTAGCAATGGAATCAGAAAAGGTTCAGTAGTCTCGTTCGAAGTTCCAATCCCTATTAATGGTCCTGTCCCCCCACTGAGTCCAGATACTTTGGCAGATGTTCTTGCCCAACCACAAGTTCCAAGATTTGTGGATGGTTTTCATAGAAAAGACCCTGATCGAGATACGTCAATATCACCACTCATACCTTGCAATGGAATTGGAAATGACTCAGTAGTCTCAGTCAAAGTTCCAATCCCTGATGAAGAAAAAAACCCTTCTGCTTATTCCTCATTTTCGTCTCAAAAGGTGAGGGGATTGACCTATTCATGTGTTGGTGTACTATCAAAATGTGTTATTCATCACTTCATTTTCAGATTATTGATATTTGCAATCAGCAATCACTTCATGATTGATATTGCAATCAAATTACTGATAGGCTAATCATTTTGTTTAGTAGAGTAGTTGGGCATAATTTTTTTACTAGACTACCGGAATATGATGTACATCGTACCGGTATGCAAAATTTGGGGCTTGTTTTAATTCATGGTTTTGGGTTAGGGGCTAGGCTCTAACCCCTGCTAGTAACTCACTAGCGCCCTTAGCAGTCCTTGTGCTTGTGAAATGCAGGATATCTCCGCCCAGTGTTCCCTCTAGGATTTTGACTAGTTGCAAACTTGCCCAAATGATAAATTCATTGAAATTTTTGCCCAAAGATTTCACTACTTCGAGGACTCTCATACAAATTTTTTATATTAAATTTGCTTTTCCAAGATACTAGCTACAGTCTTGCATTAGAAAATTCAAGTTTTTTGTTTTAAGTTTTTCAGTTTTGCATTTTATAATATTAATTTCTGGTTCAAAATCAGTAAAATTTGCCCAAAAATTTCGCATTTTTCTCAAATTTCTCACTCTAGAGGAAACACTGTCTCCTCTGCCTGTTATAAGATGGTGCTTCGGCTAATTTAAACAAGCTCCCAAAATTTTACTTGCTTAGTTGTTGATTTATATAAATTCCTAAACCTCATAATTTTTTTTGGGTGTATTTTGAGTTGATGGTAGACTAAATTGGATTGTATGAGTTTTTAATTAAACCATAGTTTGCTCATCAGTGTTTCCTCTAAAATTTGAGAAACATGCGAAATTTTTGGGCAAATTTTACTAATTTTGAACCAGAAATTAATATTATAAAATGCAAAACTGAAAAACTTAAACAAAAAACTTGAATATTTTAATGCAAGACTGTAGCTTGTATCTTGGAAAAGCAAATTTAAGGCAAAAAATTTGTAAAAGGGGTCCTTAAAGTAGTGAAATCTTTGGGCAAAAATTTCAATGAATTTATCATTTGGGCAAGTTAGCACTAGTCAGAATCCTAGAGAGAACACTGTTGCTCATTTTTATAATGTATGCAAAAAATTAGCAAGCATTAGCAGGTCAGTGTGGCTTGAAGAGTACTTGGGACTTTGACAATGAGTACCAAGTACTTAACGGCTTAACTCAGCTGTCTAATGTTATTTTAACAATGCATTTTATTCTTGTGCATTGCACTGTGTGAGCTTCTTTGTTGATGTCTTTCATGCTAGAGAGGAATGGTTTGCCACATTTAAACTAAGCAAAATGAAGACATCAAAGGTGAAGCAATTAAAATTATGATTTGATAATGGGAAATCTAACTTACAGAGAAGTGGACTTATTCAGTACTGCTTCAAAAATGTTACTAAATTTTGTTTCTGATGTTATTTATGTATTTTATGTTTGTGTACAAATTTATCCCGTTTGTTTTTCTATGCGCAAATTTCCCCTAAGAGTGTTGTTCTAAATGTGTCAAAAAGTCTTTGATGATTGAGCTCAAAGTGCAGAGTGAGAAAATTGGTTTAAGTGCTGATAGTATATAACTTGTCGTGTTTAATTTTCAGTCAGATGATTCGAGTGAAGTTGATTCAAGTCGCAAGAAATTGATGTCTACACCAGACACATCTTACATTGATATGAACTTGACTGACAAAGTTGCCAAACCTAAGTCCAGTGGTGATGAAGTAGATCCAGGTTGTTTTTGTCTTAGGTAAGTAGCCAGCTTTTGTGTGTTGATGCGTTGCATCACCAAAAGTTATTTGTTTTTCAGATACATATCAGACGGTGTTGTAGCAGCTACAGATTTTGTGAAGACCCACCAAAAAATAATAATATTTATCATTAAAGTGATTTTGGCATTAGGTGAGTGTAAGCTTATGATTATGTTAATTAAAGTGAGTGCAGCTGTGTTATTATATGGATAACGACATTAGTGATCGATAAAACTGGTTTTGCGAGTATTGCTTAGCATGACAGGAATATGACGTAAAGTGTGAATGGCTACTATACAGTCGTTAGCTTACAGCTAATTGTTTACTCTTACCAACAAGTCAAGAAATAGTTTGTTAGCTTATGGGTGTGGTCTCGCAAAAAGAAAACAAACGTTGTGTTTCTTTAGATTATGTAGTAGTAAACAACGTAAGTTGCGATAAGCAGGAATTAGTGTAAATATTTAAACATTACTTGGATTTTAAGAGCATTACTCAACGTCCATTCATGAACTGGTTACGTTACTACAAACGTGATTTTCTCCTAGATGCCATCACCACGTGCTACGTTTCGAAAGTTACGCTTGAATGATCTTAAACTCGTTAATTTAAAAAAAATCAAAAGGGGTTTGAAATTTTTAGGATCACGGGAGCGATGGTGTTGTTTTTTTCTCTGAATTCTCTCTACTTGCTCAGTGAATGGCCCAACAGAACTCGATTAAACTCCCCTTTTTTTGAAATAAAGATTTCTGAAATCGTTATGGCAGCTTAACTGTCCAAATCTAAACGCTGAAACGTTATCGGTAAATTAAGAATTTCGGTATTACTTGGATATTTTGTCTCTATAACATTTTTACCTAAAATTGTCTTGAAAAAGACCTTATACAAATCAATTAGATCATTATATTTCTGTGAATGAACTTCATCGACCTGTCCTAGGGCTATTTGACGGGTTGCGGGCACTTTAAAATTTCAAATAACTTAGATTAACCAAAACATTCATATTCATATATAGTTTTTGGCGACTGCTCCAATTATGATGTGTGTGATAATGTCTTCGTAACTTTTTTGTGAATTCAAATGTCGTATGGAGATGATGTTGCGATAAAATTGACTATTTGACAGATATACAAAGGCTGTAACTCTTACCACTGTTTTGTGGGCTTAGGCAAGGATGTTTTATACGTAAAATACTGCAAGATATTTAGTAAAATATACGAATTATTGAATTTTTCGGGTACACTATTAAAAGATGTTGTGTACGCTTTTTCCATTTATTGTGGTAGCTTTTGCTTATCGTGCCTTTTCAGTTGAAAAAGCGTTTTCGTCTGACTCTTTACTAAATGCATGTTACTGGGTGGCCCTGTTGCGGTCTCTTCGCAGAAACCAATTCTGCATCAGCATAGCAATTATGGTATTAGATCTGTTGGGAATGTGATAACAAGGTGTTGTATGCGCAGGTAACTCCTTGGAAAAGACAAATGACTACTACCAGACTAGTGCGAGCTTCGCACACTGCTGTGATAAGCAGTGTACAAAATCACAATTTAGCTTCTTATGTTTTTTGCAGGGAGTCGAACCGTTTAATTTTTCCGGTTCCGGTTAAGGTTTGGTTTGGGGTCAACAGCGGTTTCAAATTTCGGTTCAATTCCGATTAAGATTCAGATAAATTGAAACGCTTCGGTTTGGGTTCGCTCCAGTAAAAAATATTTCAAAACTGGTTTGTAAAGTTTCGGTTCAGGTTCGCAGTAAAAAATGGTATAATTCTTGTAACACTATTTAAAAAAATAAAACGTACAAAGCAATTTTTCTTCGCATTGACAGGCCAGTATAATGCATAAAATACTAGTAGTAAGGCCAATGTCGAGATAAATTGTTACTATGCTCTGACACCGGCGGCCTATACTTTGATAAGAAACATATCTTCACATTGACGGGGCGTGTACTACGGACCGGGTTTATCAAACGTAAAAGACTTCTTCACCTTGCCGAGATTACTCGCTTAAGTGACTGTTATTTTGAATTCAAACCAGCTTCAAAGTGACGCGTGTGACCTCACGGAGCGAGCCGCTTTTTCAATCGGTTCGGATTCGGTTAAGGTTCGCAAGTACCCAAATTATTCGGTTCAGTTCCGGTTCGCTCTTTGCGATTTTGAAAAATACGGTTCGGTTAAGGTTCTACAAAAATAGCATAAAACCTGTTTATAAAACTCCGGTTCCGGTTCGATTCGACTCCCTGTTTTTTACAACGTTTCAGGCTATCATTCATACTATCTTATTTCATTCCCTTTTAAATGACATTCTGCAAGTTCAGATAAGATACTTCTTCTTTGCTGTTATGTCATGTTTTGTGATCTTATTTTACGGCGTGCTTGTGCGTATTTTTAAAATGCTGTACTTTTCATTTCAGGAGTTACAGTTTACATGCTCGTCGCTCTTGCAACCAATTTCAATCGTGCTCTGCCCTTGTTCATTATTTGGTGCTTAGTGTTTTTATTTAAGACGTATTCCATTTGCGCTAGATTATTCGGTCCTCGAATTAGACATCAATGTTTGCCCGTTACAACGTTTTTATCTGGGAAAAAACGCTTCATGAACAGGTAAGTTAATTACGTGTAGGCGAAAAACTTGAGGGTCAAAAGAGGTTAACATTTGTCTAATATGTTATTACGATGGTGATTTATTGCAGACCAACGCGATTCGTTGACTCATGTGTTAGTTATCACTTAAATGAGCAATGTGTATTAGGCAATTAATTTTTGCCGTTAGTGCATATTCAGGAATGTTGATTTTGCTAAAAATAATGTTTGAAGTATGAGTAACGTCTCACTTATATTGAGAATTTTATAAAAAAAAACTTTTCAAGAGACTTTTGTAAAAAAATGAAGAATTTCAGCATCACATTTTTCACTTGTCAGTAACTTTATAAAGATAATAATTGTTTACTTTTCTGTTAATGTAGTAATACTTCCTAGATAGTCAAAAAATGGTGATCCATCAGCTACATCGCTGAATTTTAACTCTCGTTTGGACCCCACCTATGTTACTCACTTTGATTATGAAAATATCCTCCCTCTACTGAAGTTGGACTAACCATCGTGTTAAACATCGAGTACATTGTCATACTGTAGGCCTGTGCCGTGCGGTACTGTAAGGCTTCATTGTTTAGACTGATGATTTGTGTCGCCCTAATTGGATTAACGGTATGGATTGCCTTAGACACAGCGAAACGGCCCCATCAACTTATATCATTGGCAGGATATTTAACTTTTCTTTTCGGATTGTTCATTACCTCGAAGCATCCAAATAAGGTAAGCCATGATTTCACTTTTTAAACTTTTTTTTAATAAAAAACGTACCTTCCTATATACATACTTTACATTACCTAGTGCCAGTACAGAGCGCTTCGTGGAACACCCGTATGTCGCATTAGTTACTGACATAAATGGGGGGTGGTTGACTGCCGTGGTGAAATGGCTGAGATTTTGGGCTTTGGAACTCAAGACCCTTGTTCGATATTACCCTAAAACAGTTTTGGTATTTGTCAGAAGAGTACTATATTGTTCCAAATGAAGTCCCATTTGCATCGAACGTGAGGTAATGAGCACTAAAAGTAGAAGCCTTTTTGCGTTGTCTTCATCCGAAACTTTTTGATTTTTTCTTGTTCAATGCTTTAACAATGACTATATGTTACCTTATATGAATAAAACGAAAAGAATAATTGATTGGCGGTATAGAACTTGAGAATAGCTTTGAAAAAAGCTTTTTTCGCTTTAGGCTTCAAGAAACCCTTTGTCATAACTTATAGAGTAGCTTTGAAGAAAGCTGTTTGTCTCAGTGACTCTTTTGAGTAGCTTTGAAAAAAGCTGTTTGTCACGAAAAGCTTGTGGGACAAACAGCTTTTTTCAAAGCTACTCAAAAGAGTCACTGAGACAAACAGCTTTTCTCAAAGCTACTCTAAGAGTTATGACAGAGGGTTTCTTGAAGCCTAACGCGAAAACAGCTTTTTTCAAAGCTATTTTCAAAACAACAAGAATTACGACGCAATTGCTGGCCACAGCTAACTTATAATTCATGAGTTTTTTGATGTTTCATTGCAATTCATTTTACTAACACTTTTGCAGGTTGTTTGGAGGCCCGTCGTGTGGGGCTTGGTCATTCAGGTGTGCGTTGGTGTAATTATTTTGCGAACTGAAGGTGGATTTGTAGCATTTAGCTGGGTCGGACACTTAGCTCAAGTATTCATTGGTTACGTGAATGCTGGTGTCGATTTCGTTTTTGGAAAAGGTTTTGACCACTATTTTGCATTCAGGGTAAGTCGATTTTTGTTTAGATCAAGTTCTTGACGTTGTAGTATAAAACATGTCCTTTTTCAGGTCTTGCCCATAATCCTGTACTTCAGCGCGTTTATATCTGTCATGTATTACTTGGGCGCCATGCAGTGGCTAACATTCAAAATTTCCTGGTTGATGCAAATTACGTTGGGTACATCTGCTACGGAGTCCATGGTGGCCGCTGGTGAGATATTTTGCTGAGGTTATTGAGCAAAAAATTCAACAGTAATTGAGGGAGTCTGCGAAGTGAGCTTGCGCTCTTTGAATCAGCAGCCACCAGATTTGTCAAATGCAATCAGTTTCAGCCGCAAATCGAACCCGTCACGCTTGACAAATAAAATAATTTGCTTTGCTCACGTAGAATCTGCAACCTGCGCGTGGTTACCATGTCTCTGACAAATAATGAAGATTTTGTGACCTAATTTATACCGCTTCTGTCACGTAGATGTTGTGTATTATACGTAATCCAGTACTTGCTCTTCACTGTTGCTAATGACAATTGAACTGAGTGGATTTTCTAAAAAAATAATAAAAATTAACTGCATTAGGGTGTAGGGATGTGCCGGATACCGGATATATATCCGGTATCTGATATATACCCAGTATCCGGATATATATATCCGGTATCCGGCACTATCCGGCGCTTTTTGAGGTATCCGGTATCCCGCCGGATAGTACTTTGCTATCCGACCTGATACCGGATATTTTCAAAGTTCAGGAAAATTGCGTAGAGTAGACTCGGTAAAAATAAAATTTACCTTTTAGATCTATGTGAAAAAATTTGGAGCAAGTTTGAAAACTTTAATTTTGTTTGGACTTGGTACAAAAAGTAGAACCGAGTTCAAACCTTAGACTGCGTTGGCAATTTTTATATCAAGTGGATTTAAATTTAGTTAAGTTTTTTTTTCGGCGTTGCAAGTTTTGTCATCAGGAAAGCCACTGCAATGGTGTAGCAGTAAGGCAGTAATCAATCGGCTTCACACCGAGACGGTATAACTTCGATGACCACCATTGCTGTCTCCTGTGAAGACCATGCAAATAATTTACGTTTAAAAGCCTGTCTTCTGTCCTGTAACTTGCACGTTCCTTTTTTGTTCGAAATGAAAAAAACAAACGCAATGAGCAGCCGACATAGGCGCTCGAAGGCAATCGGCAGGGGGAGAGAATTTTTATAGAAACTTTGTTTTGTACGATTCAAGGTACCAGTAGCATTGTAGTGAATGTGCATCTGCTTTTAAATGTTCTGTGGTTTTTGTAACGTTAAGTAAGTTGAAGTCTTTAATTCAACGTTCTTAGTTCATCAATTGACTGTTTGTGTTAAAAGTTTGACGTAATTCACCCATCATTGTTGATTTACGGCAGGATCGTTTTTTTGCAGTAATTTTATGGTGTTTACTATAAACCATGCGTTTTTTAGCAGCTCTGATAATTGTGAAAATTCAAATTCAAACTTGCTTTTTACCAACCGCTTAGCGTAGTGGTTAAAGACATCGCTATCGGTGTGGGAGGCTCGCCACTATTGCGACGTTTTTTTTTTCGGAGTTGGAAATTGTGTTGCACAGGCGCATAGATGGGCTCCGCCACTGGTATAGTGACGATTTGATCGTTTTTGAAGTTTGCTTTTGATGGGTATCACAAATTGCTCACAAGCGCAAAACCGCAAAAATCAACAGTGTGTGGTAATTGTTAACTCGATTGCTTTACTCGTAAAATCATGCCGCTGACGCGGTCCACACGCTTGACAGTTTTCCTCTCGCTTTATATATAGCATGAGCGCAAAATTTCGTGAAAACAATGCTAAGATCTTACGCTGTTACATTTTGGAAGTGTTTTAGCGGCCTTGCCATATGTATGCAGTCAACTTTTAATATAATAATGAAAACACCTCGGAGGCCGGACATAATTATGTCCTCTTCGGTATTAGACCTGAGGAAGCACTGTTCCTGTTACCGCCGATTAGACGTATATGGTGGCTGACTGACTTGGCGTCCGATTTCGGCGCACTCTTCACCAAAATCCACTCTTTTAACATAATTCTTCTTACTCGAAATTAAAGCCCAGCATTGAAAACGTGTTGATACACAAACGTAGTGTCGTGGATCGTAGTTTAATCAAAAGCGATCAATAAGATGGTCATTACATCAACTGAGCTCCTGCCGCTCGACCGCGTTACCGATTCGGATAACTTAGAGTAATGAAGTCCATTCTTAGTGACCCAACTGACCCAACGCTTTTGAAAGTTTCCTGTGTGTCACACAGTGCTGCAAATTCGAACGAACTCGATCATTTTGCCGAACTCGAACTTGAACTCCAAAAAATATTTTTGCTGAACTCGAATAAAACTGTTCTAATTCGAGTTCATTGGAAAGGTATTTAAATTTTTGAAAAGAAATGAAAAATCACTACGAAATATAGTCTGTTGTGCAAGTAGTCACAATCCGCGTAAATTGAAGTTACGATTTTACCAAAAGAAAAGCTGCATGTCGTTTATTTGTTCATGCTATTGCGATCTATATTTTTATCTTTTTCATTGCATGAGCACCGGCGGTGAAAAAGTTGTCGCGATTTTGGATGTTCATCTGCCTGAACTCGAACTTGAACTCGGATTTGCTAAAATAGGTTGAACTCGAATAAAATTCGATCGAGTTCGCAGCCCTGTCACATGACCTCATGCGATAGATAGATAGATAGCTCATGCGATAGCTTCGCTAGTCGAGCAAAACGATGGCGCGGAGTCGTGGACAAAGAATATCAAAATATTGATTTTGTCTCAGTGCTATACTATCCGGTATCCGGCCGGATAGTGACGCACCGGATATCCGGTTCCGGCAAACTTGCTATCCGGCACATCCCTATTAGGGTTTTCCGTTCTTTCTTTGAGAACTTAGGTTACACTTTGAGCTTGATCCCTGCTGATGTTTGCTTGCAGGAAATATCTTCGTCGGTCAAACAGAATCTCCTTTGCTGATTCGTCCTTACATTGATGATCTTACTACTTCGGAACTGCATGCTGTCATGACTGCCGGGTTCGGAACAATCGCAGGAAGTGTTATGGGGGCTTATTTGGGCTTTGGGGTAAGTTGTAAGGTGACTGTTAAGTATGGTCTCCGAAAAATCAATCCATTGTCTATTCTAGGATAAAGGGGGCAATAGGAATTGGTTTCCGTCTTTTTCCTACAATATTGTTGCACTTATATTTTCATTTTAGTTAATTACACGGCGAACTTTTGCACTGTTTTTTTTTTTGTAATCATTAGTAATGAAAGTTAATGCTAGTGGTTGAAGAAGTGCATAGTGTGAAAAAACTTGGGTTTAAGGAGATCGTATTGCCTCTATTCATTCTGAAGTTTAATTTTAAAGTGTTTATTTGTTCAGATTCAACCAGTGTATGTCATTACTGCTTGCGTTATGGCAGCGCCTTGTTCTTTGGCAGTGTCTAAACTCGTCTACCCAGAAACAAAAACATCAAAGTTTAAGACAACGGATGGTTTGATCTTGGAGAAAACGTAAGTTGGAAATATTTTTCGTTAATAAACACAAAATTATTATTACGAAACAATTACAGCGAACAAAACAACGTAATTGAAGCAGCCTTTGTCGGAGCATCGCAAGCCATATCTTTAGTTTTAAATATCGGAGCCAACTTAATAGCCTTTCTTTCTCTATTGGCCGCTGTGAATGGATTTCTTGGGTGGTTTGGAAGTTTAGTGGATTGCGAAGGATTAAGTTTTCAGGTAATATTTATCAGATTATTTGTTGCAAAGGATTCGAGCTAAACACACCTGATTATTTATTTTATAATCGAAATTGCTTTTATGTACTGACTGGTTGTTCGTAAACAACGTTAAAAAATTTTATTACAATTTTGTAGGTTGTATGCTCTTATCTATTCATACCAATGGCGTTTTTGATGGGTGTGGAATGGCAAGATTGTTTCAAGGTAAGACAATGTGACTTTATTAGGTTCGATTCCTGGGTAATGTGCAAACCATCGGTTTTCAACTAGGGCCATTGATCCTCATATGAGGTTTCGAATGTAATAATGGCGATTAAGCACTTAAGACCAGCGGACGGCTGTTGATTGCCATTACAAATTCAATACTGACTGAAAATCTTAATGCTGAGTAGGGCGCTGGTGTTTGGGAATCTCTAGAAGTGGACCAGAAAAAGTTAAGAACCAGGATCGATTGTAATTTTATCTTTGATCAACAGGCTGCAGAACTAATCGGAATGAAGATATTTTTCAATGAATTCATAGCATATGGTGAGTTAGCCGAAGCGATAAAAGCGAGAGACAATGGGACGATTCCGAGAATTGATTCCTCCGGTATCAACTGGATTTCAGAGCGAACTGAAGCTATTGTTACCTACGCACTATGTGGTTTTGCCAACGTTGGTTCGCTTGGAATTATGCTGGGCGGATTAGGTAAGAGCAAAAATGAAGTTATTTACTGTGCTTTGTCAATTCTGTTAAACTACTCCTGTCTTCCGTAAGCCGGGCCTATACTCTTATAAGCATTTTAAGCACTTATGCAATATGCAGCACCATCTCTGCTTAATTGTATCTGGTCATAAACGGGTAATCCAAAAGCATGCTGCATTGCTGCTACAGCCAAATAAAGCAAAGGTTGTGTCGGATAGTGAGAGCACAAGCGCTTGAAATGAGCACATTAGGATGTTTCATAATTTCACCTTTTTTAAAATTAAAAATGCTTGGGGTGTCATCAGGTGGGATTTTGGTCACAATCTAAGAAAACAAATTTTTTTTGATCGGACGTTGTTTCGAGGGCGTCCCGCTCCCCCAAAGTTTGAAATTTCTTATCGCGGGAAAATTTGTTGGAAAAGTACGATAACTCTTAAATGAAACGAGATAGAGAATAGTGCTAGATAAAAAAAAAATGGAATGGTCGACTTCCTTTCTGTAGTCAATACATTTTTAGTCGCTAACTCCAACAGAAAGGAAATTATTTGCAAAAAACTGTTTTTGGGCCACGTTTTTTGCTTTTTCACTCTGCAGTGATGCGGAGTCTCAAAGTTACGATATCGTAAAATTTCTTCCAATTGAGAATAAGGTACATGTACCTAATAAGGCCCGCTAACACAATTTTTGCTCTAACTCAACCACTGCTTGAAATATTTGCTTGAAAGTTGGTATTTTATTAGTATAGGGTTCGTGGTCATCACACAATGAAAGCATATTGCGAAGTGATGATTCACTTGATTTTTACAAGCAAAACAAAAAATTACAAAAGTGGGCCTTATGAGGAACACGTGTTGCTAGTAAGGCCCACCATTATTTTAGTTAAATTTCACCATTAAAATACTGCAAATATGCAGTAATTACCAAGGCACGCTCATAAAGCTTCAAGAATTCAAAAAAGCAAACAGCTATGTACAGAAAATATTGAACTAAAGACTTGGGTTTTCAATCTCGTTTCGGGTCGAACCAAACATTTAAAACTTGCTTTCCCAGGTTTAGCCAATCACAAATCAGCTTTAAATCCAACACTATACCTAATAACAAGTCTTGACAGCATTTAGCTGAATTGCTGTGCAAGTAACCTAACTACAACTGCTCCTTTGATACTCTAGCAAGACTAATCAAGCAGATGGGCCTTATTAGGAACATCTACCTTCCTTATGAAAATGCTTTGTTTTTCATTACGTCTAAAAATTTTTTTGCAATAATCCGCATTTTTTATTCACTAGGAAGTGTACTTTTGCGCAAAATTTTCAAACCGAAAAAAACTCGCCTCCAATTGCTAAAAATTAAAATTTGACTTTTACAAATTTTACTTCCAACGCTGAAATTTCTTATAGCTCTAGAGCAGTGGTTCTCAAACTGGGGTCCGCGAGACAAATTTTCTGGGACCGCGAAGCACCTTCCAAAAAAATTAAAACGACGATCCTGAAGAAAAAATTTTGTGTAAAATTAAGTTTTCAGGCAACTTTTCTTCCAATCAACTTAACAAACACAATTTGTCATGAAACCTTACAGGCTACCCTAGCATTTATGATATCACAAGAAGCAATTTGATGTCACATTAGTGCAATGGCTCCTTTAGCGTGAAGTCTGCGAATGATGGAGAACGTGCAGTAGCAAAAAGGATCAAGTTTTTTTACGGATGGCTTAAAAGTAAAAACCTGGTGGGTGGCGGCAGCAGTATTGGTTTCAGAGAAGGATACTGCGATGTGTGATTTTAGTCTAACTCTAGTAAATTGTTCATTTTCCTTGAATAAGTTTGCAAAGAAGCAAGTGCCCTCGTCACATTGATACAATAAAAAATCAACGTGTTGTTTTGTGTTTATTTGTGTTAATTTTTCAAGGGGACCGTGAGCCATTAAAAAAATTGCTAGGGGACCGTTGCGTAATTTTTTTAAAAAAGTTTGAGAACCACTGCTCTAGAGAAATGATGGTTTAACAGAAAAAGTTGAAATGTGGTAAACCACAGTGAATTTTTATTTGCTTCCCGTAATGAAAATCCAAGCGGTGGGCCATACTAGGCGCAGGTACCTTAAAATCATAAAATCAGGTGTCATAAAATCAATTGTAATGTCATAAAATTTCGGTCAGTATAAATCCATGGTCACGTGTTAGGTTCCTTTTGACTGAGACAATGTCCGCAACTAGATCAAAGATTGCCACGTATGTGATATAATATATTGCCAACTAACAGAAGCGTTGTCAACCACTATCAATATTTGCGCAAAAACCTAAGTACTACAAACCCTGAGTTCCTCAAGAAGTCGGCAGTTTTTAAAACAGCAGCTTGTAAACGATGTGCGCGAAATTTGGCTGAAAGCTGGTCCTCCTTTAGTAAGTGAAGTTAGAATTCTTATTAAAGGTTAAGACATAATAGACAAAGACGAAAAAGCAAGAAAAAAAGCAGAGAAGCAAAGAAAAAGAACAACTAATTCATGATGAAGGCTGGGGTTCACTTTTTGAGATTTCCAAGTGCAAATGTCCAGTACCTGCAATACCTCAGGTACACAAATGGCAAGTTATTCTATTCGTGTAGTTGGGAAAATCGGATTTCACCAGAAGAAATTGAATTTTTAAAAGATCAAAGAACCCACAGAACAATGCACATGTCTTTATCGTTGGATAAAGTTTATGCCAATAAGATTCTGAACAGGCTAAAGCATCATCCTCCATCACCCATGCACGTGGATGGACTATCTTGCTCTTACTCAGTTGCCCACTCGAGTACCCGTTCATCAGACCTTGCACTGGAAAATCGTTTAAGACTCCAAAATAAAGCGGGATCAAATTCAACTTTGCAGGATGAGAAAAACCCAAACCACAAAGTTGATGATTCCAGTTTCATTCCTCGATCTATCACAGGAGAAAAAATCTACACCAAAAAAAGGAAACTGTATCAGCAGTCAGCGCAAACAGTTGCTCTTTGGCCGATGGACGTCACACATTCATACGTCAACAATCTGACCAAATTTTAGCGTTTGTCGGAGATTATAGCTGCATCTTCTACCACAGTTATGGACGTAGAGAGAAAGCAAGACTGCTGTCATTAAGAGAATGTGAATCTAAAATCAATGAATCAGAGTTTCTGCAGTTGCATTACGACGGCAGGAAAATCAATGATAGGTATTCGTTTGTACAATTTTACTGCAAAGATTCAAGCAAAAAAGTGAAGTCGCATTTATCAATAACATCTGTGAATAGTGAAGCGGTGTTCCACTCAATTATTGATGAAGTTTGTGGTGGAATGTTGGGTAAAATTTACTCAGTTGTGAGTAACACATGCAGAATGAATACGGGGAAAAAGACTGGAATCGACAAACGCCTATGAGATATACATTCTTTGGAGTGTATGTTTCGTATAAATGAAATATATTTATTTAATGTCATTGATAAAGTTGAAGGTCTTCAATTAATGCTAAAAACAGTTTTTTGCAAATAACTTTGTTTCTGTTGGAGTAACAGATATGAAGTCGACCATTCCGCAAATTTTGATACCAAGCGTCTCTATCTCGTTTCGTTTAAGAGATATTGTACTTTTCCAAAAAATTTTTCCGCGATGAGAAATTTTAAACTTTGATGGGGCAGGACGCCCTCGAAACAACGACCCATTAAATTTTTTTTTTCTTTGTTTGTGACCAAAATCCCACCTGATGAGACCCCAAGAATTTTTAATTTCAAAAATGAAATAATGACACATTCTAAAGCACACTGTAGGCCTGCCCTTTTAGTATGACATAGCGTGATTTTTGAAAATGATCTTAATATATAAGCCATTTTAATAAAGGTTGATCTCATACTAACTTGTGTCAAAAGATGAACCTCGACTGGGCGGCAGAGCATCAAGCGCAACTGGGAGCTGTTCTTTAGTTGTTCCAAATGAAATTCATGACGTCGCGACGTCGTGAACTGTGCGAGAGAAGTGAGATAATGATTTCTTTTATCATTTACAGGCAGTATGGCACCGAAACGTCAGGGCGAAATGGCTAGAATAGTTGTGCGAGCTTTAACTGCTGGAATTTTCGTCAGCATATTGAACGCATGCGTCGCAGGTAAGCTCTAGGATGGGCAATTGGGCGTGGTGTAATACATACAACAGTTACGAACAATAAACAATATCTTTTTAAGTTACTTTGCAGTGTTTGTTTTACTTTTTGACAGTTTAACATGTGTGTGCTGGTCGTAAGTGTGAATTGCAAATTTTTGATTCTTACAGGCTTCCTGTACATCCCTCGTCCTATTGATTGCACGAACATGTTAAATACAACCAACTGGATTAACTCAGACCATTTGAGATTGTACACCTGCTGTTCGCAAGCTATAACTGCAAATGAGTAAGTTGTTGGCGTAGCAATAATATACTTTTCCATTACAATTTTACTTGTTTTTGATGTACTCTTCGTAAATACGTTAGTGATAATAGTTCGTTAGGCCTCTGTTAAACATAAATTATTTTTATTTTTCTCCATTAAATTTTGTTTTTTAGAACCTCTGCATGTAATTGTTGCACACATTACAATTGGAGTGCCACAGAATATAATTTAGCATGTCCTTCCAACGTGTGTTGGTAGAAAGTCTTCAGTTGACAGTTGAAGTTTGCTGTTTGTGACTTATTTCGATTTTTTTTTAATTGCCTGAACCCCACTACTGCGAATGCACAGAGATGTGCTAAAATTTCTTGGATTCAGTGAGATCTTATTTTGAAGTTGATTGCGACAAGTATGTGGTTCAATTCCCATGCAGGTCAAATCAGCCGTAATGAAGCTAACGGCTAGCCAGTAGCCACCGCTTTCGAACCCATGTTGCCCAAACGCCAAGTCGCGAAAACGAGTTCGGCCACTCGTTGCAACCTTCGGCAGAATATCGCTCGCGAGTATAATGAAGATTTGATTTTGACTAGATCATGTTGATCAATTTCGCTTAAATGCGACAAAGCATCCCCAAAAACATTGTTCTTGTGGTGCATCTGGTAGAATGGACTGTACGACGCAATTTTCAATACCGAAGTCCATTCTGCCGTAAATATCCAAAACGACGTAACTGTAAAACTGGACTTGTTTTTGTTTATTCTTTTACGCTCATTTTTCGTACTTCGAGTGAAAGAGCTGTAATGTACAAACCATTGAATTTGTGGTAAAATGGGACTTTTTCAGAACGGTGTTTTGGGGGGTTGAAATTGAACTCTATCCATTACGTTGTTTTTTCAATTTATTACATTCGCTTCTTTTTCAAGCATAAATCGATAAAACAGCGTCACTGCAAAATGAATTGTGCGATCTCAAATTTTAGCATAACAAATGAAAAGAACAACGTAACTGCAATGTTACGCAATAATATTTTGCGGTTACGTTGTTCTTAAATTGCATGACCGAAAAAAACGTAAGTTACGATGTTTTCATTATTTTTTTTAAATGTACGATCCAGACAAAAATCTCAAAAACAGCGTAACAAACGCATTTTTGGGAAAATGACGTCATGAAGGGAGGGGGGCCCAGATAGGACGCCAAAACTCAAAATCGAAAAAAATGCAGTTACGTCGTTGTTGATATATATTTACGGCAGCATTGTATGTGGTCTAGCAGTAGGGCCAAATGAAGTAAATCCTTCGATGCCCTAACGGTATTTTTGTAGTCATTTAGAACTAGATTCCATGTGGTATTGCATGGTTCCTTAATATCTTGTCCGAAATACCCTTGTGAAGAAATAGTGTCATCAATGACAATTGTTTCTTAAAATGGATAGCGATGTTAAGAGTTTTCTGTGCGGTTTTTCTATCACATACGTGCCAAAATTTTCTTCAATCAAAATGCAATACTTTATCGCTGTGTTAAAAACTGCTACGTTAAATTTGCTGTTGAAGCGTAAAAATCATTGCTTTTTTTTTGTTAGTGCGCAGTATCACCCTCACCCTGCCACTTGCTTTTGCAAATGCTCGTGTTTCGTAATAAGTACATGTTCAACTTACAATCGTAAAGCTATCGTTTTGTTTTGGTCTTTGTATTGCATGCTGCATTAATTTATTATGCTTACAGAAGAATTTTTGTTCGCGTTAATGCATTTTTAAATATTGTATCGGACGTTCATCAGCTGATGTTCAAATTTGCATCGCAATTTGTGCATTCAACAAACTAATTTGTGCGTTTTCTCAAACCTATTAGACGTAAGTCACTATTGCACGAAGTTTTTTCACTATACGAGTTTCGGACTAAATTTTAGTTTCTCTCTAGCAAACTCAACGATACATCCTTGTGCTCGCTATTGCTTCTAGAATTGCTTAGGTGTGCTGTCACTTTATAAGGTTCATGTCTGCTATTAGTAGTTGTGCAAAATTCTTCCGAAGGTTTCCCACGTTCATTAGACATTTTTGCACATGTGTGGAGGGGTTGACTGCGCTGAATTGAGATGTTTTTGCGTTCATTGAAGTGATTAAGTTTATGGTTTTATCACATGTTTGTTGCTGCTTTTGTAATGTTAAGTACGTTTCGTGTTTTGTAGTTTTGCAATAGAAATCATAACCTAAACATATAAAGTTGTGTGTCAATGTTTTGTTACAGTGAGGTGATAGCAGGCCGAAGTACACACACTAGAAATTCGAAGGAATGTAGGTACAAAACACATTAGTTGCTGATATGTGTGGTACATCAGTATCCTGCCCCATAGATTTCAAAGTAAAAAAAAAGCTCATCAGTATCCACTATCCCGTGCCAGCGTAAAACTTCAAATCCACTTTTTTCGACTCATTTCAAAGAGTTTGAATTACTTACCGTTATTTTATTTTACAATTTTTTTATTTCCAACCAAAAAAAAATAGCTCAATTTTTCGAAAGTAGACAAAAGTTCGATTTACTGGTAGCAGTAGAAGTGAGCAATTTACAAAGAACAAGAGTGTCCAGCAGCACCGTCATCTAACCAAACCTGTCTTCCAATCTCTTCTGTCACTAGAATGATATAACATCACTGACGACCACTTTGAATCTGATCTTTGAGAGCCAAGATGCTTTTCCGTTGCTCTTCGGGCAACATCTTAATTTGTTCCGGTGTAAGTTGAAGCACTTGCATTATCAACGCAGCCTGCAACAAGAACAACCCAACAAATATTTATCAGGAAAATTAGCAAAGCTCTTTACAAACTTAGATCAAAAACATTTAAAGCACCAACGCAGGTCGAATCCTTTTACAATTATTTCTGGACGCAACTGAGTGAGCCAATAGCGCCAACGAAGTTTGGGGCTCGTGATTCTGGTCGTACAAGCTTGAGCGCTCGAAACAGTGTGCATCACGCCTAAGACAGTTTGTCAACTATATATTTAGGCAATGCGCAGCTTAGATCATCAGTAAAATTATAGCGTAAAGTAGTTCCAGCGGGATAATTTCATAACCGAAATGAATTGCCTAGACAGATTATTATTGAAGATTGAAGCTACATCAGCTCCATTTATTGACATATATGGAAAATATTTTTTTCCATTATTACAGTTAGGAATAAATAACTTTGACTCTCAATACGACTGAAATCACGCAAAACGCAAATTATACTTCCACATTCAAAATACTCACTTTTTCTTGGTCCTGATCCGGCAGTGCTGCTGAAGTTGGTTCCGTCGGTCTGCTGCTGCTCGGCTCTCCTCTTCGGTCCGGTGGGGGTGGCGGACGGGCCATACGAGGTACACCCATGTCTGGAGGTCCAGGGTTCATGGATCGGCCAGGATGATCCATCTGTCCTCTTCTGTCCATAGGAGGAAGTCCTCGTAGTGGAGGAGAAATTCCTCTATCAGAAGACGACCTACCACGATCGACATGCATCCCTCGTTCCATAGGACCACGATCCACCGGTATCCCTCTTTCCATCCCGAGACTTCTTTCCACAAAATGAGGATCGCGCATCTCTAAAATAAACATTACACTTGCCATTCTAGTCAAACTAAATAATCAATGCTTTAAGCAAATCTCAAGATCGAAAATGCAATCAACAAATACCTCTACCGAATCGATCCGGACTTCTGGATCGCCTCCTCCGATCCATATGTCGCTCTAACGGATCTCCCATTCCCTGGTCCACCGGTATTCTTTCAATTGATCGAGGATCTACATCCATACGACGAGATGGTGGGATTCGCTCCCTGAAAAAAATATAACTAAAGTTTGCAAGCATGATATGCCAAAGCATTAGCATCGGAACAACCCAAACAGCGACAAAATGGATTGGTTAGGGCTGTTAGGCAACGATGAGTCGCTATTTATGAGGTCTCTGAAATTGACTGTATGCTTCCGTTTTCCAAAAAAGATGAAGCAATCGCCTACCTCTCTGGATGCATATCCATTGGTATTTCACGATCTCTCATCTCCATATGTTCCCTGGGACGATCAGGTGGCAAACCACCCATGCCCGGAACTTGGCCACCGTTAGGCCGTGGCTCCTACAATAAAATTCATGAAAACGCATTTTGAAAAACAAAAAGGAGACCAATGACACTCACTTCTCTAGAAGGTCCATCACCCGCCGCAATTAGAGGTTGAACAGCAGTACGTCGATGTAGCATTTTCTGCAAAAAAGATTTAAAAAACTCCAGTTATCTACTCATCACATGACAAAGGAATTCTCACATGCAAATGAAATCAACAACAAATTTAACATGCATGGATATTTACTGAAAAGCACAATAATTACCATAGCTATTTCTGGATCCACTATCCTCATCACAACCTGAGCTTGCAGTAAAGCATAGGCAAGCTGGGGGTTTTGAAGCAACATATTGCGAGCTTCGACAGGATTGTTTTGAATGCATTGCTGCAAAAAATATTAAACATTTAACAATGTACGCGCCTGTAAATATCAGGAAAAAAGAGAAACAATACGAAGCACTCGAAGCAGTGATTTTGTAGCCACAAAAACTCGATCATTACCTGGTAAATTATATTAGAAAAAGATACAGTAATTCAAAATCGACTTCTTTTCAGGATTTGAAGGTTTAAATTGCACAACAAAAATATATAGGACTTCAAGCAGCTATAAAAGAACAAGACTACAGTAAAAAATTAAATGAGTATAGCGAATTAGAACCAGCAATAATAGGCAAAAACACTAAGATTCAAAAAATACCAAAACCTTGTCACAAACTTGCACCACTAAAACGTGCACGATCCAGGTCAAGTTTAACAAATTCAGTACCTTCATTTGCTTCATCAGTTCGAACATTTGTTCCGGAGGAAGACTAGCTACGGCTTTGCTAATCGCCTCCGGAGCATCTTGCGGAGGACACTGATCACCATACTCCGATTCAGTAGGGGGGCCCATCGCTCGAAAATTATCCACCTCTTCCTAGTATTATAATTTTTCAATTTCACACTCTTTCGAAAACACGATGCATAATCCGTGAAACAAAAATTATCTATTGTACAATGTTAAAGCAATACAAAATTATGGTACATCTATACTAATATACAGTGCTTCTGGCACCAATGACAATAACATTTAAATCTTGAAATCACTAAGTTAACCACAAACAACAAACACTGTTTCAAACTCAAAGATCTCATTTGTACAGGTAGTGCAACCAAAATGTATCATAGTGAGTATATTATACAGTGATTATAAGTAAGAGCTAGCATGGAATAAAGATCAGTCTCATCAATTGATCAGACTTGAAGGATTGAATCAGTAGTCACAGTGAATAGCAAAATACTCATAAACGTGCTTCTACAGTTCAGCTAAAATACAAAACTTGTTTAGGAAGTGGAAATTCTTACTTGAAAGTTGTTACGATTTTTTTCACTAGTCGCATGATCAACACGAAGTGAGCGACCATGAAGTTCACGACCATTTAAATTGCGCATTGCACTCATCGCTGTCTCTTGGTCCTGATACTCAGCAAACCCATAGCCTTTTGGCTTCCCAGATTCTCGATCGAAGACAAGTCTGAAATTTCATTGACCATCAAACAAAACAGACATCTTCATTAAAATTTTTAAGAATAACTACTGCCAGTAGAGGGCTTCTACTAAACACCGCAAAGGACAAGGGACTTCAAATTGTTGTACAAAACACCGCAAAGAACAACAAAGGACTTGATAACCTAATTTAAAGTCCTCTGTCGTTCTTTGTTATGGTATGGTTTTAAGTCCTTTGTCGTTCTCTGCGGAGTTTAGAAGATCAATTTGAAGTCCTTTGTCGTGCTTTTGCGGTGTTTAGTAAGTCCTTTGTCGTCCTTTGCTGTGTTTTGTAGGACAGCCAGTGGAGTTAGACATCAACAAATCATTTGAAATGTTTTATATTGATCAAATATATTAAATCATCAACAACTTGATGGGCTACAATAGATTACAGTTGGGCACATCCATGACATCAAAATTATAATTTAACTTTAACCTCAAACATGCAATTGAACAATTCTTTCAAAGGATGTTATACGATTTGAGCATAACAACACTATGTTATCATTGTGATGTACCCCACACATTTTCTTGGTCAGTAACATGGCCTAGTAATCCCCAAATGGGTAATAGGTCCCTTGTGGTGGTTTTTATTTACTGCTGGAGCCGATCACATTTGAAGCATGGTTCTGGAATTTGCTCACGCGATGAGTGCAAGCTCATTATGCAATCTCCGTCAATTCCTGCTGAAATTCAAGTTTCATGTTCGAAAATTACCTCCACTAAAAATAGAGAAAAAACAATCTGCCAACACCAAGCCAATTGCAACTACAATGTAGAGCAATCACAATTGCAATTCCAACCCACTTTGTTCTAAATGGCCTGTATACACAATAGGAGGGTCCTTAAAAAACTTTTTTTTTGAATTTCCTGTGAGCCAACCCTTTAAAGGGGTCCATTTGGATAAAAAATAACCCATGCAAACTATTTTTCAAAAATTTTAATGCGTAGGGGTAGCTCAAGTCTCTTGCATTTTACGAGGGAGGCCAAATGACGTCAATAGCATTTTCTGATTCAAATGCTAGAACACCATCTTAGTACCAAACGATGTGGAATGTGTGATTTCCTGTCAATGTTTGATAGGTGCCGTTAGCTTAGTGTTTGAAGTCAAAAAATTGCTATTTTTGCAAAATCAGATAAAAAAAGATTGTAAAAAGTAAGTTAAAAATGGTAGGATGTGTTGGCTCGTTATCAAAATTTGTATAAATGCAGTTACCAAACACATAAAATAACATGATATGACATCGTTATATTTTGGTTGCCACACCAGCATGCAGTTACTCAAAAAATCAATCGCAGAGATCTACAAACAGCAACAACAATACTATAGTATCGACTGTAACAAAAGTCTCGTCAGCCTCGCTGCGCACAGCCAATCCAGGCTAAACTCATTCCAGACTGTAAAGACTCTTTTTTGCATTGCTTCACCTGGACATCTCGACTTCATCTCTTTTCTAGGTTGTGCCCTATTTTTAGCAGGCAACTGGCCCCAAACAACGATACCCAATGAAAGAGCCTATAACTACCGGTACTAACCCACAACTAAGTTACCGGTAGCCTAACTAGCCCACATCACTGCAAGCCCCCATGGCAACCCACTCATTTGCAGCTGCAGACGCGTTTCGACCCTATTATAATCTCATCAGGGCAGCATAGCAACCTCCCACCTTCCCAAAAAAAATCTAACCTTCAAAAGAACTACAACCACCCAACTCCAAGCCTCTACTCGTTCTGCTCAAGGTAGAACATTTGAAGTAAAACCTTCAAGGAATTAGTACATGCTGGATTATGATGTCACAAATTCCTTCTGAACAATCGAAAAGAATAGAAATGACCGGTTGGTTTAAACATTATTTTCCCGGTAACCTGAGAAGGAATAAGGTCGAAACGCGTCTGCAGCTGCAAATGAGTGGGTCGCCATGGGGGCTTATAGTGATGTGGGCTAGTTAGGCTACCGGTAACTTAGTTGTGGGTTAGTACCGGTAGTTATAGGCTCTTTTATTGGGTATCGTTGTTTGGGGCCAGTTGCCTGCTAAAAATAGGGCACAACCTAGAAAAGAGATGAAGTCGAGATGTCCAGGTGAAGCAATGCAAAAAAGAGTCTTTACAGTCTGGAATGAGTTTAGCCTGGATTGGCTGTGCGTAGCAAGGCTGACGAGACTTTTGTTATAGTCGAAACATTGATTTGTCCCTCGCAAATTTCTCAAATACTATGGTAATTGTCTTCGTAACAATATTTAAGGTTCCAATTTTGAGCAATTATTGCTTTAAAGTTTTTTTCTTGTTGTCAGAAAATTTTGTTTGGTGTTCCTAAGCAATTCTAAGTAAAAACTGCGGCTGTTGTTTATTCTTTAGCCCACAGTACTCTTGAAATAAGAGCCATCGTTCAATGATCATTTTTCTTCCATTGCCAGTAAACTAACAACCAAACTGAGTTCACCTCCCAGCCCTTCGAACCTGAAATCCAAATCTAATTCTTCTAAAATTTCTTCCTTTTTTTCACGCCACCAACTGCCTATGAAGTTAAATAGATTATCTGCGATATTAAACCCCAAAACAGTTGTGGCGTGGACAAATTCCCGACCTAACTCTTACGGTATCTGCCATCTTTTACTCTTGAATTACTGGCACGCATGTTCCATCAATTCCTTTCTACTGGTAAATATTTCTCGATTTTTAGAGTTGCAAAGGTTACGTTAACATGCAAACATGGTAACGCTCAAATGGTTTCAAGTTATCATCCAATAAGTCTGTTAAGTGCCTTCTCCAAAATATTAGAGAAAATAGTACATAAGCGCATCCTATCTTTTCTTAACCAAAACAATATCCTATCCAAGTTACAATTTGGCTTTAGAACTACCTTTTCAACCCATTTAACTTGTTCCTACTTGTCCTCCAAACTCCCTATCTTTTTAATGACAATAATCTAGTTTTGGCCATCTTTTTAGACTTAAAAAAAGCATCTGACATTCTGGATCATGGTATAATGTTTACCAAGCTTAGAAACTATGGCTTTCGCGATGTCGTTAACGACTGGTTTTGTAATTATTTCAACAATCGCAAGCAAAAGTTCGTATTAATGACAAAAACTCAGATGTTCAGCCTATTTCATTTGGAGTGCCGCAGGGTTCTACTCTTGGCCATCTTTTGTTCTTAATCCATTTAAATGATTTATTTTAAGACATTGATTATG
>OZ023232.1:30131388-30235991 GCA_964006365.1 Trididemnum miniatum | reverse complement strand
AGTCATTGAAAAGAATTGGTGATGAAGAGCCTCTGAAGCGAGCATCAATCAGCCAGCATATAATAAATAGTTTTAACCTGAACAATTTTGTGACCTCAACTACCACAGTTCTATTCCAAAAACTAAAACTTCCATCTAGTTTTCTACAAAAAGATCCTGATGCTTGGAACGACAATAACGATTTCCTCCGAGCTTCATCAATTGTGCCAGAATTGAAAGTGGTTAACGACCATGCTAAAAGAGGTGTGGCTCTTATTCAAGAGTACCGGTACTGTGGGCTAAAGAATAAACAACAGCCGCAGTTTTTACTTAGAATTGCTTAGGAACACCAAACAAAATTTTCTGACAGCAAGAAAAAAAACTTTAAAGCAATAATTGCTCAAAATTGGAACCTTAAATATTGTTACAAAGACAATTACTATAGTATTGCTGTTGCTGTTTGTAGATCTCTGCAATTGATTTTTTGAGTAACTGCATGCTGGTGTGGCAACCAAAATATAACTAAGTCACATCATGTTATTTTATGTGTTTGGTAACTGCATTTATACAAATTTTGATAACGAGCCAACACATCCTACCATTTTTAACTTACTTTTTACAATCTTTTTTTATCTGATTTTGCAAAAATAGCAATTTTTTGACTTCAAACACTAATCTAACGGCACCTATCAAACATTGACAGGAAATCACACATTCCACATCGTTTGGCACTAAGATGGTGTTCTAGCATTTGAATCAGAAAATGCTATTGACGTCATTTGGCCACCCTCGTAAAATGCAAGAGACTTGAGCTACCCCTACGCATTAAAATTTTTGAAAAATAGTTTGCATGGGTTATTTTTTATCCAAATGGACCCCTTTAAAGGGTTGGCTCATAGGAAATTCAAAAGAGAGTTTTTTAAGGACCACCCTAATACACAGTTGACACAATGTCACATTGAATTCTTCAAATAAAAAAACAAACTTACCGAAAGCTCACAACTGTTCCAACTTCATTGAAAACATCTTTCAGATGTTCTTCAGTTGCTTCATATGGAATATTTCCAACTAAATAGTATACCGGTATGACTTTTAATCAAGGAAGTGACTATTTTTATGGGCCTGTAATATTAATTTTTGTCTCTTTGGTTTATTTTATTACTTTTTTCTGCTCTCGCAGAACCGAAAGAGTGCGAAGAGATAATAAAAGAAACCAAGCGCTAATTTGGGAGCTCGTTTGAATTAAGCCGCATCTTACAACAGGTGGATATATCAGGAGCACAAGGATCGCAAGGGGCGATAGTGAGTGATTGGTTGGGGTTTGGGCCAAATCCTAACCCAAAACCACGACTTACCGTAATTCAAACAAGCCCCCTTAATTGTACGGGCCCACACAAATAACCACTGCCATTAATCAATGATATTTCCAATGGGTCTTGTCTAGAATAAGTTGTTTGCGTTTTTTGTCGCCTTTATGCAAACAGGTTACGGTATTCTAGACGCGGACAGCTTATTCTACACAAGACCCATTTCCAACCCCAAACAACAAACCGTAAAAAACACAGCAGCAAATCATTATTTTAAACTTTACAAGTGTAGAACTAAATCTTGCAAACATAAAATCAAATCTTCATTATACTTGCGGTATTACACCAAAGCATGCAACAAGAGGCAGGGCCCATCTCAACAGTTTAGTGACTGGGCTACTCAGCTATGAAGAAATGTGGCAATGGTGGCGAGCCATTGGCAACACCATGCTAATTTGACCAGCCAAGGAACTAAACCCCAGTCCTCCCGCACCAATAGCATGTGCTTAACAACAGAGCTAATCGACCAATATCTTATGTAGTACTGTACTCAATAATATAATTAACCAGAGGCGTATCGGTAAGCCTACTAATACCAACCATGTTGGTTTTGTGGTTTTCAGCCTTAAAAAATTGGAAGCATCTATTTCACCGGAAATTCTGGTTACCGAAGTTCGAAAATCGTGGTTTGCGGAACCGGAAACATCCCCTAATCATTCCCCCACTGTGAGAGTCGCACTACAGGAACCAAAAACGATTACGCAACTACGATTTTTCAAACTTCGGTAACCGAAATTTTCGGTGAAATAGACACTTTGTAAAAAATTACTAGTAAACTAGGCAGGATTTCAACACTGTGAATTCTGGAATTATTCATAAAAGCATAAAAAATGCAGACAATATGCAAACAGACAAACTGTTTAGAACAGAGCTACAGTAAACCTTGCATATAACAATTAAGTCAGGACCAGCGATATTTGTTCGCTAAATGCAAAGTCCATTAATACCATTATGCATGAATGTACCGGCCGTTAGCTCAGTTGCTAAGCGCACGCTATCAATGCGGGAGGTCTGGGGTTTGATTCCCGTGCCGGTCAAATCGACACAGTGTCGCCAACAACTCGCCACCGTTGTGACGTTTCTTCGGAGCTGTGTAGCCCAGGCGCTAAGCCGCGGAGATGGGTCCCGCAACTCGTTAACACGCTTTGGCGTAATACGGCGAGTATAATGAAGATTTGATTTTGATGTATGAATGTACTGGTGCTCCAATCAATAGGAAGCCCTGAGCCATCCAGACTTAAAATTTTGTCTTTTACATGCAATTATCTGTTTTATCAGAGTCCCTTGTATGTGAGGTTTCATGTACAGCCCTTTGCATACACACATCAATCGGCTGATTTAGTGTATACGCTTCACAATGAAAGCAGCATAGCATTTGCTTCATGAATAAATAGTGAAGATATCAAAAAATTTCTTTTTCTGTTTCTACAATACCGGTACACATGGACAATGGTACATCAATATAGCTTTACAAAATGCTAGCTAATAGCAAATAGTAAAAAAATATTTTGTTTGATACCATAAAAATCAAAACGCATGCTGCATGCTTAATTGATACTGGGCATAATGTTACAGTCAGTGTTTTTTTAAGAGACCGGTATGTCTCCATGAGGAACTATGTTTAAAGCAATTTTGAAAGATCTTGATCAGTCCAATGAAACTTATAACATAAACACAACTTTTTACACCAGGCCTATTAGCAGATTAGTAGATGCAGATTTTGAGAGATTGCAAGACAATTTTGGGAGACCCTTTTGGTTCCTCAAAATGCCTTCAAAAATCATTGTTTACAGTCAACACTTAAAAGGTAAACAAGTCTATAACAGTGGTGCCGATCCATGTTGAGCATTGGGGGGGATGATTTGCTTATTTTACCTATTTTTTGTCAATTTTGAACATTGGGGGGGATGCTGCTCGAAGTACATTTGCGAGTTTTGTAAGTTATATCAGACTGCCACTTGCCAACTCCAATCTTCACCAGCACTCGACAGCATTAGACTACTGATGTAATAACACTTTAATGAGCACTACGGCCGACGCCAAATGTTGGGGGGGGATGCAGCCGAAATGTTGGGGGGATGCATCCCCCCCAGGATCGGCACCACCGGTCTATAATACTGAATAGGTTATTGGCTTACCAAAAACTGACCGAACAGATCGTTCATAATCAATGGGGTCTCTGTCTCTGGCATTCATACTTTCAGCTCACATTCAGCAATAATACACAGATAAGCTTGAGTTTAATCAGTATATATTTAGCATCTAATTAGTGCTTTAGTCAGTTAGTGGGAGCCTGCCTGAATTAAGCCGCATTGAATAACATTGAACAGGCGGATATATCACGAGCAAAAGGACCGTCAGTGAGTTATTAGTAGGGGTTAGGGCCTAATACCTAATCCCAATTTCATTCAAACAATCCCCCTTTCCGTGTACCAGTACTTGCAGTGTGTAGTCTGTAACCCTAAACTGTACACCTACTACCAGCCTGTTTTTATTTTTTCAGCAAAATTTCTGATTCGGTCATAGTCCAAATTAAATTTGTAGAAACCAAAAAAATTAAAGTCATTTCGGTCAATTGACTAAAGTTAATATTAGACCTATCTTGCCAATATGTAAGCAACAATTGCAAACGAACTACCAGTACCAGAGTACTGGTACCACTGTTCAGTGTTAGTCTACTACACTGCACAGGTGTCACAGACCACGCCGTAAACGCAGAGGGCACAACGCAGCAGAGTTCCCTCTAGAGCTGTGGAGCGAGAAATTTGAGAAAAATGCGAAATTTTTGGGCAAGTTTTACTGATTTTGATCCAGAAATTAATATTGCAAAACTGAAAAACTTAAACAAAAAACTTTAATATTTTAATACAAGAGTGTAGCTTGTATCTTGGAAAATCAAATTTAATGCAAAAAATTTCTATAAGGGGTCCTCAAAGTAGTGAAATCTTAAGGCAAAAATTTCAATGAATTATCACTTGGGCAAATTCGCACTAGTCAAAATCCTAGAGGGAATACTGCAACGCAGTATACAGCCATATCACTAAAGTAATTATTTTCAATAAAATACTAGGCTATTGCTGTTTAGTATTTTATTCTGTGCTTTTAAATACGTTATCGGTACCATTGAATTCTAGCGAGATTGAGAATCTCGCAAAAACTGACTATTTCTCGGAAAAATAACCGTACACAATTTTTTTACGAAATAAGAAATTGTTGAAGACCGAAACACGTCATCTAGCTGAATAATGTTTTTACACATAATTTCTCCCACTTCAGGGTCGTTCACATAAAACGACGTTAGCTGCGATAGCAAACATTATTACCGTGCTAACCCTAGTCCTACCCTAATTCTAACCGAACAAGTTTATAATAGTTTCCGATTCATATATAAATAAACTACTGGGGACTTAATAAACAATTTGGTACCAACTGGAACGACCCTGAAGTGGGAGAAATTACGCGTAAAAACATTATCCCATCTGGCTAGCCTATTAAGCCATAGAGATGGGCGAATAGTAATCATTTGTTAAAAAGTAACGGTTGACAAGAAGTAACGGAAAGTAACAGACAGACAGACACTCAATTCATTTTTGCAATCAACAATAACCAAAAAATAAACAATTAATACTGTGGTACAATTTTTGAAAGCGGATGTTATCGTAGTTGCAATAGGAAGACTGCGAATAGACCTTACGGTCATCGAGTCAGCAGCCACCCAAGAGAGGAGTAAAAGAAAAAGAGAAAAAAAAAAGAAAAATTAATCACTATGTTATGTTCTATGTTGTGGGTAAGCGAGCGACATTTGACTAGTAGGGTTAGAGCAATTTAAGTTGTGGTTAGTTAATTATTTATTGTAGCCTATTGATAGGCCTTGTTGCACTGTCCTCTATCTTGTCGTCTCGTGATACCTAACGAAGAACTATGTAAAAAATTGTCTGTAAATATAATTATGGTAGTAGATCGAAACTGGAGTGTCTTCCCGAGCAAGTAGGTGCCGTTTTTGAGATATAACCGTTTGAATATTGAAAAATTTGAGCGGATGAATACTATTGCGCTTAAAGCGCATCACTGCTTTTTCGTCATTAGGTGTTGCCGTGTTAGTTTCTAAATGTTTTTTGCTCAGTGTTCGATAACATTTTAAACTGAAGTAGAAAAAAATATCTAACCTATTGATTTTTAAGTTAAATTGTAAGCTGAATTTAATTATTTTTGTATAATTTTTAAATGAAGTGACAGCATCTAACTCATAAAAAATTAACTTATGGAAGTTAAAATTTGGAAACATATTCTTATCAGCTGTTTCGTCATAGTTACGCTAAACAGCTGATCAAGGTAAAACAACGAAATAGTGGAACTGGCAGTCTACAAGTGCTAGTGGCACAAACTTAGGTAGGTTTAGCTGCTGAAGTGTAGAGATAGATAAAATTAAAAAGTTGAAGCGGTATTATTATACCTTTTTAAAAGTCAGTTAGCGTAGCTTATCGAAATGACTTATAGGTTTACTTACAGAAACGTCATATAACCTACGTATCTGTATACTCTGTTGCTGGATAGGTTTGTGAGGAAATGATGATAAAAAGTCAGGCTACAGTTACGTGCTTTTTGTGGTAATCCAGTATCTGGGTGCAATTCCTACGGACAGACTAGTTTTCCATACTGCTCAGATGGGCGAGTGATTAGAGCGTCCGCCTCGGGAGCTGTAGACTTGGGTTTGATTCCAGGTCGGGTCAAACCAATGACCATAAAAATGGTATTCACAGCTTCCCTGCTTGACGCTCAGCATTATACGGACAGTGTGGAAAACAAGCCGGCAAGTTTACTTGCTGTGCCGTTTGAAAATGCACTTAGCGGGATTCCCCCATCTTGGTGTTGTTGACAGATGGCCGGCAACTCCTCAGCGAGCTCGTATAGCGCTTTGATCGCTTTCTCGTGATAGGAGGATAAATATGCGACTAAATACAAAAATACTCTACCAATGCTATTGGTGCTAATAGATCTCATTCAGCTTGGCGCTTATCATTTTTATTTATCGGTGAGTAATAATTTAGAGAATCAATGGCCGTTAGCTCAGTTGTCAAGCGTACGCTCTCGGTGCGGTAGGTCTGGGGTTCGATTCCCATACCGGTCAAATCGGCACAGTGTCGCCAACGGCTCGCCACGGCTACGACGTTTCTTCGGAGCTGTGTAGCCCAGGCGCTAAGCCACGGAGATGGGCCCCGCAACTCGTTACACGCTTCGGCGTAATACCGCAAGTATAATGAAGATTTGATTTTGATTTGATGAAATGCATAATTGTTCACTATGATGACGTCTATTACAGTGATTCAAAAAAGTTTACTGCAACAAGTTTCAGCACTCTAAAGTAATGTGCTTATAAATGGCTGAGTTTGGATTGTACTGAAAAAATTATTGCTGCTAAAAATTTACAATTATATGGGATATAAATTCATTAACTGATCTGTCACCGAACGCCCATAGACATGGTTTTCATCAATAATGCTATTTTCGATTTACCAATGAAAGAAGTATTGAAAGGCGCGAATGTTCGAATTCTAAAAGAATATTTTCAGAAGATGATTCTCCTGAAAGAATTGAAAGTTTGTCCATACAAGCGTTGCGGTCATCAAGTTCATTCAACATATGTGAAAAAAAAAGAAATCAGTGACTTGACAGAGGCGATGATCTCTGCTTTTCCATCCACTTCAGGAAGATGTCTTTCAATATTTTGTAAGCAATTACTACATGTTTTGTGCTATGCAAGCCTCTGCTTTCCCTACTTTTGCCCTGTTGCAGCCATTTGGTGTCTACTTTATTACACTTTATTAGCTGTACCCGTTGATTAGATTGGGAAGGTCATTTAATTACTTTGGAGAAGATAACTCCTTGGCTGCTTGCCTACGATTATGTGAATTATTCTCGCTACGTTCCTGTCTATTTGCATTAAATGCGTAAATTTGAAAAAGCACACCCATTTGCTCTTGAGCATTTACGTGCTGGTGAATTTGCAATTCAGCAACAAGAGCGATACGGATTTTTCGCAACAGCCGCAGATCAAGTGATTGAGCAGACTGTTAACAGAGACAATAAATCAGTGTTCTTGCGTTGGAAACGGCGTATCATGCACCGAACTCTGCTCTTGCGTTGTTTGTGAAAATGATTCGGAGACCGTAATTGAAGTAGAACTAGTGAATGATGTCAGTAATGACGACGATGATAGTGATGACAACCAATTTGTAGCTAGTTGAAAAATGTTAAAATGTGTTTGTCGTAACTAAAGGTTTTATTTTAATGTAACGAAATTTAATATAGCTTATTCACACCAAATTTCTCTTTGTATTTCAAGTAATAAGACCTGCTTATCAATGTAGCCTATAGGTGTTTTAGCTAGATACGAAATTTAGTCAATGAAAATATATTACGGCGTAAAAGTTTATGTTTATATCTTTTTAAAGTAGATTGGCAGCAACGAACAGTAACTAATAAAATTAATTTGCTGAACCAATAAAATTCTTTTTCGTAAAATATATTTCTTTCGAGAATTATGATGCCATTATTTAATTGCACAAAACTGACGCAAAAGGTACCGGTATGTTGTTTTTGGTTACATTAAAAAAATACTTTGAAGTGCTTAATTTATACCAATTGAATTCCTTAGCGTTAACTTGATGCAGTAGTTGAAATACGTGAAGTATTGTAAAGTTATCAGCTGTTAGAGAGTAGGATAATCGTCTCGTAATTTAGAAAGTATTTGATAAAACTGGACAAAATTTGCAAGTGTGCCAGTATGTACCGTATGCTTAATTTATCCACGTTAAGTTTCACATTGTTTTTCAATGAAAATAGAGGTTAAAAAATTTATGTACACTCTGTTCAGAGAAAGTTTTTACTTCGGGGTGATATGACGTCATCAACTTATGACGTCAGTGTTTGGCACAAAAGCAAATTATTGACTGAAAATGTCCCAAACTATTTTTAAGTGTTTGCAGCAATTACTCGATACAATTATTTACTATCTTGTATGATTGCGCGTTAAGCTCAGAGCGGTAAATAACTAATTGTTGTACGTCTATAGAAGAAAAAAAAAAATACTCCATCAAACTAGTCAAAGTTTTGCAGATGTGTTAATATGTATACTTAGATTTTCCCAGCCAAAATTCAGCTTTTTAAACTTACTATATATGAAGTTATAAGGAACTGTATATACACCCTGTCTAGAAAAAATATATTTTTTGCAAAATCTTGTTTGTGAGTTATGACGCCATCAACTTATGACGTCAGCATTTGAAATAGATGCAAATTATTGACTAGAGATGTCTCCAAACTATTTTAAAGTGTTTGTATTACTAACGCAAGAAGTTGGAAGCAATTACTCAATATGATTATTTATTTTCTGGTCTGGTTGCGGTTTAAGCTAATGGTTAATATGTAATCATTGTAGGTCAATAGCAAAAAAACTACTGAATAAAACTGGTCGAAATTTTGCAGATGTGGTAATATGTATATTTGGATTTTTCACCCCAATTTTTAGCTTGTTAAACGTACTACAACCGAAGTTACAAGGAACTGTATACACCCCATCCAGAAAAAATAATTGTTTTTACAAATTTTTTTACTTGTAGGTTATGACGTCATCAACTTATGACGTCCCAGTTTGGCATGGACATAGTCTGTCAACCAAAGATTACTTTGAAAGTGGTCTGACGCATTTACATCAACCACAAAAAAATTTAGAGGCTTTTAAGTGTGTGGAATTTCTGCATCTTTGAAAGAGCTATTTTTGTCTTTATGACGTCATTATGACGTAACGGCACCTGTTGGGCACGGAAGACACGAGATTTAAATTCAGCATTTCTTAATCTTCAAATTTACGAAGTTTCATCTAGTTCTTCGGTGGGTATCACGAAATCCATTTTCTAGGCGTTTTTTGTGATAGCGTAACAAGGCCTATGAGTAAGAAGATGCAATTTAAGTTTCTTTTTAAATGCGCCGAAATGGAGGTTTTTGATTTGAGAGGGAATTATATTCCAAAACTTAACGCCCTGATATTTTAAGGTATTTTGGAGTTTGGTGGTAGGGTACAAAGGTAGATATAATGTTTGTTTGTACTTGTGGGTGGATTTGGTCATGTGGGAGGAGATGTCACCAGTTTTTGTAAAAAGATTAGCTAAGGGAACAGGAAGGGTGTTATGAAAGAAATGATAGACAAGTTTGGCACATTCGTGTTTGTATAAATCTGGTAGTTTTAGAATATTAAGCTGGTGGTAATAAGGAGTTGCGTGGTCTTTGAATTTTCCTCCGCCAATTATCTTGACCGCTTTGTTTTGATATGTACACAATACGGATTGGTTACTAGCAGTGGTGAAATTGGGCCGGAGCGCGCCGGAGCTCCGCCCCAAACTTCTCCACTACCACCGGAGCGCGAGCTCCGGCAGTTCCTGGGACAACGAATGTTACTGGATCAATCAACCGAATCACTCTGTGATGCTTAAGTAATCGCCGCATTAATATCCCTGTCTTTCACATTACGACCGCAAGGATTTTATTTCCTAAAACCGCAATTTTAAACCTGTCAATCATGCAACGCTTATGATGTCATAATGCTTTGTGAATGGAAGTAAAGTAGAACGAATACTGGGCTACCAGACGCAGGCCTACTGCTCTCTTGCTCAACGGCAAGGACTAAGAAGTGAGTAGTTGAGGTACGGTACCTTATATGTGTGACGAGCGTATTGCATGAAACGGAAGGGTTTATTTATTTGTATTAACACAAAAATAACAGGATTTTTTTATGTAGCAGTAATGTAAAGCACTAAAGATATGGTTAAAGTGGGATGTTGTGTGATAAAGCAATAGGAATAGGCGAAGTCTTAATTACTAATGCTGGCGTTTTTGCCTTTAAATTCTCAGCTTCTTTTCTAAATTCAGCTTAAATTCTAAATTCTCAGCTTCTTGATATTGATATTATGATCTTGATCTCAAAAAATTCTCAGCTTCTTGATATCATGCTCCATAACCAGGGCATGCTATGGAATGGAAAATGGTATGGAATGGAAGGAGAATTTTGGTATGGATTATGGAAGATGCTCAGAATGGAATGGAAGATTTGAAAAATGGAATGGAAGATCGTCTTCCATACTTCCATACTAACTACATATACAGTATACATCAAAACGCACAACAAATTACGAAGGACTACCGAACTAGAATGAGGATAATTAGTCACTTTTCGGTTCTGCAGTGTAAGTTTTTGGCATGTAGTGACTGACTGTATTGTTATTTTAAGCGTTAAGCATCCAGAGATGGGGTTTATCGAGATAAATTATCGGCGATAGTTATCGGCAATAATTTTATTACCGATTATCGTTATCGCTCAAAATAGTTTTGATCTATCGATTACCGATATCGCTTTTGTAAAATATTTTGTTATCGCCGATGAGTTATCGCAATAAACGATTTTTTATGCCTACAGTGTTTAAAACTTCAAAGTTAGTGAGTTGGCGCTATGGAATGAATACACGGTGTCCATTAAGTCTTGTTGCAATAAAAAAAGATCTCTCATTTTTTGGTTAATGCCGCAGCAAATTCCGTAAACTGCTCTCTTTTCTTAAATAATCTACAAAAACATTTTTTTCGTTTGACTTACAAAAAAACTTCGTCAAACACATTGAAAATTTACCGCAACATTTATCGGAAAAATTTATCGGCGATAATTTATCGATTACCGACATCGCTACTAGAAATTGAGATTAATCAGTTATCGGTATCGCCCAGGGCTTTTTTGAAGTTATTGATCATCGTTATCGCTTCAGAACAAAAAAGTTTATCGTGCACATCACTGTAAGCATCAATACATAGTTTACGTCTATGCAGGAGCGTATTTAGAGGGCATTGTGCCATGCTCCTCCCTTTTTTACTCTGCCTTTTAGTAAAAAAAACAAAAACTGATGGTGTCAAGTATCTGAAATATGCCAGAATCTTTCGATGATTTCTGCAGCTCATGGCCAGGGGCAGATCTAGGGGGGTTGGATGAAGGCCAGGGGTATACATCCTCCCACTAGCCATTTTCAAAAGTGTTTTGGATGTATACAATGTTACCATAATTTCGAACCTCTTCGAGAGCAATAAGCCTTACGCCTTGAGCAGTATAAGCACGCATAATCGAAAATGTGCGGACAAAATGCACCATATTTGGCTGAGCGCTCAAAATCAGGGTCAAAAAATTCTTCAAACAAAATTTGCCTGAAAATTATTCAAAAAGCACTAAAATAGCCATTACAGCAAGCAAATTTTCAAAAATTTTTCCGGGGAAGCATGCCACCGGATGCATTTTTATGTAATGTACCCAGCACCAGCGGAACCTTGCTTTTTTCTGACAAAGCTTGGGTTTATACACGCCATTTTGTGCTAGATTGCAACTACTGTTCTATGGTGCAGTGACTTAGATCGCAGCATAGAGAGAGTTCAATTCTCGTCGCGGCTTCGCTTGAAACGAGTATTTAACAATCGGGTTCGTCAATTGATAATAGAATAGAGTAAGAATGTTGGTTCGGCTGGTGCTGGTGTTAGGTAGCCTACATTACATAAATATGCCCCCCGGACCCCCAAGACCTTATCGTGTTTCTCAATCAGCTTCAAATTTGTTCTGCCGAAAAAAAAAAATGCTTGAAAAAATATGGAAATCATGCCCCACCCCCCTTTTTAAATTTTTCACTACGCCACTGCGTTTATGTTTACATGCATGTGTATATTTATTGGGTTTTTTCGCAATGTAGGATTGTTCAACGAATGAGCATGACTAGTTTCAGGTTGGAAAGCTTATCCTGCAGATAACGCGCATGTCGCATAATTTAATAATAGTGCATTTTTACCATTACGTCAAATAACATTAGTAAGGAAGAATGGAATGGAATATGGAAAAAAATTTTAGTATGGAATCGAATATGGAGTGAAAAATTTTAGTATGGAATGGAAGAAATTTTGCAGAATGGAATATGGAAAAATCGTCTTCCATTCCATTCCATTCCATAGCATGCCCTGTCCATAACTAACCACAATCCAGTGTGTGCTCATTGTGCTGAGCATAAAATGAACGTGTATGAAGTCGTGATACAAAACATAATTCCGTGTCAAGATTTCGTTACCGGCATCGCGATTATTATAAACAGTTATTTTTAGCCGCTCAAAAATGCTCATCACCGAATAAAACATGGTCGTACCGAAACATTATTAGTTTTTTGATTAGGATTCGGTAAACCTAAGTTGCGAGTTTCTGCTTTCATACCGGTATGCACTGCCAAGCTATGACATGTTGCTTGATAGCTTCGCCGCGTCATATTGCCCGAAGACGGACAACTTTGACCCTCGCGATTGTTGCTTCTACTGGTCTTTTTTGTTATGCTCGGAGTTAATTCCCGAGGAGACTGAGTTCGATACTCCGTCGAGTCATACCAAAGACTTTAAAAATGGTATCCACAGCTACTCAGCTTAGCGCTCGGCATCATGGGTAGTGTGGAGAATGAAATTGGTTAAAACATACCTTGTCGTATGAATTACTTCAGTCCTGGCGCTGTAAGACCTTGGTAGTTATAATAAGCGCCTAAAAATAACCTAATATTTCATGTCGTTCTCTGCAAACCGGAAAGCTCCGGCACTTCTAACCTACCAATTTCACCACTGGTTACTAGGGAAAGTGGAACCCCACACGGGTAAACCATAAACGATAAACCTTTCTGTACTAAAGCGATAATGATAATCGATAACTTCAAAAAAACCTTGAGCGATATCGATAATCAATAAATCTCAATATCTTAAAGCGATATCGATAAATTATTATCGCCGATAAATTTTTCCGATAAATGTTGCGGTAAATTTTCGATGTGTTTGACGAATTTTTTTTGTAAGTCGAATTGCAAAAACGTTTTTTCTAGATTTTTCAAGAAAAGAGAGCAGTTCACGGACTCTGTCGTGAAATTAAGCCAAACAAAAAAATAATTTTTAAAAATTACAGCAAGTCTTAATGAAGACCGTGTTTTTTCCATTGCGCCAACTCACTAACTTTGCAGTTTAAACACTGCGTGCATAAAAAATCGTTTATCGCGATAATTTATCGGAGATAGCAAAATATATAACAAAAGCGATAACGGTAATCGATAAATCCAGACTATTTTGAGCGATAACAATAATCGATAAAAGTTATCGCCTATAACTATCGCCGATAAGGTATCGCGATAAATGCCCATCTCTGGTAACAGATTCGTTTTGTCAAAATATCAATTCCAAATTGTATTCGTTTGTTATCTACAATACAAGATACTCCAAATGAATTCCAGGCAAAATGAAAATGCTGGTTTCAACCGGTTTATGTCGCATTTTTCTTGTTTTTCATTTCACCGCAAAAGCAGCGGAACTATAAATACCGTGGTTGAATTTATGATGTCATCATTTCGGCATTGACTATTGCGATCGAGGCAATAGAAATGTCTGTGCTACAGTCAAATCTTGATACTATGCCACTCCGCTTGTCTGCCACTCTCGATACTATGCCGCTTTTGATCGTCCCAACGAAATTTAAATAAAGTTACTACATATGCCATCCCTTTATCTCGATACTATGCCACGTGAGATTTATGAATGATTACAGTATAAAGAGCCTTGTGACGAGTCAATGTGTAACACTAGGCCTATAGTTCGTGGTTGTTTAAACGCAATGAACACAATGGATTGAGAATAAATTAATGTTTCGACTATAACAAAAGTCTCGTGAGACTTGCTACGCACTGCATATTCAGGCTAGACTCATTCCAAACTGTAAAGACTCTTTATTTAAATTGTTCATCCAAAAACTCTCGACTTCATTTCTTTTGAAGGAGAATAGGTTTACCGGTGAGCAGCATGGAACAGTTTCACATTCTTGGTTTCATTTTTACATTTTCTCTTCGAGAAAGTTTGCAGCAGCAAATGACAAAAACCACCTAAATTCAACGCTTGACTGGATTTTTTACCTCTCCCTCCTCTTATCACTTTGCCTTATACTGTACTTGCGCTCGACAACATAAATGGAAATAAATACGTACGATTGTTACGAAATCAAAGTAATCAACCGGCATGGTTGTCTGTGAATAAAAAAGTGGGTTTAATCAGCTAGTCAGCATTGGGTCGCGTGTAATCGTTCAACCTGCAAAACAATCTACTGAAGAAAAAATGAAACAGATTGAGGTACCTAATTTATTTGACTCAAATCAAATACTTAAGCAAGACAGATAGCCTATCAACAACGCAGGACTAGGGTACTTTTCAGTTAGGCTTTTGTACTTCGAAGTGGCAACATTCCCTGCTAGGCTCTCCAGATTATGGCACCGCGTTGACCAATGTGGGTCAGTAAACCCGCTATTGTTCATTCCAGATTGTGTTCTTGCGAAATAGTGACTAAAGCTACAGCTTTGGTGCTTAGCCTAGCCTATTACCTAGGTAGTAATAGGTCAAACGAAGTTAATCCACTGTTTAATCCACCGAAACCCTAGGATTAAACTTTAGCCTATTTAATCCACTGTTTACCAAATTCGAGTAAATCCTCAGTTAATCCATGGATAAGTTTAATCCGACGATTATCCACGTTGGTGCATTCGGCCCGTAGACTCTCAAAATATGAACAAATCTTTGAAATAAGGACGATATGGAATCCCTGCGTAAAACTGGTGCGTGAAGAATACTCATTTTTATTAAATTCTAATTCTTAAGAACACTGTCTGGTTTCACAGAGCAAGCGTTTACCGGACTACCGGCAGATGTTTTACCTAAAATCGTTTCAACACTTGAATTACTGGCTGTTTTTGTGAGCTATTACAAGGGTATCTGAAAAACATTTTTCGCGAAAAAATTGAACTTTTTCGCGCCTGTTATGCTTAGAGGTTTCTCACGGTTGAATGACGTTTGTTTGTTCACCTTTTTTTTACGCCAGTCTCGATCCTTACTGCTACACCATTTCAAGCCAGCGCACAGTGTTAGTTACTGTGAACATTGGTACTGTAGACTTGTGAGGCGCAGCCGCGCAGTGTTTTTAATGAGCTCATAGATTTTAGTTTGAATTTTAAATCTCTACATGTTTTTTAGATACCCCTGATAATCCCCTTTTGGGTGAAACAGACTGTTGGGTTTTCCAAATTTTACTTTTTACTGTGGTAATATTGCGTATTCGCTCTAACCAAAGACTATATAGGCATATAGTCTAGACTATATAGGCATAGGCCTATAATAAAGAGTAAAGACTATATAGGCATATAGTCTTTGCTCTAACTGAATCTAGTTATCGAGCACTTTTTGAAATACTGATTTCCATGATTGTTCAGTTATTACATAAAGTTACAATACACAATACATAAAGTTAAACTTTTAGCGATCCGTTCTGCGAACCAATTTTGATCCACTTTGCTTGCGAAGTCGCACACCCCTTATGCTTTTGTGCAAAAACCATAGTAAACCTACAATCTTTAAAACACTTACCAAGTGTGACCTCATTCGAAGCAAGGGGTATGAAATAGGATGTTAATATTATTGTTGCTATAACTTATATTTCATAAACAGTGTATTTGTGACAGAAGAAAATTATGCTTTCGTTCATTCAACAGATTAAAAATATCGTTGCCGTACAAGCGATTTTGCCTACAGTAGCCTACATTTCAAACAATTGCGACGCAGTTGGAGTCCAACATTCTTCAACCCTCCCAGTCAGCACCTCTCCACACTCACATACACAAACAAATTAATATTGCGTCGAAACACGTATTAAAATCATTCCAAGTAAAAAAAAACGCCGCAGTGTTCAGGGCTGGGCCCCGATCAGGCCTGGGCCTCCCCCGGCAGGGGGGGTTCGGGGGGCGGTTCCACCGGCCCTGGATCTGTGGTACTGAAACGGGAGCTTTGCACCAAGGCAAAGCTATCCATTTCAGATTAGTGATCAGTCTATGTTCCTATTCTGACTTATGGCCATGAGTGTTGGATCATTAATGAGAAAGTGAGATTTCGAGTTCAAGAAGCCGAAATGGGATTCTTGCGAAGAATTAGCGGTTTGACCTTGTTTGACAAGGTTAAAAGTGCAGACATTCATGAATCTCTAAACATCGAATCGCTGCCTCTCCGACTAGAATGATCGCAACTGCGTTGGTATGGACATGTAACACCAACGCCCCAGGAAAGAACATTGAAAAAACTGCTCTGTTCAACACCGATTGGTCGAAGGCCTAGAGGCCGTCCCAGAACTCGATGGCGAGATTACGTAGAAGATCTTAGTTGGTCTCGCATTGATATCCCAGCGGAGCATCTGGTTTGTTAATTGGTTTGTGAATTTGGTTTGTGAATTGAATCTGGTTTGTGAATTGGCATCCCAGCGGAGCATTTGTGAAGAGAAGGGTTGACAAATTTTTAAAGGTTTTTTCTCCGGACGCTTGGCTTGGCAGTACGCGCATACCACAATTAATCCTGCGGATGCTGGTACTCGAGAGAGTAGCATCAAACGTAGTGAAGCGGTGGAACATAGAAGCATTTGGCGCCTAATTCTTCTGTTAGTACGTTTCATGATAAATTAGATCTCAGAAAGGATTATCTTTATAATGCTTCACTTGCCCAAAAGTTTTGGTCCTGTTGGATAAAAAGCTATCTTCCAACTCTTCAGGGTCGAGGCAAGTGGAAAACCCTTTGTGATAATCTTACCATCGGTCAGTTGGTGCTTTTCTGTGATGCCGAAGACCTGTTGAAGCGTGGAGCGTACCGGTTAGGTAGGGTTCACTGCTTGCACCCTCAAGTCCGTAAAGGGCGTGACATTGCGAGACGGGCCACGGCTGCTGTTCTTGCTAGAAACCCAGACTCAGGTGAAACAGAGATAAAATACATCTTTACAGGCCTCTCTAAAATTGCCCCAGTTTAGAAAATAAAGTCATTTTGTGTTTTTTATTTTGAAAAGAAATCTCCCATTTTCGTGTTTGTATGTGTTCTTGTTCTTTTTGTTTGTGTAAATATAATATACCTTGTTTCTATCCAAGGTTACTCGCTGTTTACGTCATCACGTTAATTTCACATTTACGTTATACTGTTACGTTTTTCTCTTGTTATTATTGTGACACTTTATTAAGCATTTATAATTGAGCACATAGAAACTATAACGTTTCTTTTTATTTATATGTTTTACGTTCGCGATTCGTTACGCTTTCACCTTTTGGTTTTGTTGAAACGTCACTTTATTTTCCGTTTCAGGGGGGCGTTATGTTTCAGTTTCGAACTCGCGTCCCTAAATTTATCTTATTTTATTTCACAATTGTCATGAGCATAGTCTTGTTTCTCACGCTGTAGGATTGTAACTGCTAACGTGTTGCAAACTGCAGCGCGCTCACGTTGCACTTCTAGTTTAGTTTCTTGTTTTTATGACGTAAGCGATTTGTCTACGATGATTTTAACTTTTAAACTTTGTCGTCATTCTGAGGAAAGACATCGTGTAAATAACTGCAGTTGTCTTTTATTGGTTTTTATGGAACGTTCAAGTTTTAGCCGGTAGAACGTTTAGTCGATTGCCCCCGTTCTTTGTCATCAGCAGAGAAGGTTCGATTATAACTATTCCACCGATTACGATTACAATTACGCAATCATTTGACCTTGCATTGTAAATTACAATCATTTGACCTTGTAATCGTCACGATTACGATTACATCGTCATCGCTTCGCCAAAGTTAAAAAAATGATTTTGTTACAGCTTTCACAAAGTCAGAGTTAATCAAAAAATGAAAAAAATACGTTAAGGTGATGATAGCATAGGCCATAGGTATTCGATTTAGGTAAGCTCAAATTCTAGAAGACGCAAATCTGGGCCGTAAAAATGCAATTCAGCGGCATGATTAGGTTCGTCCAATCAGCTTCGAGCGACGTCACTTCTTTCACGCTTCATGTCAAATCATGCAGTGTGAAGTTTCTATCCAGAGATAGTTCGATCAGTTCGATTATGTCGATCAGAGATGTTGTACTTTCATTATATCAATTCCACCGATTACAATTACGCACCCATGTAATAAATTTTCGATTACGATTACAATTATTTGAAAATGGCGTAATCGATTACAATCACGGATTACGATTATAATCGAGACCTTCTCTGGTTATCAGTTATATTAATTCAAATACAATTACTTCCTTGAAGTTGGTTTGAAGTGAGGGCAAGTTCTAAGTAAAGATTTTTTAGGAAGTGAATTCTCCTTGGTTCCTATTTCATTCTTCAACAGCCATTTTAGTGCTTTTTGAACAATTTCTAAGGAAAGTTTGTCATATGTTTAACCTTGTAACTTTGAGTGCTTCACTAATGATGCATTTTGTTCGCACAGTTTCGATTATGCGTGCCTAAGGCTACTAAGGCATATTCTTACGAAGAGGTTCGAAATTATGGAAAAATTTGGTTCATCCAAAACATTGTTGAAAATGGCTGGTGGGGGGATGCATACGCAGCATTCCCCACATCCCCCTTGATTGTATAGGCTAATAACAAAAGATGGTCTCAAATTTAAGAGCCTTTTTTCTGCGGAAGGTCTGAGGGGCCGAGGGCAGTTGCGTGTACAGTAACGGCACTGCCTTGCTAATAAAATTGCATCATTCTTTTATAAGCATAACGAGAAAGAACAAGATTCAGGAACAACGCTACGTAGCTCTTGTTATTATGACAATTACAAAACCAGATTATCAATGACAAAGTATCTAGCGCTTTGAAATAAATTCAGAAAAAGAAGTATGACGTCATTTGAGGCTTAATGGGGAGGTTGTTACCCCCAACCCCCCCTGGGTACGCCACTGCCCTAGGCTATATCCAACAGATCCTGTTTCAGTGTATAAGTACCGTACATATAAGTGCGTTTCTAGGTACCGTACTTTAACTCATCACTGTTTTGGGGGTGGGAACCGGAGACCACTCGGCAAAGTTCAGCTTTGTGGATCGCCTTCGTTGATTTCAGGTTACTGATAATTATAACTTTTCTAGAGAGGAGATCTTTAATATTCGCATGGCTGCAACAGCTAGTAACCGTAGAAATACATTAGTTACATTTATTTCTTTACATTAGTTACAAAATGGCATACCGAAAACAAAATAAGCTGAACGTTTTCGGAAAAATCGACTGTCCTTCATCAGAGCATGATCAGAAATGAGTAGTCAATGCAGGGCAACTAATATGAGCGAAAAACAAAACAGCAGGAATTATGACATATTATAACGCGTCACAAAAGCATGGACGATCAAAAGTACAAGGGCGGACAAAATTTTAACACATGATTTCAATTAGGGTAGTCACTATTTATACGAAAAAATACCAATTCAAAAACGCATTTTTATTATAAAGAAATGAAAATAAAACGATATGGTTGAAAGAGTTAAAATATTTTAAAAGAAAAGAACACTCATCAGCATATAGCTGCTTTTTAAAGGTAAACAAACAGCTATAAAATTATGCTAATCATTTCTTTACGAAACTGCATTGTCAAATATTTTAAGCACAAAATTTATTAGCAAAAATAATTTTTCACTTATCTGATAAAGGACTTCGTTCGGAATCGTCTCGGTTTGTAAGTGCAAGTATATGGTAAGCCTATGTCCATGCATTACTACTGTAAATGCCATAAAATCGTCATAACTCGGGCGATTTTTATTTACAAAAGTCACAATTTTTTTGCGGGCTACAATTAACGAAAAACCGTGAAAAAATAATTTCACGGGTGTGGGGTCAGTATTTAAGAAGTTATAAGGTTACAAAAAGTTACATTTCGTGTTTCTCGGTTGCACTTTATTTTTTAGGTGATGGTGATTTTGTGCCATTTTTTTGCCTAAATTTCCAATTTTTTTTTATCCTTTGTTGCTTCAACTGAAATAGAATTACAACCTGCATACTGCATCAAAGTGTTTATGAGCCAAATATGAAGCCCACAAAGTTTTACTCTTCCAATAACGCATAAGCATCTGAGCCGCAGAGTTTTCAGGCCTTAGGCCAAAATATCAAATAAAATTTATGTAATTAAAAGGCATCCTCTAAAAAATTAAACAAATCTTTAATAGGCACTTTCTTTGAGAAAAAAAAAGTCATCCCCCTCGGCGTGGGCCTCTGGGCATTTGCACCGGCTTTCCCCTTTCAGTGGTACAAGCTGCAGTAGTAAGCAGTTTTTCCTTGTTGAAGCTACTTGCTAAGGGCAGAAACTTTTTAACCACAGAAAGTACAATGCTATTACAAAGCATGCACCATAATTTGAGCAGTGAGCACCTACAAGACTATTTTATTACTTTTTAGCATAAACCGCTGCTGCTTTTTTGTTGTCAGTAGTTTTTTAAATAAAGTCACATTTTGGTTACATTTTTGCAAAAATATGGTCACACTTTCAACGCTTTTTAGGTCACAAAAAATCTCCCTAGTAATAACTGAACAAAACCGTGTGAATAACTCAACAAAGTGAACATGTCGACAGTGAACGTCTTGTACTGCCTTGCTTATAATGTTGATGGTAACATTTGAGATTTCCTGTGGCTTTGTTTAGATTCTTGTATTGTTAACCTCATTTATTTCAATGAATTTGCTTCTGAAATCTATGACTTCGAAGTAGGGGACTGTAGCAACGCTCGCTCATAAGCTAGCTACATGATTGGTACCACACACACAAAATAAGTCAACACACGTTATACAACTCGGAACCAACAACAGTAGCTCCGAAGCGCCTGACGTGCTTCACCACAGGACAAAATGCATCCAATTTACTTTTTATGATCACATCTAAACGTTTCTAAGCAGTAAACGATCACCATCAGGAAGAAAACTGCAAGACAATACTTTATCAGCGAAAATTGTTACAGATTCAAGTCATTGCTTTCGCTTTTCACTGGCGAAACTTCTTGGTTTTGAAATGCTTTTGATTCTTCTTTTGTTTTTTCATCTTCAAGTTTGTTTAAGGCTAAATCCGCGTTTGAATTTGATATAGAAGCCATGGTTTTTTGAGTGGGACGCGAAAACGCAGTTTTTGGTGGCGTAGACGTGCTATTGGGTACAGAGCTAAACAAGCTTTTAACTAAAGTTTTACCCCTAACCCAAGCAACTAATAACTCAATCGCATCAGAATAGAGAATTGGATTAAGGGCACTGTTGATAGGAAGCAGAATTATAGCAGAAACGGCATAAGCATCATTGGATATCCGAACTCCAGAAAAGCTAAGGAAAGCCATAAGTGAGATAGGAACCCAGCAACAAAAATCCGTGGCAAGAACTCGCAAAATTTTCTTTTGCATATCTGCAAATATGAAACTTGTGAAAAATAATGCTTTTGCTACTATAATATTAATAACGGTAGCATATTTAACCTGTAACAAGCCTATACACATTTTCGTAGACGTATTCATCCAAAAAACTCCATTTTAATAAAAAGATTACAGTCATTAGCAAAAGTTTAAGACCAGTCTTTCAGATTTAAGGTATTTGTAGATTTTATCATTATTATCGCATAGAGCAGTTTTATATGACGCAATATCCTAATGAAATTGCATCAGCCATCTGTCCATCACCAACACATGGGTTGTTTTCACGAAGAACCTATTTTACTTCATTTCGATTGGTTTTACAGCGTAATCAGTTGTGTACTAGCTGCTGTTTCAGTTCTTGAAAATGGGCAAAAAATCTTCTCTTTCCGAGACTAAAAGAGCCCAAATTGTGGTTTTAAGTGAAGAAGGCTACTCTGAACGAGAAATCAGTGCGAAGATGCAGTGCAGCAAGACTGCTGTGCACACAGCCCTTGAAAATTTCAATAATTACGGGAGTTACAAAGACTTGAAGAGAAGTGGGAGACCCAAAAAAACATCCCCTAGAGATGATCTGACAATAAAGCGAATTGCTGTACGTTCCCCAACAAGTTCTTTGAAGAAAATTCGTGCTGCGCTGCTTGGGAAAGGGACAGACGTTCACATCACCACAGTTTCTCGGCGTTTGAGGTTTAACTTTGGTCTTAAATCATATAAGCCAGCTCGCAAACCCAGGCTCACTCCTCTTATGAAATCAAAGCGTCTGGCATTTGCAAAAGAACATGCAGCATGGACATCTGAAGACTGGTCTAAGATCATGTTTTCCGATGAGTGTACTCTACAGCAGTTTGTGGTGAGAAAAAAGAACGTTAGAAGGCCTGTGGGTAAAAGGTTTGAGGAAAGATACACAGTTTCAACAATGAAACACCCACCGAGTCAAATGGTCTGGGGGGCATTTTCCAGGTCTGGTACTGCTGGATTGTATTTTTTGCCCCCAGGAAGTACAATGAACGGTTCCAGGTATGTGGATTTGCTAAAAGAAAAACTTGAAATGCATATGAATATTCATCAGTGCACAGTTTTCATGCACGACGGTGCTCCGTGTCATCGCTCGAAGATTGTGAAACAATTCCTTTCAGAAAAAAATGTGGCAACACTGGGCTGGCCTGGAAACAGCCCAGATTTAAACCCAATCGAGAATCTTTGGGAAATACTCAAAAACAAGGTTGCAGAAAAACAACCTTCAAGTGCTGGAGCATTAAACCATGCTATAAAAGAGGTATGGGTCAAAGAAATTTCAAGAGACTATTGTGAGATACTGATATGCAGTATGCCAAAACGAATCCAGGCGGTGATAAAGAACAAAGGAGGACACACAAAGTACTAAAATTGCGTGTTACTGTTTTACAATTTGTAATTTGAGCATTCACAATGTGTTATACTAAATTTACGAGCAAAATATACCAGCAGTGGCAGTAATTTGTATTCTGGAGAGGATAGACAGCAAAAATACATAATTTCTGATAACTGGTCTTAAACTTTTGCTAATGACTGTACTGCGAATGCAATTGCAATTATACTAGCAAAGGTTTCGGTTAAAACTTATGCTTTCATGAGGGTACTAGACTAGTGCCTATCAGTGTAAAACTACAGTGGCAGTAGTCTAGTGTCTCTATAGTTTTATTGCCTACAAGATTACTCTGTTGATTACAAGTGTTGCCCTCAAGTAACCTGGCTTTAATATTTTTTACTTGTTTTTTTCGCGTCTTTCAACCATCGATTGTAAACTTTACGTGAAACGCTGAACCGCGAAGGGAATTGACCTAAAACAAACGCAGTATTCCAACCTTTTCAAGCTATAGAGTATGGACCAGGGTTGGCCAACCTTTTGATTCCATGCGCCAATATTTTTCACCCTTAATTTAGATGCGCCACATCAAGCATCCGTTTCTTTTAGTTCTTTAAAACAAAGGCGTGCAATATCGGTGAAGAGCAAAAAAAGGGTCTTCACTTCACGCCCTCAGACAGTGGCGCACCAGGATTTGGCAAAGGGGGCTACAACCGGGGGTCTGGGGATGAAGCCCCCAGCCGCCAACGGATTTTTACGGTTTTCATATAAAAAACACTCATTTTAGCACACTTTTTTTTTTGAAAAAAGGCGTGCAATGAGTGCAGTCATTACGAACAATGCAAAAATATTTTCGCAGCTTATGTCTAAAAGCAGAAGCTTGGCTAAAATAAGTGAAAGGAGGCTACAACCATTATTAGTTTGAGAAATTATAGACTGAAAGTTAGGTTTTAGCACCTTATTACAGGGCCAAAGGGGGGGGGGGGCATGGCACCGTGGCTCCCCTACGTGTGCATAGGCCCTCAAACGTCCTGTTTTCCACTGACAATGTCGGTGGAGAACAAAAAATATAAAAGGTTTTCACGCCCTCAGATGTTCTGTTTTCCACTGAAAAATATCGGTGGAGGGCTAATTAAAAAAAAAATTAGTGAGTAGAAGTGGCTTGTCATCAAAAAGGTACAATGCGCCACTTTTGAGTAGCCAATGCGCTACAGGTTGGCCACTCCTGGTATAGACGGTCCTGTTTCAGCCTCGCATTGTGCTTCCAGTCTCTTCGCAGTTCGCAAGTGTTAGCACAGCAACGCTATCCGTTACTGCCCGAATGTAAATTATCGACAGTTCCAAAACCAAATTTCTGAACTACTGTAGATTGGTGCACGTCATTACGCCATTATCTTTCTCGCTTTGCTACTGCACAGCACAATAAGAGGTCACGACAGATAGTTTTGGACTTCGGCAAACGAGCTGCTACTAAGCATTTTTTATTCTTTTATTTACTTCCTTTAATTTTTATTTGCAAGCGAGTTCAGAGTGTTTTGAACCTAATTTTAAATTTGCTTCTATCGTCTCGACTTCCGTAAACAAAATATATTGCAAGGAAGTTGAAGACCGGTATGGTATATTTGAGGTTGAGCGACTGAAGTGAAGACCCGTGGTGTCTCCCCACGAGGTTACTTTCAGAAGAGATTGCAAGTTGCAACAGGTCTATCAAGCATTTCAAGCTTTTTTCTGGAGATTTTTCACTTTCACCAGGAAATAACAGTAGTAGCTAATTTACGCTCGTTTAATTACGTTTGACAAGAAAACCGACTTAAAATTTTTCGTAATATCGCTTTTAGCCTTGAAAAAGGCTTCATAAATTGCTTCATTACTCTTCACCCTGCCGAAGTTCTTAAATCACAGAATGATGAGTTGGGTGCAATGCAAGATCAGGAGGCACCAGAATGAAGGGCTCAACGAAGCACAAGGGAAGAGAGCATAACACAAAAAAATTAAACCAATCTTTCCCAACCGAAATTTAAAATGGTTTCATGCAAGAAAACGCAATTTTAAGATGATGAATTCGCATCTGATCACTTTAATAAATTTTGAACAAATTGCTAGCCCAACCAACCGGCTTACCTGCTAATCGAGATCGAGTTTTTTGCATAACTTTTTTTCGGGCTTTAATGACGATGACACTATACGCAACCAAAACATAAATGAAGGAAAAGAAGTTGAACAGAGTGATAAAAATTGAAAATGGCCATGATCTGTCGTTTTTGGTCACATATAGGCGAGGTATGCAAACACTGTTTGCGCTGTAGTAGCTGTAAAACAACAAAATGTAAAAATATCAACTAAAAGCAGATCAGTGATTCCTACGCCGAATGTCTTTTTTGCCACATTGGTAATAAGCATTTTTAATGTTGCCAAATCTGTTCAACACTTTGCCACCATTCTCGTGCAACACCTTGAAATACAATGATCCAACAACAGAAAAATACTTAAAAAATCAAAATCAAATCTTCATCATACCCGCGGTAGTACGTCAAAGCCAGGACCGGACCATAGGTTTGATGGGCCTAGGGTTATAATGGTCATCGAAGGTTACATATCAGCCCCTTTCAATATACAATAACTAAACGGGTACTTTTTCTGTTTCTTTGCTAGACGGAGCTAACGAAACAATTGCCGTTGCCCCTCAGCTTCCGGTTATCACAACAACTAACAGTCAACGTATTACTTAGACGCAACGTAATACTTTGGTCAGGGGCTTATCTAGAAATTTTTTCGGAGAGAGGAGTAAAAAAAAAAATTAGACACAGTTTTGAAAAAGGAGTAACATTACAAGAGTTGATTTGATGCGTAATGAGGAACAAAAAGAGGTATAGAGCGGCCCGGGAGCTCGTTCTTCCAAAACAGTTTTGGAAATTACTTTCTGTAATTGCAATTGTTAATGCCGTTTGATCAAAATTTGCGGCAATATTCAAGTTTTCTTACCCCTAATTTTGATTCTTTGCCCTAACAAGACTCGATTTGTATAAACACATTTTCGATTCATGTCTATATAGGAGCTATCAGGGCATGATTATCTAAAGGCTTCGAGCTTTTGGAAAAAAATATTGCAGTTTATTCCTGCTTATTCGCTTGTTTCCTGTAGCGTCCTTTTTACAATACGGCGTTCAAGTAAAAAAATCGCTTCTTCAAGACTTAGCCTAGACAACCGCGGTATAAAGGAGGCTGTTTTACAACAAATCTGTTATAACTGGATTTTTAAAAAAGCTTACGTCAGCTGTTTTTGATAGCTTGCGTTCGTTGGGCCAAGGGCTGCAGTCCCGTCAGCCTCTGTCTTAATCCGGCCCTGGTCGTAGCACGTAAAGAGTGGCGAGGCTAAGCTCCGCAGTTTCGCGCCTGGGCACCACAGCTTCGAAGAAACGTCGCAACGGTGGTGAGCCGTCGGCGAAAATGACTATGCCAATTTATTTGGCCCGGGAATCGCCGATTTGTACGGCCAGTGTGTTTAGAAGTATTAAAAAAACTAAGGTATAAATATGCGTGGTTAAAAATTTAGAGGGGAACTGAGACTTCAGCCTACCTTAATCCGTCAGTGACTAATGGACTTAATTTTTTCAATAAAACGCGATATCAAATGCCTGACTGTATGGAATTACTGCTGTGAGTTATGCCACAAAATTCAATAACAAAACAAAATTACTAAAGAGGACTACAGCGCCAAATTGTCAAAAAATTACTTTGAAATAATGACAATGGTTACTATTTCTTAATGTTTTCCCTATATGATACGCAAACGTATTACCAGTTAACGGTACCAACCTGTGTTGTTTTTTTTTTTCGGACATAGTCCCAATTTTTTGCTCAATGTCCGAAATATTTGGAGCCATTTCAGACAAAGTGTCCGAAAAAATTTTGCTTATAGCACAACAATACGTTTGTCTAACTTATTTAAATTTTGCGAGTTTCTTTTTGCGACTAAACCGTTGCTACTGCGATGTCTGATGAGTTTTTTGCAACATGCGTGCTGATTGAAACATTCTGACTTGTCCGCAAAGAGAAATCGTTTTTGTGTTTTATCACATTCAGGAATTATATACAGACGTTTAGAAGGATTGTGGCTACTGCGATATCACGCACGGGCTTAGTGATTTGCACTCCTTCGAGACTGACAACTTGAAACAATTTGTTGCTTTTGATACTTTGAGTAAAGTTGTGAAATTAGGAGCTAAAATACATTGTTGAAAGATGAAGGTAATTATTGCGTCTTCGGAAGAAAGAAATTTAAAGAAGATCATTTTTGTATAAAATCGGTTTCGTCAATCGAGGTGGCATTCAGTATCAGAAATTCAACATAGAGTGAGAAGAACAGTCAAGGAAAAAAACTAAACGTGATTAAACTTCCGTTTTAACATTAGTGTCGTATTTTTTCGAAATGCAGTAATTATTAACATTTGATTTAGTATTTAGTAAACTTATAAAATCGTTCGTTCATAAATCTTACCGAAAAAATTTTTAAATGTCCGAAATTTTTTGAGCAAATTCGGACATTTGTCCGAAATTTTACATCAAAAAAAATAAACCCACGTACAACCACTTCCACAACTTATTTAGCACGTTAGCAGTAGGGATGTGCCGAGTCGAGTCCGAGTATACTTGGCCGAGCATTGAGGCATTACTCAAACTCGGCCGAGTTTTTTTGCTCTGCAGCCAAATTTGAGTCGAAATTAGGACTTCTACGGACGTGATGACCTTTTTCTTTGCTCTTCACCTGCTTTTGAGTTCATATTTTGACGTCATAGATACTCGGACTCGGCCGAGTAATGTCGTGAATACTCGTTACTCGGCGAGTCCGAGTAATTTTCCTTGAGGCACATCCCTAGCTGGCAGCACAGCTACAAGCATAGAACGTTGCAACGATGGTGAGTTACTACAGATGGACGGCAACAACACGCAGAGAATATAACGCAAGCACAAAGCTGTCCTCTGCATGTTGTCGGCCAACTGTCTAACACTCGAAGATGGAGGGAGACAGTTCGTGAGCTTGTACTCCACACCGCATCAGCTTTAATGCTGAATATTAAGCTGAGTAAGAATTTTTTGAGCCTTTGGTTTTACCCAACTTGGAATCAAACCCAAGTCTACCGCTTTAAAAGGCAGATGCTCTTACCACACCACCAACTGATCATTATAATTCATAAAATAATCACTAAAATCTCTGTTGACGATATTAAACAATCCAACACGAAGTGAAAGGTACCTCCTTCGTTTTAATTAAAAACAATTCCAACATTAATGGTAAAAATTGAACTTGTAACAGAAAACAAATATCTTACCCTAAAAATTGGGCTGGCTGAAAGTAGGAAGCTGACAATGTACTTGTCTCGATAATATTTTGCAAAGAATACCATGAATTCGCTTCCTCAATCCTTTGAAAAATTTGGTCACTGGTGTTGGCAAATTCAGGGTCAAAAGTAACCAGTTTCCTTGTCCAGGTTTTGGCTGAGTCAAATTTAACAATAGCGTTTTCAAAAAACGGATTTTCGTACAAAAATGCTTCTTCGACGAAAACTGATTGATATTCCGTCTGCATCAGAGGCAGCAAAGCTAGAACTAATGACAGAATCCAGACGATCAGTATCGCGAAAATCACAAACTTTGCTTTAGGTTTACCTTTCGACACAAATGGCTGAAACAGAAAATAAATTGAGTAATAATCATCATAGTAAAATACATAATTTCAAATGTCACTTTACTTACAATTTACTTATAAAAAAAAACTTAGCGACAAAACCAAGCCGCATGAAATAAAATAAATAACTTAGAAGGATATACAAAATTTACCAAAAACGCAATTCAGACGAAAGAAGTTGAAGTTACATTTCTTACGATCTTACGCAAACATGGAAAATAGCTGATCGCCTTTACAAGCCTTCGTCTTCTGATAATATTATATATTTCTGTAAAGTTTTTTCGTCACATGTTTTTCGGTGACAATAAGGGTGGACCGCTCGACTCGGAGACCGCTGAGGTTCTTTTCGCGGCATTCTAGTCGCTAACCCAATGTGTTCTTCTTTTGTCATTTTACTTTTCTGCCAACGTGTATATTTGACGTGGTTGGAGACAAAATAAACTTGTTGTTATTGCATTGTGAAGTATACACATACATTGTAAGTTATTGTATATTATTATTAGTACGGCGATTTTTTATGACCTATAAAATCGAAAAAAAAGACTTTATTTTTTGAAACATATGACTTTATTTTTAAAACAGCAAAAATTAATTTTATGCTGTTTTCCGTCATTCACATCGCTTATGTAAGTCTAAACATGCATTTCGAACAAGAACATACTCAAAAGAACGAAGAATTCACTCGAAAATCAGTAAAAAAATTCAAATGTGCATCTTAATTATTCGACTGTTGAATACACTTTTATAATAAAATGCGACCTATTCATCGTCAAAATTTCGATTTTCATAAATCATGGATTTCAACTCCGAAAATGACCATTCTACGGATGCTGATGTAGGCTGATATGTTAACAACTTGGCATACAATACTGAAGAAATATCTGGTCTACTCTTCTCCACAATGGTTTTTGCATAATTTTTTTTCCAAACTAATAATAAAAAAGTCGCTTCAAATGCTTCGAAAAGTCGGCGAGAAAGTTTGAAAATTTTCATAGCCCCTCTCAACGTAAAATTATCGAGTTTGAAGTCTTCCTTGACTGTATCTACGGTGTTACTGGGGTTTAACATTTTGTATTTTGTAACAAAAACCAATAGCCATATTTCATGACCTAAAAAAGAAAATATGACTTTTTATGACTTTATAACTCCTTAATTAGACCTCGCATCAGCGTGATTTTTTCGCAATTGTTGGTTTCGTAAGTATTTGCGCTACCAAAATACTACTTTTATCCCCCCTAAGCATTAGCATTGCCAGCATAGCAATCATTTCTTGTTTTTTTGTTGTTGTTGTTGTTTTAAACTTGTCACTCTTTTAGTCGCTGGCATTTTTGGACGCTAGCACGGCATTTTGCTAATTTCTTTTGTTGAAGTCGTGTTCGAATTATAAGCGTTTCCAATAATGGGCGTTCTAATGTATATTGAACTGAAAATTCGGCTGTGACTAAGGTAGACTGTCCAAAGAGTAAATGGTTTGGAGTCAGCGGCCACCCAGTACACATGTCAAACTGCGAATGCAAAAATTGTTTAATGTATAGGCCTACTAGCTATAGCCGGTGCTAGTTTGGCTCCATCCGTGACGTCACCGAGGATCGAGCCCGCCAGTCGTTTCGGAATCGTCAAGCAAAACCTGTAACTTGCGCGCTATGCTATGTCGATGATAATATTACCTTATCACATCTTTACGTACAGTAAAAAACATCAAATAATATTTGAAAGTTTAACGCTTAAAGATCATGTTCATTCTCAAAGTCTAACATTTAAAAAGTTACTGTATCAGAGCGCAGTGACATAAAATACTGAAATCTTCTCGAATTACTATATTTTGGTTTTGTAACTTACCTTTGCTACACTATATAAACGAAGAGAAGTCACAAGTACCAAGGTCATAACTGATGCTTCACTAGAAAGCACAACAAGCACTCCCATTGATGAGCAAGTAGTACTTGATAGCCATGCAAATCGATTATTGCAAAAATTTCCATCATAAATTATTCCGTGCACTCCTAATATGATCAGATAAATTCCCATAAAAAAATCCGCCGTACCCAAACTCAATAATAAAATATGACTGTTTCTCAACGCAACTGACTGCTGAATTCTTCCCGCCTGCCGATACAAATGCCTGCTTTCAACGCCAATCACCATCTGTAAAAAGTAAGATTACTGTTTTAAATTTTCAATGCAATTTTAATTTGAACGTATTGGTTTGCTTTTGTAACTAGACGTTTCGGGGACATGGATTCAGCTGTCATCATCAGCAGTGTATGCAAGATTGCAAGGCAGTATAATACAGTTAAATACTCTAGGTTTGTTTTTGCTGGAACTGATTTACATTACTGTTCTGTTCGAGTTTATTTTCGTCGAAAAGCCAATTCGCATTTGGCTCCATGACTTTTGCCGTGATTCGAGAGTATCGACTAAGTCAGTTCTCAACCCACTGTGACACTCAACCGATATCAATCTTCAATTTAATGAAGGCTTGATTTGTAGAATAGATTATTGCCTGAATTTACAAACTATCAACGTATGGAATATAAACCAATATTTGTACACTACATGAGTATATTAGCTATAACCGGTATTAGTTTTGATTTTATTGAAGTTGCAGATATACGCAGTAATATTTTCCATTTTCATTTTAACTTCAAACCCAGCTACAAGTATTGAGCAACTCTGATTCGTTCTTTCTAATTATATTCAAACGAAAAAAGTGGGTTGAAAGCGTGATAGGGTCTTACGTAATCCAACATCCAAGGTCTAAAAACTTAATACTTACAAGATTGCCAAAAGTGGCTAAAAATCCCATAATCCACACAAAGGCGCGCAAGATAGGATTAGCGATTAGCTGGTCACGTGATGAAAATACATTTTCTTGACGCAAATCGTTCCTGGTTGGACACTCATCAGAAAAATCGCTGCAGTCGCTTTTACCGTCAAGCACCTATAATTTTATTTAAAATAAATCTAAAATAACAATTTTTGTAGAATCTTTTAGCTTAACAGCAAAGCAAACATATTTCGACCACATGAACTCAACCAAGACAGTCATAGAGAATTACGGAGACCAAAGCTAACACAGCTATAAAAATTGCCTTGGATTTAACTGTATCGTCATCAGCATGCTGGACAAAACAAAGTGGCAATTTTAAAGGGTAAGTTTGCCTCATCTGTACAGTCATGTTCTGATTAGGCTGGGCATAAATGGATGATAATCATCAGTCCAACGTCGGTTATCGAACATAATCGTTCGAGAAGGTTGTTCGAAAAGTGATTTGTTCCAAATCTCCAAAACAATTTTTCCCATTAGAATTAATGTAAACAATTTTAATTCATTCAATACCTCGAAAACAACTTTTGTAGAGTATTTTATACTATTTTACACCATAAACTTAATGTGCTGTAGACTGCATGCTGTAAATAAAAATGGGTGGATATACATTGTGTTTTATTTCAATCAGAGCCGGGGGCCAAGCGTATATCAGGGGGGGCCAAGTTTGAAAACAAGCACAAAAGCCGCTGTCTTCAAAGAAAATGCTTGTTAATTGCCAGCCCTCCCACCCTTTTGGCGCGGGGCCAGCCCCCCACCCCCTTGGCGCCGGCCCTTATTTCAATGAAAGATTTCCCATATAAGATGATAAAACAAGCAAACATTTCGCATATTTTTTTCAAAGCATTGAAAATATTAAAAGATTAAGATACAGCACAGAAATTTTTAAAAAATTGCAGAAATGAATAATGAGGCAGTAAAAAAATGCAGCAGTTCAGTTACATCGAAGATCGCGTGAAAAAAGTTGTCGCGTTGCAGCGCCATACGTAGTTCAACGTCAAAATGAAATAGACAAAAAAATGAGGTTGTCGCGTCGCCGCCTGACGCGTATCGGTAAACGCAAGCGCGCCTTAACACACTGCGCAAAACTGTAAAAAAACCATTTGATGACAACGACCACGTCTGCCCCGAACGAACTTTGGTTTCGAACGCCGACGGATGCAGCATCGTGGCGCACTCGTGTTTGCTCGGCTTCTCTCGGTTTGGTCCTGACCCGAATTTACAGGTATACTCGAAGTCTGAGACGTAAAAATCTTGAATTTTTTGGTCAAAAACCGACTTGGCCGAAAACAGAATCGTTCGATAACCGAGGTTTGTCTGCAGTTTCATGTCAACAAAATTATTATTATTATTTTTTTTTAAATTCCTCAAGTTAGACCTGATTATTCACAAATCTGAAACTTCCCATTCCATCAGGGAAAATAAAAATTCAGCGAAACAAGCGATATTTAGACACGCAACTAAAAATTAAGATCGTTAAGTTGAAATTGAAAAACAACAATACACGACAAAACCAATGCAGATTTTGAAGATTGAAAAAAAAACATGAAGGTTTTCAATGACCTTTACAGAAAACGTATTGGTTACGTCAGTGGTTCTCAAATGGTGCGTCGCAACGCCCTGGTGCGTCGCTTTGTTTTTCCAGGGGCGTCGCATAAGAAATTCCATTTGTGGCAACACATAAAAAATTTCATTTGTAGTATGTTACTTAATTATTGTAAGTGAAAGTTATTGTATTTCTGGGTCGTATTATCACTGCATGTCTATCTATTATGATCAAACAATAAACTTTTGCGATGACTCCTGGCAAGACGTTTTTTTGTATTTTAATGTATTGTTAAGAAACAGCAGTAATTGATTGCTAACAAAAGCATTGCTCAATGTTCATTTTGCTCGTGTAAATGAAAGATGCAGCAGTCAGTTTAGCAAGTGAAATGAATGCAAAGAAGAAGCGCAAAATCACGTTTGAAGATGACTGTGACAGTAAATTCGTTTATAAGTTTAAATTTTCTTAATTAAAATTTTGTGATCAGTGGTGCGTCGCATGCCTAGCAATACTTTTCCAAAGGCGTCACGGCAAAAAAAATTTGAGAACCACTGGGTTACGTCAATGTGATAATACTACTCATAAAAATCGCTTTCTATTTTTTTTAACTCACTTTGTCAATCGAAACAAATAAAGGTTCCTTATTCTCACAATAGAACCTCGTTGTTTCGTTACAGTTCAGTTCATCTGATTGGTCGTCACAATTAATGAACATGTCACATACAAATTCTTGGGGAATTGAAATCTAAAGTGAGGCAAATTACATCTCGTCAGGTTAGACAAAAATTGTTGTTCTTCAGTTAAAAAATAATAAAAACAAATCTTCACATTGCTCACCGTATTACGCAGAAGCGTGTAACCAGCGGCGGGGGCCCATATCCGCGGTTCAGCGCAAGGGAAACACAGCTTCGAAGAAACGCCGCTATGGTGGCAAGCCGCTGGAGACACTCTATTCAATTGACTTGGTCGGAAATCAAACTCTAGACCTACCGTATCGATGCTTTTAACTCATAGGCGCGGGAAGTAAGGTGCCAGGGGGGCTCAAGCCCCCTGGATTTTTTTAGCCCCCCTGACAATTGAACAAATTATGCACTGAGTGCGACGGGATTAATGCTCGCAACGTACATACTTAATGAAGCAAATATTTTTTATAGCGCTTTTAACCAACGAAGAATCACTATTCTTTTAAAAATTACTCAGTTATTATTCACTAGGTCAACGTAAAATCGGGTAAAAATTTTCAATAATTGAAGTTTCTTTTTAACAGCGTTTTATATCAGCGCTCGCAAACCTTTACCGCAGTCATGGACGATGGACCAGTAAAAGTATAATGGTTGCCAATTCTTGTAGCTGCCAAACACTTTAGGCCAAACTATTCTGAATGCTCATGAAAGTCGTTACTGATCATGGGAATTACGCAAATTGTAAACGAAAATGCGATGAAGTGCAAAAAGACGGTCCTCAATCCTTCGGATGTATTCCACCAAAATCTATGCGAAGAGCTGAGAAAAAGGTTCTCACGGCCCGCACGCGTTACATGACTACTATAGATTTGAACCAGATACTACAACAAGGAAATAGCACAAGATTTGGAAACAATAAAAACTTCCAAGTAAGTCTGGATTTAAGCTACAATCGTATCGGTTGTGTATTTTTATGACAAACAAAAGAAAATAAACAAATTAATCTTAAAAAATGTTGGGTTGTTGTAAAATTCCAAGAAATTGGTCCACAAAAAAGTGTAAATTGCTGACAAATGCAAGAAAAAAACTCTTAGTACCTTCGTGTTTCCCAGTGCAGGACAGTAGAACCTATTTGCGCAATCGGTTTCGTCCGATTCATCATCGCAGTCTGGAAAACCGTCACATACTTGATCGACAGGGATGCTGACCGCGTTTTGGGCTGCGCAATTAAACCTGCTCGGGCAATTATCAGGCTCATCACTGTTGTCCAGGGTACAATCGATTATTCCGTCACAAGTTTGAGAAGGGTGCAAAGAGCCTGGTCTGGAAGGTGGTGGGTAATCGTCAGGAATTTCTGTGGGCCGTTTTTCCTGCAAAAAATTTAACATATTAAAGTTTTGAAGAAAAAAATTAAAGTATTAGCGTGGCTTGGTGGTTGCAGAGGTTTGAGCGTCGTTTTTACGACAATAATTATCTCAAGATTGATACTAATCCTAGAACCTAAACTAACCAAAACAACAGGCCCGCAGTTAGAAAGAAGTGCTCAGGGGGGCAAAAAGTATTTCAAGGGGGCCCAATTTCCCATGCCGGTATCATATATTAGTAACCGATTTTTTGTAAGGGGGGCGGAAATTTTTCCATGGAGGGCGGGGCCCTCCGCACCCCTCCCCCCCCCTTTTTGCTGCGACTCTGCAAAACAAACACCGAAACGTGTTATGTCGCATACTTCTTCCTTGAAAATGACGGCATCGTCACCTGTAGCCTAGAGTTACCTTTAACAACCTTAGGATAGCAACAGTTTTTGGTCTACTTTAGCCTTAGGCCCAGACCAACTTAGGCTTCTTGTAACAGCGTTAGGCCAACAGCAGCCTGCAACAGGTTAGGTTTACTGTTAACCTACCGGTACTTTCTTTTCAATTTTACCTCGCGCAAGCAAGTTACTCTAAAAACCATTTTATTTTCTTCTGCTGGGCTTGTAGAGTTGTCAGTGCACAAACTTGAATTGCGTGAATGTGGACACGTGGAGATACATTCATCCACCGCGAACCCAGGAGATTTTTGCCAAACCAAATTCGGGTAAGGGACTGGACAGGTTGAAGTTCCATCGCAAAATGTTCCCATTACTGCTTGGCTGACGCTGTCGCATCTAAAGTACAAGGTCACATTGGGCAAAGCAATTCCTGCAATAAATAGCCCTACTTAAATTATAATTTTCAACTTAACATATGGATTCGAAGCATGCCCTCGCATAGTATTTGATAACGAAAATGTATATTTTTGAAACGCTTTTTTAAAGGTCGCAAAACCATCAAACCTTCACTTAAACTAAAAGCAGGCGTTTAGTCATTTGCCGTTCGAAATTCAAAAACAAATTATAAACTAATACCCATCTTCTGAAACCATTGTCTGTCTTTTGGATTCGAGTCAGTGCCGAGTCGAATCATTTAGCATTGATTGCTGGAGTACAATATAAGTTTATCGGTTTGACGCGAGAGTCGAACTCGGCATTCATCAACTGTTAGTATTCACAACTTCTCTTTTCGACTTTTCAACGTTTGGCAGTAAAGGAAAGCATGGAGAACAATCGGTTTGCTGTGCCATTGAGAAAAGTATTCAACTAGTTTTCCCATTTTAAGTGGTAAACAATCGGATGAAGAATTTCAAAGGAGCTCGCTCGTAAAAGCGTCTCCGTCACTTTTTGGTGATCGAAGAATATACTGCAAACATTTCAATAAAAAGGCAATGTCACTTAGTATGCAATTACCTGCAAGCCTCATTGACATCAGATGACAAACCAAATTTGCATTGAAGAGTGCCTTGACAAATTTCATACCTGCACAAGGGTTGGGATTATATACTTATGCGTCTTAATAAACAAAATCATTGTGGCTATGTTCAACAGTAGCTATTATGTCAAATGCAATCGGCTCCAGTCATGAATCGAACCCACACGTAGGATCTGTAATCTACTTGCGGTACCGCTAGGCATGTCGCTAATACAGTATTGCATAAAAACACCAAAGCTATGAAGTAACTATTAAAGTTGACTAGTTTCATTGCAGCAAAACAATGTCTATAAGGCATGGTCAAATTCAAAAAACTAAGACATACAGTAATAAGCTTACTTCTCGTCTGAGTTGTCGAGACAGTCTGGGTAGGAATCACAGACGGCGTTGCGATTGACGCAAGTCGAGTCATCACACTGAAATTCGCCATCATTGCACAAGTTGCTGAAGAGTCAAAAAAGTCAAATCAAAACTTCAAGGCAAATTGACCTGGAAGACTTAAAAACCCTACATTTTAAACCTTACCGTAGAGCGAGACACCGCTGTTTCTGGCTATTAGCCTTCATCAGCCGCCCTTCTTAAAAACCTTCTTAAAAACAAAATGATTTTAGCGATTGCAGAAATATGTTTTACTCAATGTTGAAAGCTTTAGGTTTATGGGAGCTTAGTGTTTAATCTACTTCCAAAACCACCATTGAAAGATTTTACTAATGATAACTATTCGTCTTTTTTCAACTTCAAAAAATTCTGGTTTGGCTTTGAAGTAAATAAATAGGTAAGAAGTTCTTTAGGTTTCAAAATCAGTACGAATTTCAGCATGAGTGAGATATCAAGCCTACGTATGGTGGTTTGGCTTGAGGAAACGTCAAGCAATTTTGAAAGACGTCAATTTATTTTACAATATAAAGTAGAACGGAATCTACACTATAATTGTAGAAGCAGGTTTTGAGAGACCGCTGGACAATCTTGAGAGACCATTTGGGTTCCTCAAAACGCCTTAAAAATCCCACTGCGTGGGGTTATACCTACATTGCAGTGGTCCTTGGCCTTCGCACTTCATCGTAGGGCTCACGCATCTTGATGCTTTTACAAACTTGGGCTGATTTTCCTTCGCAGATGCATTCATCGCTGAGATCTGGACAGTCTATGATTCCATCACAGACTCTCTGAAGGGGAATCACCGTTGACGAGTCATAACATTGAAAACATCGTGATCGATTTAATTTCAAATCAAATGAAGTGAACATGTTGTGGTTTCTACAACAATCAACAATGTTATTATTGGTGGATGATATAACAGATTGTTAGTGGATATGGATATACGTGGATATGCATTCATTGGGGGAAATTTTAACATTGGACTGCATATTCAACCCACGCTGGACCTACCCTACACCCACACCACATCTTGAGTAAATTATAATTTAACGATATGAGAATCCTACGTAAGACTCATAAAATGATATGTGACACTTCACGTTGGGCCTGCAGGAAATTTCGGAATGGGGTACGGCATATCATCAATCTTCATACTAATACTTCTGTTTTTTCCATAACAAGCAGAATTGTGTGAAATTCGTAAAAGGTAAGCATTTGTTCACCAAAATTCAGCTTACCTCTGGTTAATTTGTTGCTTGTTTAATTCAAAACAAAAGTCTTGTCCATCATCACAATCTTGAATCCCGTCTTTAACTAGCTGTTGGGGGAGGAAACACGTTTTTCCTTCACGAATACATTTAAATCCGGGTCCACTGGTCCATTCCGAATCTTCTTTGCATCCGTCATCTAGAACTCCGTTGCATACAGATGAAGTGGGCACACAACTTCCATTCTTGCAGCGATAGTAGGCAGTGCAACCAGCGTCACACAAATCAATGTTTGCGCAACTCACTGTGTGACTACACACACTTTCACGTGACACCACACATGTTCGATTTGAAAGAATGGGGGAACATCTGAAATAAGTTAAAGCTAAATTATAGAGCGATAGGATGGGCGAGTGAACTGAGTGTCTGGCCCTGAAACGGTTCGATTTCGAGTAACTCGCGGTTCGATTCCGGTTCAATTTTGAGTCAAGTCAAACCAATGACTTTAAAATTGACATTCGCAACTTCCGTGCTGCTAAACGATCAGTTGTGTAACTGGACAGCGTGGAGAACAAGCCGGCAACTAAGCTTTCCGTTAAAAAAGCGCTAAACGCTTCAATCCTTATCGTAATAAGAGGATAGAAACACTACCAAAGAAACCAAAAAGCTAAATTTAGTAATAAAACCACAACATTTATCAGCTTGTATCACGTTGAAGATTCCATAGTTTATTGTCGCTTACGCTATTTCTGTAGAAGTACAATATTTACAAGCATCTGCTGTTACTAATTCATCACTTCCGTCGGAACAATCAGCTACTCCGTCGCAAAAATGCTCCACTTCAAAGCTTTCTCCATTTTTGCAATAAAAGTCTGTGTGATCACAGAAATCAAATGTCACAGTACATGACTTAAGATGTGTTTACACAGAATACGATAAGATTTTTCCTACGTAAAGTGACATAGGCAACAAAACAGTTAAAGGTTATGAGACGTAAATCTACGTCACTTTGCGCGGCATTTTAGAAAACAATCGCAAGGTGCAGAGCTTTGCAAAACAACCGTAGAAAGTAAAATTGTTTGGGTTCAAACTTCGTAGAAGATATTTCCGTCGACTGCTTACGTCAAAAATCGGATGACATTTCGTATGGCAACAAATCGGAATCAAACAAACCTTTCAGTTGAAATTTAAGCCAAAAGTGAACGAAGAAAGAGAAATCTCGTCTGTTTAAACCAAACAGACTTGAAAACTACTTATCGACAGGTTGTTACTGCGTTATTCAAGATTTATCGTAAGTTTTACCGGTCTACATTAAAACAGCCGAGAAACAAACTGTTAAACACCAAATTGTTTGAACCAGAGATGGTACTGCGCACTCTTAGTGAGTAAAAGCATAAATATTTGGAATACAGCAAATACGGGATGAAAATATCCTAAGAAGCAAAATTAATTTTTCATGTGTAAAAATTTTACTTAACTTACTTTGATAATTCGATCTTGTGGAGTTAGCAGTGGGCCGGGTTAAGAAAACAGTTGAGTTTTCTGCAAAATTTGAAGATTGACAGTCAAACGTATTTTTTAAGCAATGCCATGCATCTATTGTAAACAAATTACTACAGATACCGGTATTTACCTTTCTCAGATACCTCTTGATATAAACCTTGAAAACGAACACCTTGGCCAGGAAGTAACCAAATCCGTAAATATCGAGAGGATGAAATGCATGGATTTAATTGACTAGTATCCGCATTGACGCTATCAAGCAATCCATTTTCATCAAGGATCTATATCATCATTATTACAGCAAGTCAATGAAAATTAACGATGTCACAAAAGCAATGGCAACATTTTTAATTAAAACTGCAAATTCATCGTAAGTTTTAGCCTAAAGCAATTAACATAACCAGACAGACAGAATTTCCAGGTCAATATCAGGTGAGTAACTAGCGAAGAAAGATAATGGGGGGAGAGGCCCGGACTTAGACCACGGGAGACCCCGTTTCGATTCGCCTACACAGCAGTGATCGATTTTTCAAAAAAGTTTTTGTAAGTCGAAAAAAGAGGGCGATGCTCCGGTGCCCCCCTTTGCCACATCACTGGCTGAATTTAACACTGGCCCAGACAAAATATAATAATTCTAACATTGATAGCTACTCACATCCAACCCATTCGAGCAATCATCGCATCGAAACTGAATAAGTCTAAAAAATACGTGATGTTCCTCCTTGGCAACAATAATCCACTCCAAAAAAGTATTAAGAGGAAAACCATCCGGATAAGATAAACTGAGCAACTCCGCCTCTGGTTCTAGGTAATAAGAAAACTCCTCTTTTCCTAAACAAGCAAACAAAAGTTTGCTAATAAGCTGAGTTTTTTGTGCCTTCCCAAATTTCCTCATCATTATGAAAGCCATGAATTTAAAATCTTAAAAGAATTTTTTTTTTGTAAGTTACATCAAATTTTGGCTTTGTCATTTCTAGTGCTGCATTTTGCATAAAAACATGCTACAGCAAATAGATTTGATACCAGACGTAACTTATTGGAAGCTAGGAAAAAATTCAGTAGAAAGCAACTTCGAATGTATTGTTGCTTACTTAATGGCGACAGCGAAGAGTTGTACGGAATTGGCAGTCTTCGAATTTCTAAAAAACAATTTTAAGCTTGTTAAGTTGAATGTCTAGTAATATGCAGTGAAAAACAAACCATCATTATACCTGAGGTTACCCGTCGAAGCGTAAGTTCGGCGTGTAACATAACCGAGCGGCGGCGCCCATCTCCGCGGCCGAACTCTTGGGCAAACACTGCTCCAGAGAAACGTCGCAGCGGTGGCGAGCCGTGGGCAACACAGTGCCCGATTTGACCGGCCTCGGAATCCAACCCCAGACTTTCTAAACTTTTTTGATGTCTTTAATCACTACCCCAAACAGCCAGCTAATATTCAGCGAAATGTTTTAAATTTCACTGATTAACCATGTTGTAATCTTATCAAAATGATCTGAATATCTTGCTATAAAACTTTTAATAAGCCTACGTCGGTTTAAATTTGGAAAATTCACAAATAAACACATCAAAAATGTTTATGACATTGGCAATCACCTTTCACCGTTGCATTAAAACCTCTTCTTGAATTGAAACCGCTGCTTCGAAACGTTATGTCAAGACTGTTTTCACTGGAAAAATAATTAGTTCCGGAAATGACGCGTCCACTCAGGTTCACTGCTTTTTCGCCGGATCGAAGCTGTTGAAAGATAAATAGCTCCCTTGCACAAGAACTGAATATTTTACTAGTAAATCACTTCAGGGTTGAGCAAGGAAGTTGCCCCTGTGAAGGCCCTCTGCTCCATAATGAAAAGACCTACACTGAGAAGGTTTGGACATGTGACAAATTGAAAAAATACTAGTCAAGACAGTTCTTCAGCGAACAGTGAACGGAGGAAGAAAATAAGAAAGACAAAAGAAGAGATGGGATAACAATATCATAGAATGGACAGGTTTCAAGGGCGTGCCCAGAAATTTGAAAAGGGCGGGTCGCAATTTTTTTGTTTCTGTTTCCACTGAAAATATCGGTGAAAACCAAAAAAAGGTATTCACGTTTTTCGACGTCCAATTTACCCCCCAAAATCAAGTAAAGACCAAAAAAAAAAGCTCAACGCGTCCTCAGATGTCCTGTTTCCACTGTTCCACTAAGTGGAGATGTATATATCATCTTATATTACAGCAGGGGAAGGGGGGCGGGCCCAGCGGACCACAACTCATCATCAGTAGCACCCCAACGGCAAAGGCCATGGGATTGACAATAGCAATGAGATGACTAAGTCACTTCATCTAACTGAAATCAAATTTTGCTTTTATCATGCTCATATTGCAGTATTGGGGCCCATCTCCGCGACTTGGCGCCTGACCAACACAGCTTCAAAATACAAAAAAACGTCGCAGTGGTTGCGAACTGTTGACGAAACCGTGTCCGATTTAACCAGGCCGGGAATCGATCCACAGACCTTCCGCACCGACAGCTGCAATCACTGCTTCAACTGGCCGGTCAAATTGGACAGGGATGGGCAACCCCTGCCACGCGTGCCGACTCTGGCACGCGAGCGAGGCCACGGAAACGAGTCAACGGAAAAGCAGCAGCAAAAGTCTCACTGACCAACATATGGCCCTTTTATTATTTTTTTTTTGTAGGACATTTGAGGACGTCAAGACCTTTTTTTTTACTCTACACCGATATTTCAGGGGAAAACACGAACTGTTGGTAGGCACGCGGAAAAATTTGGCCATTGATTTTAGCTCGCAGACCGAAAAAGGTTGCCCATCCCTGGTATAGGAAATACACGATGTGATTATGCGGTTAATGATGAACAGTAGAAATCTGTTTGTCCGCAAGTCATGCGTTTTCCGTGTTTAAGTCTTTGGTTTAAACCAAGAGTGGGGGAACCTGCGGACCGCATTGGGCCCGCTTAAGTTTTGAAAGTGGCCCGCGTCAGAACTTTGTTAAGTGTACAACAAACTGGTAGAACAGAAAACGTTAAGATTTTTTAAAAACTGTTTCACATTCAACTACATGCTGTTTTCGTGGCTTAAAAAGCGCGCCAAAGTCACTGATTTTTGCGGTAAAAAACAACTCAGCGTGAATGCTTAATAAATTTGCGACGTAATATTGTGTATTTTTGAGACAAAACTTTCAGATTGAGAGCAAATGATTGCATGATACTTTCACCGGTAATACCGATAACTCCGCTGAAAGTATCATGGAATCAATGCGGCCCGCTATGCTTTGCCGGTTCCCCACCCCTGGTTTAAACCATACTTCACTACGTAGTATTTTACGGCTCCCTGTAGGAAGCAAAATATATTGTAGCAGGTAACTCATAATCTAAAGAGTTAATCTGAACAGGTAAATCATAAGCTTGAAAACGCCATTTAAATTTAGAAGATGCTGATATGATGACAGAATCATACAACAATATATTTTAACAGTTTAGATGGCCGAGTGTTCAGAGCGTCCGCCTCAGGAGCTGTTGACTCAGCAGGTAAGATTCCGAGTAGGGTTAACAAACCAATGACCGTAAAATTCATATTCATTACTTCCCTGATCGACGCTCAGTATTAAAGGGACAGTGTGGAGAACAAACCTGCAAGTTTTCTACATACTATTACAAAAACATATTTGTCAGCAACATGGTCTAGCGGTACCGCGTGCAGGTGACAGATCCTTCGGCATAAGCGGGTGCCTGCTGACTTGAAGAGCGCAAGCTTACTTCGCAGTCTCCCTCAATTTACTGCTAATTTTCAGTTCAATATAGTTCGAAAATAACATCATTTATTTATTTTTTCTAGTTTCGCTTTTGGGAAAGGCACTTGCGGGATTACCCCATCTTACAGTGTTACGCATGTGGCCGGTAACTTCTAAGCGAGCTCGTTATAACGCCTTGATTGCTGTCTCGTGATAAGATGATAAATATGCTACTATAAACACAACAAATCCTGGAAAGGAGCACAAAGTTTTTGACGGGTTTTCCTCGCATGTATTAAGTAAGAAGTTTTTACTGTGCTTCAATATTTAACCAGAATTTGTCGTTTATCATTAGTCTAAACAAAACTTACCTCAAGCAAATTGAAACTTTCCGTCTCAAAATCTTCGAGTTTCAAGCTCACGTACAACCCCTGCCTAACCGTCACAAACCAACGACAAAATAAGTTGTTGGGGTAATTATCGGGGTAGCCCGGCGACGTAAAAGTAATCTCCGATTCGTCGATCAAAGTAATGTTCATCCCGCAATTGACTAAAAAATATCTGATAATTTTCTGAAATAAACAAAGATGTAACAGCCGTAATCGACAGAAATAAGTGCTAGTTTGCTAAACACCGTACAGTAAATCAGTAGCAAGTTTTTCCTCCTACTCAAGAAAAGCGACGAACGCATTCAGTGGCGCAACCAGGATTTGACAAAAGGGGGAGGGGGCACAACCTGGGGGTGAGACCCCCAGCCTCCGGATGTTGAGAGGGTCTGGAGGCGTAGCCCCAGACGTCAACGAATTTTTATGATTTTCACATAAAAAACACTCATTTTAGCACACTTTTTTATCAAAAAGGGGCATGCAATGAGTGCAGTAACTATGTAAAATCAAATCAAATTAAATCTTCATTATACTCGCCGTATTACGCCGAAGCGTGTAACGAGTTGCGGGGCCCATCTCCGCGGCTTAGCGCATGAGCAACACAGCTCCGAAGAAACGTCGCAACAGTGGCGAGTCGTTGGCGACACTGCGCCGATTTGACCGGCCTGGGAATCGAACCCCAGACCTCGCGCACCGATAGCGTGCGCTTAGCAACTGAGCTAACGGCCGGCCAGTAACTATATAGACAACGCAAAAATATTTTCGCAGCTTTTTATGTCTAAAAGCGGATACTTGGCAAAAATATGTGAAACGAGGCTGCAACCATTATTAGTTTGGAAAATTATAGACTGAAAGGTAGGTTTTAGCACCTTATTACAAAGCCAAAGGGGGGGCATGGCAACGTGGCCCCCTGCGTGCACTTATGAGCGCATCGTAACTTGCTCGCCAAGCAATTGACAGCCATCGTTTTCCAATACAAGATAGAAGAATCCGCTAAGCGCCTTTGCCACGGCATAGCAAGAGCACTAGCTACTTTTTTCATACAGTAACTTTGTAATGCTAGCGGTCAAGCAAGAAAGCTGTAAATACCGATTTTAGCGTGATATGTTCCTTCCTGCTTGGAAACGACTCAGAGTCAACCGCTATTAAGTCAGAGGGTCTATCTACTTTGCTGTCTGATCGGTTAACAAAATGGAGGTGTGGCGTCACTCATGGCCCACAGGACTAATGTTCTACCAGTAGGCCATGCGTCACTTAAACAAAATTACAATTGTATCGAAAAAAATCGAACTTATTTATGTTTTTACTCGCGGTAAAATTAGAAACAGCTTTAATGAATTCTAAATGCATTTCAAGCCACTCACCTTCAGTTACAATTTCTGGTGGAGCTGTTTCTAAAAGTAAAAAAAATAGATTAAACACGACTTCTGCGAAGAAATTTGTAAATTACTACCTGAAAAAACGGCCTTAAAACCCTTGAAAGCAACAGAGCTGTCAGTTGTAAACCGAAGTTCGATTCTGTTGTCTGTCGAAAGATACCTTCTAGAGTTAGGGCTCAAAAGTCCATCTAATTCATCTCTTTCGTTTGGCCCGAAAATCACCTGTAAAACCACGAATAATTATGATTACTTTTCCCAGATCTTTTATGCAAATAATTTTCCCATAAGTTTGGGTTTCAGCCAATTATTTAAAGATTTAGAAGATTTTATATTTTAATTAGCATGAACTACTGCAGCAGCTGAAAGTAAACCCTACCAAGTTCCTTGCTGGCCCCAGGACCGGATGTAGACAATGAGAGGCCCTAGGTCATTTGATAAATGAGGTCCTAGTGATCAATGATTAGATTCATCTCTAGATACACAAAGGTCTTGATGGTCGATCTTCCAATAAAGGTCTTCGTTGTTTGAGACGAGGCCCTGTATTTCTCCGCGGCCCTAGGCTTCAGCCTGCCTAGCCTGTTAGTAAGTCCAGCCCTGGCTGGTTCAAGCTTTCTGTCGCACTCTAGTTGATGCATCTCTACGCACAGGGTCGTAGTTAACAGAAAATTTAAGAGGGATGGGGTAAATAACAGTAGCCCAACAAATGAGTAAACATTTTTCAGATTAAGCTTCTTCAAAAATAGGGGTTAATTAATCTCCGTTCGCCCCCCCCCCCCCCCCCCCCTTATGACTACGCTACTGGCTAAAGACAAATCCTAGTTTATTGGTATGATCTTATCATGAAAGAGAGAGGGAAGACGAAAGCTGACATCAGTGGTTTTCAACTTTTCTGGTGGAGCGGAATCCCGATGAAACATTCCAGAGATACGCAGAACCCCTGTGCATTAATTTAACTTATTAATTTACTTCAACCCAGTTCTAAATTGTAAACTTGCGGATTCCCGGTTGAAAACCACTGGCTGACATGCGAATACATCGTTCATATTCCAGACTCGCGCAAAAGGTTCTGGCAAGGTCTGTGAACTGTTAAATTTTGAATTCAATAATTTGAAAATAACTCCAGTTTTAAAATAGCCTCAGCTAAAACTATGCAATTTACTTCAATAACCCTGCAATAAACGAGTATTTTGATTTTGTCGGCCGGTTTTGTACTTACTGTCAATTTGTCATAGTTGGCTTCTGTTTCAAAGTCCAAAATCACCAAAGAAACTCTCATTTCATTCTGAACTGTTAGGACCCAGATACAAAATAGGTTGTGGGGATAATTCGAGGGGTAATTAAGACTTTTGATTGTTTGGTTGGTTTCGGTGGCAGTCAAGTTAAATGAACAACCTAGAACGTTTTAATAATAAAAAGTAATACATTACATACATTTTAAACTTTAAGACATGCATTATTTTTACGACTTATATGTTATGATTAGTGCCTATACAGTGTTTGGATACTTCATACCAGAGCTGGGCATTCCCCAAACAGTCTCGCAAATTCCGCAATTGCGAAATTTGAATTGCGCTTGAAATACATTGTTTTAGCACTTGCGAAATTTGCGTTGCGCTTTAGATTTTTTTTTTGCTTTTTGTGCCACTTGTGTTGCGTTTTAAGCTAAATTTTTGACCAACTGCGCTATTTGCGATGCGTTTTAAGCTAAATTTTTGACCAATTGCGCAATTTGTGTTGCGTTTTAAGCAGAGCTGGGCATTCCGCAAACAGTTTCGCAAATTTCGCAAACTACAGCATTGGCAATGCTGTAGCAAAACAGTCCAAAGATCTGCCGGCAGTTGTTGCTAAATCACTTGACGAGTGGGTAGAACGGACCAGAGGAAAAGCGACGCCAAATTGTTTACCCTCTTGACATTGGGAAGCATGAATCTACGCATTTATAAAATATAGCACCGTCTCAAGCTCAGCAGCAGTGGAAAGAGTATTTTCGGTTGGCTCGGACGTTTTGCGGCCAAAACGAGCGTCGCTGACTGCAGAAAATTTTGAGCGCTTTGTGTTGCTGCTGCGGGAGAATGAAATATGTTTCTCCCGGTCTTTGTTCCTTCAAAAATAAAATAACGTTTAAATTTTTATCTTCATGAAAGCTTAGGTCTGGGAGTTAGCTCGTAGATATTTGTTCGTACTATTATGTTTTGATTTTGTTTTCGATTGCTTTATTGCAGTGCAATAAACGCATATGCAATTGTGGTTTGTCAAAGCAGGAAATCTTCGAACGGAGCGAGATTAAAAAAGCTGCCAGACCGACGTAAATGTTGGGGGCATAGTCTTGCCCTGAGCCAGCCCACCATGTTACTATCAACAGCCGCTCATTCGCGAGCCTCATTTACGTGGTGATTTATAAGGTAAGACAACGCGGTAGGATGCAGGGTTGCCTTGGTGGGAGAGCCCGGGGGAGCTCGGTTCATCTAGTTCTAGAAAAACTGTTTGTAAGGGGGGCCTAGGGGGGCTCTTAAAATCGGTCAAGTCCTTAATTGTAAACGTTTAGACTTTCGAGCAAAGTTTCTTAAGCTGGGAGGCGTAAAAGGTTTGCAAGGGGGGCGTGAGCATAACAATGACTTAATGACTAAATGTATATTTTCAAATATTTTTTTCGTCAAACATCAAAACTTGTTTTCCCTAAAAACTGCATCTTTCCCATTAAGTCTTTGTGAAATGTCCTTGTAAACGAAGCCAAAGTCTTTGTGAAGAAATTTCGTAAAAGGTTTGCGGGGGAGCGTGAGCATAGCAGTGACTTAATGAATGAACGTATATTTTCAAATCTTTTTTTCGTCTAACATCAAAACTTGTTTCCCAAAAACAGCTGCATCCTTCCCATTAAGTTGACTAAGACATTGCAAACAAATTGTAATATTTTCTGTATGTTTTTTGAAGCGTGGTGGGCAGAGCCATATCAAGGCATCTTCGCAGATCAGTAACCCCTGTTGGGGAGGGGGCATTTGTAGGGGCTTCGCAATATTGTTGTATAAGACTCACAATTAGAGGTAAATAAAAACTTCACAGAAAATTTCGTCAAAAAGTTGCTGAAAAAGCACTATAATTGCAATTACATGATGTAAACTGCAATCAAATTTTCAAAAATTTTTCGGGGAAGATGCCCCCGAACCCCCTAGAGTCTTCGTTGATTTGTATTCTGTTTCAAATTTGCTCTGATTGTGCTACACACCCAAAGAAACTGCGTGTATGAAAGTTTGGGGGCGCCCATCTTGAGGAAGTTTCTGGATACGTCTTTTGAAATAATACAGCTAATGAGGAAAGTTAGCAACCGTGTCGAAAAAGCGCCAAACTGCCCCAATGCTTGTAGATATCAAAGGGTCCCATCTGGAGCTTTTTTAGGGGTAGGGCAACGGTCTTCTCACTGCACTGCTGGTGGGCGTGGACAAAAATAACTAACGCCAAAGGGCGTGACTGAAAAAGTTTCAAGAACATTTAGAATAAAATAATAGATCTTTTTGCATTATACAAGGCCTCCCTGGTTCGAATTTTACCAAGGCACCCCTGGTGGGATGATAGCTGCTCTTCTGCGACGTTCATACAAAAAACTCCTGTTGTCTGACCTTGCTCCAAACAAAGAACAAGTGAGGAAATAAACCATAGGTAGCGAATTTGATTGCGCTTTAGTTTATGATGAAATTTCCAATAGCGGTTGCGGTTTATCATTAAAAAATATTGTTTGCACAATTTGCGTTTGCGCCTTCCCGCTCCAAAACTTCAATTGCGGAATTCGCGATTGTGCTTTACCGTTAAAAATCTGCTTGCGCAATTTGTGGTTGCGCTTTCACAGTTAAAAAATCTAATTGCGCAATTTGCGGTTGCGCTTTATAATTTCAAATTTTTGGTTGCGAAATTTGTAATTGTGCTCTTTCACTTCAAAAAATCGTTTGCGGAATTTGCGTTGCGCTTAGTTAATCGTTGTTTAGGTGCCCAGTTCTGCCCCATACAGCATAAAACCTACTCAGTGGCGCATTTTGAATTGTTCGAAAGCAACTAGTTACAAATGAAACAGAAGCGAATAGCTTAAAACACTCAGGTGGAGGCTTCGGTTTGCTGCTGGTGCTATTTTCACCTCTACAAGCCTATAGCCTACGCTAAGCCGGGTCTTAAGACATGCTGCAAAACTGAAACAACTTGCTACTACAAGTTTGTAGGCCTACTGTAATTTCGAAAAGTGCAACATAAATCTAGCAGAAAGTTACAGTGTGACCCTCAATAGCTTATTAGCGTACGAAAACATTAGGACTACTTAATTAGCAGGACGGCCTAAACGTTCAGCATACTTTCTGAGTTGACATTGCTTAATTCTGAAGATCCTGTTTCTTCAGTTTCTGAAAAAACAAAAACAAAAAAACAAATATGCCATCTGATCCAGGGTTTACTAACTTTTCTGGGGCTGTGGATTCCTAAGGAAAACCCATGAACCTCTTAAGAAACACATTGTAACGACTAATAGTAGGCTAAATAGTCATACAAGTAGATTCACCACAACTGCACTTGATTTTACTCCAAAGCATGCATGTTCTACGCTATAACCGCTTATGAGTTTAAGGACTCCTAGTTAAGGTTCTGATCAATCATTGTGTTATGTGTTTGAATGATATGGTTCAAGTAGAGTACAACTTCTTACCGGTAAACGCGGCGTGAAACCCTCTTTTTTCAACTGAGGAGTCGCTCTGAAAAATGACAGTGAGCTCGGAACCAGAGGAGTAAAAGCGTCTGGATGACGTAATGATCCCACTTAACCTTTCGAAATTTCCTGCTTCATCATAAATCTAAAAAACGTTAAAAAATTTTCAGCAAATTACTTGTATTTTTTTGTTTCGTTTACCAAAGTTTTCAATTTACGGCTGGAGCGATCGCATACGACTCATATTTCGAGTGACTGCTGACTCAAAGAGCGCAAGCATGCTTTGCATTCCGTTTAAATACTACAGCAGTTCCACCCTGTTAATTCTTTTTCAGGTTTTCACTTCATGTCAAATTTTATCAATAGGTTTTAAAACTGCATCGATTTTTTGAAACATGACTTCTTGATCAGATGTCCGGCGTAGAGTATCTGCAGGTTTAAGACATCGTTATCAGTGCGATCTTGGGTTCGATTCTCGCATTGGTCAAATCGGACAGTATCAAGACACAGTGTCGCCAAAGGCTTTGCCACCGCTGCGACGTTTCTTTGGATCTGTGTTGCCTGGCGCTAAGCTGATGAAATGGACCCCACCACTCGTTACACGCTGCGGCGTAATACCGCGAGAATAATGAAAATTTGACTTTTAATGTCTGAGTGGAAAGAACGTCTGATACTAAAGCGGTAAACTGAAGATTTGATACCGATTTAGACCAAACCAAGACCAAAAAGCACTATTTTTTCACAATGGTGATAGCCTACAGACTCAGATAGGCCTATGCAAACATGGCACAAAGCCGTTAGGCTACATGGTAGACTTTTCAAGATGTTCTACAGTACTTTAAAGATCATACAATTGTGAGAAAGTCGATGGATCTTTCCGTTTCCAAGTCGATGACGTCCAGTAAAACATGAAATTCAGGTCGAGCAGTGAGGACCCATGCACAACGTTTATTGCTTGGATAAGACCCGAGTTGATAACCTGGGCTGGTAATTGTTTGAATCTGGGCTGTAGCATTGGCACGAAACCCACACTCGTCTACAAAAAATATCGTTAGTGCATATCCATCGCAATGATAAGCAAATCAAAAACCAAATCTTCCACATACTCGCGGTATTTCGCCGAAGAGTGTAACGAGTGGCGGGGTCCATCTTCGAGGCTTAGCGCCTGGGTAAAGCAGCTTCGAAGAAACGACACAACGGTGGCGAGCCGTTGACGACACTGTGATAGTTTGACCCACGCGATAATCGGAATTAAACCCTATACCGCACCCATAGCGTGCGCTGAACAACTGAGTTGATCCGCCGGTAGCTAATTACGCTTGCTTTGAAAAATAAAAACTTGTGACAACTTACTTAATTTTAAATGATAAGTTACAGTTTTCATAGGTTTATTCTCAAAAACGTCGGCAGAGGAAACAAAGGAGGGCATGAACACGTAGCATCCACACTGTAATTTGCATACCACAACATGCACATTGCACTCTTAATGAGTAAATTTGGATTTTTGTTAGAATGATATGACACTCTCCTAAACGAAATTGAAGACGCAAAATTTTCGACGTCATGTTTACAATGCGAGTCTACAGATTCATCCCATAGAAACAAACTTTTTTCGAAGAGAATTAATAGAAAAAGAAAAAAATTTCATAAAATACATAATGTTTTATATCTTTTGTTTGATCTCTTACCTGATATTGAGCCGGCTTCATCGGTTTCTGTAACATCACACAAACGTAGCAGCAAAGCACAAAGCAATTATATCGGTATCAGTACAGTATGTCAGTTTACAATGTAAAATTTTGAAGTTACAACTCGTAATTACCACAGCACAACTTATAATTACGAAACGCAGCTTATACATTTTTTAACAGTTTGGAGCCAAAATTAAACTATATGCTATCATCAAAACTAGAGACGTTTAGATGTCATAGGTACTCAGTGTTATCATCAGCAGTGGTATAGGTAATTCAAAATTATTTCTGTTCTTTGGAATGAAGAATCAGCGGCGGTCATAGAGGACTGCAATACGCGCCTTTCAAAGTGCAATCACACTGAGTGAGACGTACCAATGTTTAAGAGACATTTTTTATTTGTTTTATTGCTACGCCTCTCCAATGGATTACCATGTTAACGTGGTGGGGAAGTTTGTGTTTTTAATGATTCTAAGAGCAGTGCCGTCGGTAGTGTTTAATCACTTCCATCAGGGTTACCCATGGCGGTAAGATTGAAGGAAAGAAACAGACTAAGTACCAATCCAATGCTGCAGCTAAATAGAAAGCTGTAACAACAATATTCATGCTGCATCGGACGGCGCGCAGGATAAAAAGGTCCGCGTATGAGTTTTAGGCAGAGGAACTCGTTCGAAAAATAAGCTACAGTCTTCCCCACTAGCTGACCGTCACCGGAAACCCTCCAACGCAGTCGCTAAGAGTTTGGGGAGGCAAATGGGGGCAGCGCACAGAAAATGTACTCGAGAAAGAGAGGTTTATTACTCGAGTTGGATCAAACTGCCGGGATCTAGCAATCGGGAGCTGGAACGTTTCCTCACTAACAGGAAATGAGTAAGAGCTTGTTTGCGAAGCGCAACATTATCGCCTTGACGTTGTAGGAATTTCATCAACAAAGCGCTGGGGTTCTGGAACTGTCGAGTTGATCGATGGATGGAAAATTTTCTACTCAGGTGTTGATGCAGCAATGTCTGCTCCAGCTAGTGTTGGCATACTTGTGAGCTCCAACATAGCTGAGTGTGTCGTTGACTGGGTACTCCTTGGAGGGGGTTTGTCTTCTAAAGCTAAGGCGGTGGAACACATTTTTTCAGCACAAAAACATTTACAAGGACACGTGGTACAGACACTCTTCGGGAAAACGCTCCCTGGTTGATTTTTGTGTCGTTTCTGTCGCCTTGTTTTCTACCGTGTGTGATATTCGTGTTAAAAGAGGGGCTGATTTGTCAACTGATCATCAGCTAATTGTCTGCACTTTGAAACCCTTGAGAAAACGAAAGACTTTTTGATCACGCAAAACTTATCAAATGAGAATCAGTGGCTGACTAAGAGGTACGAACTGCATTTGCAGACAACGTTGCACCTAAGTTAAAGAATTTCCTAGCTCTACTGAAGACATTGCAACTGAGAGGTGTTTGTTTCAAACAGCAGTCATTATACGTCCGCTACTAACTGTTGTGGACGTAAGCGTGTTGGAGAGACGAAGAGTAGCGAAAAAAGAACTCCTTGGTGGAATCAAGAAGTTACAGAAGCTATTCATGCGAAAAAAGTGGTTTATAAGACTTGGCTTGCAAATTAGTCACTAACTGAACTTTGTTCACAGTACTCTTAAAGCACGTAAGGCGGCAGCCACAAAAGTGAAACTGTCTGAGGAAAGAGAGCCCGGAAGAAATTTGGAGAAAGGTCAGACGATGATTTCAAAACAGCAAACAAAGTGTTGTGGCAGACGACTCGCCGTTTGCGTTAAAAAAGATCACAATCCGCTTTCTTCATCGAAGATTCAAATGGTGTCACTTTGAAAGATCAAGATGCTATTTCGAATCGGTGGAGAGAATACTTTAGTGATCTTTTAAACCCAGTTGATGCTACACCGACACAAATTCACGAGGAACAGGTCGGGGAAGATGTTCAGATAACCGAAGCAGATGTGAATGCAGTAATCAAATCATTTAAAACTGGAAAAGCATCTGGTGAGGATGAATTAGACCTGAAATGTTGAAAGCAATGAACATGTAGGAATGGGCAAGCACCAAAGCAATGGCAAACCAGTGTGATAATACCTATCCACAAGAAATAAGACAAGAGAAAATGCACCAAATACAGGGGCATGTCTCTCATTGGTGTCCCGGGTAAGGTCTATGCCAAATGCCTTGAAAAGAAATGCCATCAAATATTTGAATATAAACTAACGGATGCTCAGTGTGGCTTTCGTCCTGGCTGAAGCACAATGGACCAGATCTTTGCCTTGCAGCAAATCTTCTGAGAAATCGTGGGAATATGCGAAAGATGTCAATGCATGTTTGTTGATCTTCAAAAAACATACGATCGCATTCCTAGAGACAAGCCTTGGGCGGTGCTGTTACAGTATGGCATCGATGACCAGTTACTAAATGCTATTAAGTCGTTTTACATGCATTCCGAGGTCTGCGTTTGTGTAAACAGGGCAACGACGAAACCTTTCAGTGTGGCACTACGGCAAGGCTGCTCTCTTTTTCCTGTTAAGTTCCTTATTTATATGAATAGAATAGTTAAGAAAAGTGAGTATTGTGGCGGAGTAAAGATCGATGAATGCACTGTAATCTACAACGTCTGTTATTTGCGAATGATCTTGTGCTACTCGACTCTACCCAAAATGATCTCCAGCAAGCTCTTGACAGTTTTTGGTTGCATGCTCTATATTGGCGGAAAAAAAATCAGAACAACAAAGACAGAAACCATGGGCCTGTCCAGACAACCAAAGCAGTGCTCTCTCCAAATTGATGGAGTACCATCAAAACAGTTGGAGAAATTCAAGTGCCTCGGCGTTTCATCTACTAGTGCTGACAGACAAAGTAGCGAATTGGATATCGGCATTGGAAAAGCAAGTGCAGTAATGCGCCAGTTTCACCGATCTGTGTTACTGAAACGGGAGCTTTGCGCCAAGGCGAAGCTATCCATTTTCAGATCGTCTACGTTTCAATTCTGATTTATGGCCATGAGTGTTGGATCATGAATGAGAAAGTGAGATCTCAAGTTCAAGTTGGATCAAATGGGATTCTTGCGAAGAATTAGCGGTTTGACCTTGTTGGACAAGGTTAAATGTGCAGATGTTCGTAAATCTCTAAACATGGGATTGCTGCTTTTCCGACTACTAGAAAGATCGCAACTGCGTTGGTATGGACATGTGACACCAATGTCCCAGGAAAGAACAGCCAAAAAATTGCTCTGTTCAACACCGATTAGTCGAAGGCCTAGAGGCCGACACAGAACTCGATTACGAGATTACGCTGAAGATCTTAGTTGGTCTTGCCTTGGCATCCCGGCAGAAGTTCTGTTTTTTGTTGCAGAGGATCAAGATGCTTGGAGGCTCCAACTCGAGCTGCTGCACCCGCGACTCCCCCAAGGATAAGCGGGTCCAAAAAAGTAAGTAAGTTATTGCTACGTCATCACGCAACATATATGATGCAATTTTAAAACAAACAAACAAAGTTCTCAAACGCAATGAAGTAGTCTTAGTCAGTGCGACTGCGCCTTACAAAGCATCTTTTCCATTGCTTCCTTACAGTACTACCCTGTCCACACGTCCGATTTCAGTTGACTTTAGGCCTGCGGTTTTCGGCTCTAGTTTTTGCATCATAATTATTTTTTTATGTCATAAGAAATTAATTATGATGTAGAAAGTAGAACCAAGAAACGCAGGTCTGAAGTCAACTAAAATTGGGCATGTTGACAGGGTAAATGCAAACATTCGAACAGCTCAGATGGCCGAGTGGTAAGAGCGTCCGTTTCGGGAGCTGTAGACTTGGGTTTGATTCCAAGTCGAGTCAAACCAATGACTTTAAAAATTGGTATTCAAAGCTTCCCTGCTTGACGCTCAGCATTAAAAGGACATTGTTGAGAACAAGCCGGCAAGTTTACTTGTTGTGCCGTTGAGAAAGACACTTAGCGGGATTCCCCCCATTTTGGTGTGGTAGACAGATGGCTGGTAGCTTCTAAGCGAGCTCGTACAGCGCATTGATCGTTTTCTCGTGATAGGAGGATAAATATGCAACAAATGCAAAAATACAAAATTTTACCAATGAATTTTCACAAAGTATTTACCAATAAATCGGGCTGAAAATCCTTGTCTTTGCTCAGATGAGTCAGATTTGTATGAAACTGTTAGGACATGACTTGTTGACGAATAAGACACTCCTGGATTTATATTTCCACTCAGTCTTATGTGTTGATCATTTCCAAAATTAATCTGATGATGCAAAAAGCGAAATGAGCAAAAAAAGAGCTTTCCAAGAGACGAAGGTCATCAAGCAGTTCCATCAATTGATGTCACCGTCAAGTTAAACTTCTATAAATACGACATAAGTAACAATCTGGATCAAATATGACGACAACTGGTAAACCATTTCTTGAAGGAAACTGTTAGATGGGAAAAATAAATCTGCAAATACCCAAATGGACGTCTAGGTAAAAAAGGGAAAAATAATAACAGAAATCATTCATTATACTCGATGTTATTACACCGAAGCGTATAAGAGCGGGTCTATCTCCACGGCTAAGCGCCTGGACAACACAGCTCCGGAGAAACGTCGCAGCGGTGGCGAGCCGTAGGCGACACTGTGCGATTTGACCGGCCTGGGAATCGAACCCCAGACCTCCCACACTGATAGCGTGTGCTCAGCGACTCAGGTAACCGGCATGTCAAAAAATATCATTTTCCTCGCGAATTTTTTATTATTAGGACCCGATTTTCACTATTAGGGACGGAAATCTGGTTCCTAAAAGGCCTTAAAAGATATTGGGTATAAACATAATATCAGAGAAAGGTCACGCTCGTACAGTAGTGGTGCAACACATGGGCGATTCCAAAATAAGCACAACCTACCGTAAGATAATCGTAGTTGGCTTCGGTCTCGAAAAAATCGAATTCGAGATGAACAAAAAATCCTGGTCTGGCAATGATTCGCCACTCACAATCTAAATTGTTTTCGTATTCTTTATCGGGAAACCCTGGAGTGGAAATGTACTGATATTGGGAAGTTGCTATGAATGCATTAAAACCGCATTCACCTAAAAGAAAACATAGATCAACAAAAATTATTGTTTCAGCTATCTAGATTATGTTTAATTAAATGAAATTCTACCCCGAGTGGCATAAACCGAATGGCGCAATGGTTAAAACGATCGGCGCGGAAGAGATTGGGTTCGATTACCCGCCCGGTCAAATCAGACGCATATTTCCAACGGTTTGCTAGCGCTGTGACGATTTTTCGGAACTGTTGTCCCGGCACATTGGCGTGATACTGTTTCTCGCTTTTGCCTAATACCGCGAGGTTAATGAAGAAGGCTGGATGATCGCAAAAATTGAAATCAAATCTTCATTATATACTCACGGTATTACGCCGAAGCGGGCAAGAAATAGAGCGCCTATCTCTGCGCTTAGCGCCTGAAGAAACGTCGCAAGAGTGGCGAGCCGCTGGAGACACTGTGCCGATTTGATCGGCACGGGAATTGAATCCCAGACCCTACGGACTGATAGAATGTGCTTAACAGCTGAGCTAACCCACCGGTCCATCAACAAAAATCAGCTAAAACTTCGTGGCTGACAATGTAGCGAACATTCTCAAGGCTTGTTCAAAAAGTCTTTGCAATGGAACCAAAGCCAACGCAGTATCATTAAGCATGAAACGTAATCCCGTGAAATCAAAGAAGTCTTAATCTGTAGCGGCATAACACTGCCATTCAGTTTTACGTTGCTATTTGAATTTACAGAATTTGTGAATTTGAGCACAAACGTTGAATAATCACAAAAGATGTTACAGTTGCAATAAAACATTGCAGCGCAGTTTGACAACAAGCTCTTTCATGTTTCAGATAAAAGATATATGCTGAAAGCTTGCAACATAAATTGAAATGCTAGAACACGCCTAGATTGCACAACTGGCGGCAGTATAGCATTTTTAGTCGCATGTTTATTCTCCCATCACGAGAAAGCGACCAAAGCGCAACAGGCTCGCTTAGAAGTTACCGGCCACCTGTGTATCACGCTAATATGGGGTAATACCGCTAAGTGCCTTTCTCAACGGTTCAAAAAGTAAACGTTCCGGCTTGTTCTCCACACTGTCCATTTAATGCTGAGCGTCAAGCAGGGAAGCCGTAGCGACCAATCAAACTAAGACCACTAAAGATTGTGTAGCCTATTGGTTAGTGGCTTAGCTAAAAATGGAGGAGCACTGTGTTCTTACCTTTCTGACGAATCCAGATCTGAATTGTGTTTAAAACATTCTTATACAACAGTGCAATCAATGCAATCTTTCGCCAATAATGATTTGCTTTAAATTTGCCATTGCAACGCCCCAGCAGGTGTACGAGAAAAAACCCACAAAAAGGCAACGAAAAGTACCGAATGCTGCTATGACTCATTACGGATGCAAAGTCAACAATTCAAAATAATCCCCGAAAGTAAAACTCAAGTTGTGAAAAGCTCAAATTACAGTAAATCTATCGTCACGGTCAAGGCACAACAACAGAAAAGCTTACCCTGAGACGTCGAGAGATTTGTATCGTTTCGAATTTGAGATATTTCTAAGCAAACAACAATGCATTACTTTAAAAAGACTCATAAAATAGAAAACTGCAAAAGATGAATTGTAACTTAACAATATTTTCAATTTTTTCTTTGAGCTTGCAAATAAAAAACAAAAAAAAAAAAAGACTATAGAATATAGATAACCTACCAGCAAAATCATAAAAAACGCTATGATAAAAAAAAACAACAAACAAACAACAACAACAAGCCAGGCACAAGTAGCTCAAACAACATGTTTCCGTAGCTGCTCTGAGCAGAAGTTTGAATTTGTTCGCGCGGCTAACGAAATATTTAGCATACGTCGTATAAAAATATTTTTTGTTTCGGTACGTAGCTTGAAGCAGGAAAAAATGAAGTCGTAAATTATGATTTTCAACAATTTTAACCTAATGTTGCTCGATACAGTTACCGCACCATTGCACTGCTGCCAAGACAAAAAATATTCTTGTTCATAACCAAAAATGAAGATATTTTTCACCCGAAAAATTTGCGAAAAATCCTCTTTCCACAAAAGACCGATCAGTTGTAAAGAGAATGATTAAACTATTATTGATGGAATAATAGATTCTTGGTGTTTCTTCATTTCCACGTAGGCGGTTTCCATTGCCTCTTGATCCAACCATCTATAACAGGCGTGGGCAACCCTTTTTAGTTTGATCGCAGAAACCATTTTTAGTTTGAGCGACTAATATCAATTATAAAATTCATATACGTGTCAACCAAAATTCGTTTAGTTCTTACTCTTCAAGATGCGTCATATTTCTTTACAACTTTGTTCCTTGAAAAGTATGCGAAGAGTTAAGTTGATTATTTTGAATTGTTAACAATAATAAGGAGAAAGCGGACGCTGAGTGCCATCAAATAATAGCCTACTGCGCGCGGCTGGTATGGTAAAGTTAATCCCTTTCGATTGAAGGGAGAGGAATCTCTTTTTCGAGGCCTCGTTCTCGTGCCGTAAGGAAGTGCTCGAGCACCAAGTTCGGCACGCATTCTAGGGATTACATACCTTTGACCAATACTTTTGTATATGTTGGTTAACGTTAATACTGAAGTTGTTACGGCTTTCATGATTTAACTTTAAGTCTAAAACGTTTTAAAGAATGATATTAATTTTCTTTGCTCACTTAGATTTCCAAATGATTGATTATATTTTTCGTTTTTTTAGCAGCACAGGGAGTAGTTTTATGCTCTGCCCCCTTCCCACATATAAAATCAGTAGGCCTACCGGTACTGCAAAATTAGCAGTCGCAATTGCGTTTTGACTGACTTATTCGAGCATCAATGGGATCGTAATGCTCCATAGCTGACACTCCTTATTCGGGTTCGGGTTTCATCGTGCAATGCAATTATCTGTGTCAGAGCTGTCAATTGGGCTCGGCCTTGCATTTTTGGAAAATTGTCCGGCTTCGCGCCAGACGCCGGAGAAAAATCGAGATTTTCGGTGAGTGATCGGGTTTTTGCGATGGCTAACTACATAAATACTGCTGCTCGTGACTAGTGACTGTAGATACAGTAGATATAAACCATTTTCTTTTTCATTAAAATTTTTTTTCAAAATTTAAAGTGATGCTTTTGATTTTGGGTTTAAATCGGGCTCAGATTGGCTGATAAATTAGAATTTAAGTTCGGGCTGGAAAAATCGGGTTCGGTTTGGGTCAGACTCGTCATCTTTAGCCCGTTGACAACTCTGATCTGTGTCTTCGACGCAAAACACAAAATTCTAAAGCAGAGCTCGTCCCGGTAAAGCTTGTTTCGTCATCACTTACGTAGACAATATCAAATGTTTCGGTGGCAAAATCAGTAAACTCCAATCGAATATAAAAACCAGTTTGTGCTGTGATATTCCATTCGCAATGCAGATCATTGAAGTACGAAGTTGGATAGCCTGGACTTGATATTGCTTGGTTTTCGCTCGTGGCTTCAAGATTGAATTTGCAATTAACTAAAAAGAGCCTCATTGACATCAAGGAATTCTAAGCACTAAAATTTTGCAAAGGCAATTTTTTCAGTTGTTAGAGATAGCTAAGTGTTTGAATTCCGAAACCAAATGCCACTAAGTTTGATGCTTAACTAGGTCTTCGTCTATGAAGCAGGTTTTTCTCTTACATAAAATTTTAGTAAGTTGCAATCGCGTGCGACGTAAAAAGAATGAACGGCTAACCTAATCCTTACTACAATCCTCATTCCTTACCTCAGTTCGCAATAGAAACATTGTGCTTAAAAAGTTTGGTAGAAATTTCACAATTTAAAATAACACATTTTCTTGTCATAAAAAGAGCATAAAAACCTGTATTTTGAGAGGTCGTGTTAATTGTATCCAAGAAAGTCTCATCGATTTCTAAACAATAAAATTCAATGAAGCAATAAACAAATGGTGTCAGATTGAGAGTTAAGGCATATGCGAAATCGTATGTGGTGGCTACAAGCATGCTGTACGGCTTATACGCAAATTAAGTTATGCTCATAGACAGCTTACCTGCTTCGAAATACAAAGAAGATGACAGGTAAATGAAAATATGCTTTTAAAGTGGAAGGTGCGGGGTTCGATTCCGAAGCCAATCAAGCAAAAACTATTTTCCGGTTTCCTGCTTAGCAGTAAACGACGACAGCGACACAACACGCAGTGCCGCATGTAAATTGCAGATCGTTTCTAACGGGTTTGATTTACGATTAGGGCCGATTAAATTCGGCACATATTCGGGAGGCTACTGACTCGAAGAGCTCAACATCACTCTGCTACTGTATCTCACTAAGTTACTGTCGACTTTTCTCCTCAGCTTCAAACGACATCTTGCGTATTAATCTGGGCCTAACCTTTATATTCGGCCGTAAATCCTGGAAAAGTATTCAAAGTGCTGCTGAGAAAAGTAACAAACAGAGAATTATTCCGAGAAATGAATCGTCTTGGAGACGTTAAATTTCCACTTAGTTCATTGTCAGCACTCCATGACTCTCGTACCTGCAACCAAGCATTGTTTACCGATTTTTAGTTGAACTAACTGCATCTACTTTGCCTTATTATTATCAATTTTTACCCAACCTTTCAAATCTAAGCTAAGCAATGAGCTCTGGGATCGTTTTTCCGCATTCTCCATTTAAGCAGTTCTGGGTCTCTGTGTTGACAAAAGACGAATGCGGATTGCGAAATACATAGAGCATAGTAAGTTAGTAACAATTAAGAATATCGACTACCCACATTTTTTAAAGCTTTTGTACTATGAGTATAAGTATGGTATACCAGAATGTCAGAATGTTTTATCGTATTATTATTGTATTAGGCCTACAAAATGTTTTATTTATTGTACAAGGTCTACAAGACTACTCCACAAAAAGCCGGCTGTTAAATAACAATTTTCATCTTCGTTTTTGCCGTAACAGTCTGGTGGATGCATTTTTAAACTTCACATCAAACATATCTGTCTATATACCCCATTACTCAATAGTTCAAAATTATAAACCAATCTTTTCACTTTCCACCCACATTTTTGACCTCAAAACTTGTCTTGGTGACAAAACAAACTCACCACTATGATATCATAGAACCGTTCAGTCTTGACGTCAGTAAACACTAGTTGCACATAGAATCCAGGCCGAGCAGTTATGATCCAGCTGCAGTTCAATCTATTCATGTATGACGTTGGATATCCAGGACTTCTAATAACTTGGCTTTCATTGTTGGCCTGACGACTGTATGGGAATCTGCATTCTAATGCAAAAATTAAAAAAGATAATTCAAATCAAAAATCAAGTCTTCATTATATTTGTCATAGTACGCCGCAGCGTGTAACGAACGGCGGAGCCCACCTTTGCACCTTAGCGTCTGGGCAGCATAACTCCGCAGAAACGTTGCAGCGGTTGCGAGCCGTTGGAGACACTACAGTATGCTGATTTGATCGGCCAGGGAATCGAAACCATGACCTCCCGCATCGTTAGCGATGTCTTTAACCACTACGTTAATCGGCCGCCGTTAACTTAAATTCTTTTTGTATCACGTCATACCTGATTCATCCTCCAGAGTTTGTACATTTATTTCTGAAAAAAACAAACATCTTTTTTCTACTAAAAAATCCTTAAAAAATGAGAGCAAGATATACAAAAGATATCGCTGTGTGAGACAAGCTAAAAAAATTTGGCCGCTAAGAACATGGGGAAGTATAATTGCATTTATTTTAACATTTAACAGCTCAGATGGCAGAAAGGTGAGAGCGTCCACCTCAGGAGCTGTAGACTTGGGTTTAATTCCGAGTCCGGTCAAACCAATGACTTTAAAAGTGGTACGGTATTCACAACCTTCCTGCTTGACGTTCAGCATTAAAAGAACAGTGTGGAGAACAAGTCGGCAAGTGGACTTGTTGTGTTGTTGGGAAAGGCACTTAGCGGGATTCCCCATCTTGGTGTGGTAGACAGATAGCTGGTAACTCCTAAGCGAGCTCGTATAGCGCATTGCTCGCTTTCTCGTGATAGGAAGATAAATATGCAACTAAATACATTTTATCTACAAAACTATGTGGGACCAACCTATCAACATTTTCGACTTAGTGAGAAGAATCTAGCGATCAGTCAATTCAGACTAAAGGCGAAAAATGACTATTCTAAGGTATAAAATTTTTGAAAGTCGTAAAACATTGATTTTAAGGATCCTCATTTCAAGCTACTCAAAGCGAAACATACTGGTTTGAAACAGTGGCCTTCGAGCGATTGAGTGCTCTAAGACATACAGTTTTACTTACTTCGGTATATCAAGGTCTTATTCACCTGAAAAATGTGCCAAAAATCCCCTCTCTACGTATGTTGAGTCACTGGTGAACGAGATGAAAAGATAATTGTTGATCGAGTATATTGCTTCTGGTGTTTCATCTCCACTTAATCTGTTATCCATACTCCGTGATCCATTGACCTAGATGGATGCAAGATATAGGTTGTAAACTTTTTAAACTCCACCGACCCACTTCATCAAAACATCTCGAAAACAACCTTGTAAAAGTGACCAATGCAAAACTCTTGAAACTAAATTGCTTCGCTTTTTCTGTCAACTTGTTCGAATAAAAAAAGCAAAGAAATCAAATCTTCGTTATACTATACTGTAGGCTACGTTATGCGGAAATTTGTACCAAGTGGCCCGGCACAAATCCGGGGTTTAACGCCGGGGCAACACAGCTGCAAAGAAACGTCGCAGCAATGGCGAGATGCTGGCTACAATGTGTCTCCTTTGGCCGGTCCGGGAAACGAACCAGCACCTACCGCATCGATAGCGATGTCTTCTGCGCCAATTGGCCGTTCCATTTGAACAAATCGTTTGAAAGGAAAAATTCAGAGTCTTTAAAATTTTTCAGATCAAGAATTAAGATTGTATCTCCAATTATTCGTGACAATACCAAATTCTTCAAACTCAATTGAAACTGTCTTCCGTTACTAAAGGCTTGTGCCAATTTCAACTACGACTGTTTGTTTTAAATCAGAATCATTCTTCCGATTAAATAAGCAATTATCCGGAAAGTACAACCTGTTTAAGCGTCCATAAATTACTTTTTTTACGTTTTCCATTTAATTACTCACATCAACGAAATCCTTATTTCTGTCAGTCGCAAAATAAATAAACTTCAGCCGGATATAAAAACCAGTTCGTGCAGTAATATTCCATTCGCAGTTCAGATCGTTGAAGTACGAAGTTGGATAACCTGGACTTGATATTGTTTGGTTTTCGATCGCAGCGTCAAGACTGAATTTACAAATCTCTAAAAAATGTTTAGTATAGTTTATTTGCATAGTTATCTTTCTATCACGAGAAAGCGATCAAAGCGCTGTAACGAGCTCGTTTAGGAGTATTCAGCCACATGTCCACCACGCTAAGAAGGAGAATCCCCCTAAGTGTCTTTCCCTACGGTACAGCATGTAAATTTGCCGGATTGCTTCCCACACTGTCCCTTCAATGCTGAGCGTCAAGCAGAGAAGCTGGGAATATCAATTTTAAAGTCATTGATTTGACCCGATTCGGAATCAAACCAGAGTCTGCAGCTCCGGAGGCACACTTTTTTACCACTCTGAAGCTGTGGTGTAGACTTATTTTCATGGACACAATTTCACGATTTTGACTTGTCAGTCTGTAGCCTATACTACCCATCAACGAAATTTATTTTTTTTGTTTTAGCCGCAATAAAAAAGTGTTATCGTTGGGAAAAGCTTAATTAAAATTATACAGTAAATGGATTTTTTACCTTTAGAAGTGATGTTGATTGCTTGCGACTCTGTTTCATTAATTTCTAAACAAAAAATTCAATAACTGGATTTCGTTGCCTTCATCAATGTTAATAATTTTGAGCTCGTTTCATCGTCAGCTCAAAATGTCGTTGCTATTCATTCGAATCAAGACTCGTAAACGCAGCATGTTCAATTCTCAGGCTGGATATTGCGTTGAGTGCCTATCTCAGGCTGGATAATGCGTTCAGTACCTACAGTATCTCAGACTGAATACTGGATAATGCGTTCAGTGCCTGTCTCAGGCTGGATAATGCGTTCAGTGCCTATCTCAGGTTGAATATTGCGTTCAGTGCCTATCGAAAAAAGCGCGAAGCTAAACAGTTACTATAACAGAGCCCAGTTCAGTTTTTCTTAGACCTGGACTTTTTTACTGCAATTTTTCATCCTTTCTTAATTTTTTTTAAACCGTTATCATTCAGACCTAAAATATCAAATACGCAAGTTTGTATGAAGTAGTAAACTCAGCATGATTGTCAAGCAATAAAGACACATTCACAAAAAGTAATGCATGATTTGATGGATCAGAATCGAACAACATTTTTGCTATTACCGGTAATTTGTATCTAACCTTTAAATTCGGCCATAAATCCTGGGAAAGTATTTAAAGTGCTGCTGAGAAAAGTAACAGACAGAGAATTATTCCGAGAAATGAATCGTCTTGGAGAAGTTAAATTTCCACTTAATTCATTGTCAAAACTCCGGGATTCTCTTACCTGCACCATAATTAAAGAACAATAATAAAGGTTAACCAGTGGACCGGCCATTTGGCGTATCTGTGCGGTGGGTCTGAGGTTAGATTGCTATTTGCTAAGCCGGTCAAAGTGAACACCATGCCGCCAACAACTCACTACCGCTGCGACGTTTCTTCGGAGTTGGTTGTGTTACCTAGATGCTAAGCCGCGGAGATGAGACAGGCCACTCGGTACAAGTTTCGGAGTAATACCGCGAGGATAATCAAAACTTGATTATTTTGTTAACCTGAAGTAAAGTTTTGCGGTAGGAACTGCATGTATCACGTCAGCCTCCTGCCGTGTGTCTCCACGTTTTCGTCGTCAACTTTCGTTTCATTAAGATCATTTTATTAAACTCTACTGATTTAAAACTTCGATTTTTCCTATCGGACCTCTTTAACGTTCAATGGTACTAAGGCTAAATTACAATCACGACTGAACTGTTGCCAATCCACCGGTTACAAAAATAGTTTGCAGTAGTCGTCACTCGTCAGCGACATGGTCTAGCTGCACCCCGCGCAGGAGACAGATTCTACGTGACGAGTTCGATTCGCGGCTGGAGCCAATCGCTTTTGACATATCCACTGAGTGGATGCTGACTCGAAGAGCGCAAGCTCACTTCGCAGTTTCCCTCATTTACAGATGAATCTTCAGTTCAACATAATTTGGAAATAATAACCTCAGTTATTCGTACCGATATATTTACAACACTCACCACAATCACATCAAAAAATTGTTGAGTCCTGACGTCGGTAAACACCAGTTGCACATAGAATCCAGGCCGAGCAGTTATGATCCATCTACAGTTCAATCTATTCATGTATGACGTTGGATATCCAGGACTTCTAATAACTTGGCTTTCATTGTTGGCCTGACGACTGTATGGGAATCTGCATTCTAATACAAAAATAAAAAAGATAATTCAAATCAAAAATCAAATCTTCATTGTATTTGTCGTAGTACGCCGAAGCGTGTAACGAGTGGCGGGGTCTGCGGAGGTCCTCCGCAGTTTAGTGTCTGGGCAGCACAACTGGGAGGAAACGTCGCGATCGTGGCGAGCCGATGGCGACACCATGCCGATTTGGTCGGCCAGGGAATCGAAGCCATGACCTTCGGCACCGTTAGCGATGTCTTTAATCACTACGTTATCATGTCATACCTGATTCGTCTTCCAGAGTTTGTAGATTTATTTCTGAAAATAAAAACATCTTCACACCTTTTTTCTATTAAAAAATTCCTAAAAAATGAGAACAAAACATCGGTTTGATTCCGAGTCGTCTGTCTACAGCTCAAGAGACAGACGCTCTATACCACTCGGCCATCTGAGCTGTTCATCCAGCTGGGCTTCGCTGGGCAGGAACAAAACTCTTAAGTCCAAAAAACTGTGACGACTAAGTCCACGATTTATACGATTTAAGTCATACCAGTAAATGCTTTAAACCAGGGCTGCTAACACGCAGGCGTGTTTACTGTTTAGTTAAGTTCAAATTCGAGTTCACCAAAAATTTGCGAGACGAGTTCAAGATCTTCATTTTTGACTTTCCGAATTCAAGTTTAAGTCCAGCAAGAAAGACGAGTTCAGCGAGTTTGAGTTTGCAACCCTGCTTTAAACAGGAGAGAGCTTAAGACCCAAATATTCATTTGTGCGATTTGATTTAGAATTTGAGTTTTTCATTTTGGTTCCATATTTCTCTTGCTATTCCGACATATACTTTTTGCTTGCTACACACGTTCACGGGTCTTCCTAAACACCCCAAAGGACTGAAACACTGCAAAGGAGCGACAAAGGACTTACTAAACATCACAAAGTACGACAAAGGACTTGATAGCCCCAAGCCTAACCCTAATTTAACCCTAACCTAACCCCAGTGGTGTGAAAAGTAGTCAACAAATCTAATGAAGTAAAACTATATTTATTTAGAAGATCTTTTATTCGAGATACTTTCGGCAACAGCAGTAGTGATCAACATGCCACATGCCTAAAAATATGGGGCACATGCAGGAGCGTATTTACGGAGGGGGGGGGCATTGGGTCATGCATCATATTTGGCGAAGCTTTCAGAATTAGAATCAAAACATTTAAACAAACTTTGCCTGAAAATTATCCAAAAAGCATTAAAATAGCCATAACAGCATGTAAATTTTCAAACTTTTTCCGGGGGAATATGCTTCCGGATCCCCCTACAGCTTTTCTTGTCTCTCAATCAGCTTTAAATTTGTTCTGCCGAAAAAAATACGCCTGAAAAATTTGCGGAAATTATGGGCCCCTCTTATAAAATTTTTTGCTACGCCACTGGGCGCATGCCACAAAAAGTTGTGGCACATGCCACGATAAAGACCAATATGCCACATGCCACAAATGATGGGGCACGTCTCACAAAAAGTTGTGGCACATGCACCGAAAAGCTATGGCACATGCCACAAAAACATCGGGCACATGCCACAAACAGTTGTGGCACATGCCACAAAAATATCGGGCACATGCCACCAATAGTCGTGGCGCACGCCCCGTTTTTTTGTGGCATGTGCCACAACTTTTTGTGGCTTGTGCCACAACTTTTTGTGGCTTGTGCCACAACTTTTTGTGGCATGTGCCACAATTTTTTGGGGTATGTGCCACTACTTTTTGTGGCATGTGGCTCAACTTTTTAGGGCATTTGTCACAACTTGTTGTGGCATGTGCCACAACTTTTCAGAGAATGCGCCACAGCTTTTTGGGACATGTGCCACAACTTTTCAAGGCATGTGGCACAACTCTTCGGGGCATGTGCCACAACTTTTTATGGCATGTGCCACAACCTTTTGTGGTATATGCTCCATTTTTTGTGGCATGTGCCCCAAATTTTGTGGCATGTCGCATATTTGTCACTATCCCTTCTCGCTTTCGGCTTCAACTTAAATTAATTCAAAAGCAATCGTCTTCAAACCACTCCGTTACCAGCAAAGCTTGCCGAAAATCCTTTTTGTACGTGAGACTCATCGGTTGTGAACTCAATGAGAAGACTATTGGACAATGAGTAAAATGTTCTTGTTGTTTCTTGTATTCCGGTGAGTCTATTATCACCTCTTCTGGAATATCTGATCTAATATAGACAAAAATAATGAGAGTGTGCATTGTTTTATCCCAATAATGCAATTCTACTCATTGAATTTAATTTGTGATAAGAAAATTACCAAAAACCTGAAGTTTGTTTTAAGTCATTATGAAGAGTTTCAATTATGAATTGAACTTAAATCAACCAAGTAAGATCTTAGGCTAACCGTATCTATAAGTAATCACAAAAATCTGAAGCTTGAATAAGTCTCTTATAACTGCATAGCTAGACCGGATAAGCTTCGGCAAAGCCTTAATCTCATTGCTTCAATTCAGCACTAAAATAGTTTGTGATCAAATATGATCCCCAAAAAAGCATGGGCTGTGCTAGGAATATTACTCTCAATCCTGACAAACTTAAAGCTTTTTCAAACATTGTCCTTGTAAGTCATTTCGACTTTTCCTGGAACTTATCCCAACTCTTTTTCCGTCCAATTTGATCACATTCACGCTTTGATTGGATTCCCAATCAGTTACAACGATCTTATCTATGTGAGGTTGATGAAATAAACGCGATCCCGTAATTTAAGAAATTATGTAACATTAAAACAGGGATATCTGCGTTAAAATATAGCTAAATTATAGTAGATCAAGGAGATAGCAGTAATTGGTAACTCACATTTCAATAAACTGATCTGTAATTCACTGTCATGAAAAACTTGGTGATTCGAATCAGTAGCGTCAGTAGGGGGGGCGGCCCGCCCCGGGTGCCACCAATTTGGGGTGACACCATTTAATGATGAAAACAGGTATTTAAGACGTTGTTGCAAGCGTCAACGTAAGCTTTATGCGTTCACAAGCAGAAACACTTTCGCAGCTAAAAGCGATTTTTTTTGTTTTGCAATAGGCTTCATTCAATTGCTATCATTGATCGTGTTGTTTGCAAGAAGCTCGCGAAGAAATTGGTGCGAGTTTTTTTTCCTTTTATCGATGCTTTTATCTGTGATGGGAAATGAGAGGCTAAAACGTGCATTTCAGGTGAAAACTTATTTATGTACTCAGCGACACCAACTATATTGCGTCAGAATGCACATTCTTAAAATGAAATGGGTCTTCTTCACACAAATCGTAGAGAAGCTTTTATGAAATTGGCTATATCCACTATACAGGAGCGTATTTGGTGGGGGGGGGGGGGGGGGGCGGAGGCATTGTCCCATGCCCCGCCCCACCCCCCTCGACTCCTTTTTTGACTCTGCCGTTTAGTAAAAAGAACAAAACTAATGGTGCCAAGTGACTAAAATATGCCAGACTCTTTTGATGGTTTGTGTAGCTTATGGCCAGGGACAGAACCAGGGGGTAGGACGAAGAGTACGCTTTAAGCACGCATAATCGAAAATGTGCGAACAAAATGCATCATATTTGGCGAAGAACTCAAAATTAGGGTCAATAAATGTAAACAAAATTTGCCTGAAAATTATTTAAAAAGCCTTAAAATAGCCATTACAGCGGGAGAGCATGCCCCCCGGACCCCATTAGAGTTTTTCTTGTTTCTCAATCAGCTTCAAATTTGCTCTGCCGAAAAAAATACGCTTGAAAAAAATGTGGAAAATTATGCCCTCCCCCTTTTAAAATTTCTCGCTACGCCACTGGCCATACAGTACGTAAGCGATAGGGATATCATGTACGGATGATAAGCGATTACATATATGAGCGACAGGGATAATTTATTTATTCATTGGTGAATTAAAAAATGGAGAAGCGTTACCGATATACTAAATATAACCGGGAAATGAAAAACGCCCGAATCAAACGAGTAAGGTCAAGTGGTCTATTACTGCTTCTGGAAAATCTGCATCTCGCTTTTAAAAGCTAGCTAGAAGAAGCGGTGGTATCATCGTAGTTGGAAACAGCAGAATCAGCAAGTAGCAAAAAGTTCTTGTAAGATCAGTTGTATTTGTATTAAAAGTATAGGTTTAATAAGGATCGATCGGTATAAAATAATATTATCTCATTTAAAACCTTTTTAAACTCCAATTCTGTTCTAAATCTCCTTAACTTTTTGACAGAAATAAAAGTGCGTTTAAAAGCATCGCTTTGAAAACCATGACGTGGGTAGGCCTACAGTGTCATTAGTATGCTGAAAATCCCCCCCTATAATGCTGAGAATCAAAATCATCTTACATGCGCAGAATACTTGAAAAGTCGATGCGAACCATCAGTTGTAAAGCACGTTACTGCGTGACACGTTTCGAAGCAAAATCAAAGGAACAAATTAATGTCACCTTAAGAGCTTTGCTCTTGCTTTCTCATGCACCCAAAGACAATTTTTCGGTAGAAGTCTGCGCAAAAACTAATCTAATTTTGTTGTATCGATTCGCCGGTCGCATATTTCGTGTTCGTCACCTCTGGACTATCCGGGTTTTCCACTTATTGTATCAGGTACTGGTAGAAATAATTGTCGAATATTTTTTCTTTTTTCTCGGTTATGGTCCGACTTATTCGATATACAAGTCATGAGAGTCTGTCTTAGCTTGAGAAAGATCTGTATTGGATAAAAATTGAAACTGCATGTGTTGGTGAAACAAAGATCTAATTTTGGTCAGAGTAGTTTTTTATTTTGTTCGTTTATTTCAAATGTTTTCGCCATAAGATTTTTATTTCAATGTTTTCGCCATAAAATTTCAATGTTTTTGCTAATACTATTAGCGCTGACCTGGCGGTATTGCGCAGAAGTGTGTAATGAATCGCTAAGTGCATTTTGGTGGCATGGGTTTCGAGTAACACAACCGTAGTAATAGGAATTCGCAACGTGAAGTCTTATTGTATAGCTAAGGTACAGTATGATTCCCGGGTTGATTATATCGAATAGAATTCGGTCGGTAGCCCGGCTCGCCACCGCTATAGCTCGTTTTTTTCGTGGGCCTAATGCGGTGTTCCTGAGTTGTGAAACCGCGGAAATGGACCACCAAAACTTGTTAGAGTGCCCTTCGGCATAATATCGCGAGATATGCAATTTGCCAGCAGTTACTAGCGCTGATTAGTCTGTAATAACAAAACACAGCTTTTTTTCAATTCGCCCCTACTTCGAGTTTTTAATGTCTATCTTGCTATACAAAATTCGATAAACCAAATGGCTTAAGCCCTCCACTGGCCTTCAGCCTTTAAACGTTGAACAGTTTATTGCTTCTTGCTAGACGGGTGACACCATAAAGTTCCGCCCCGAGTGTCACCATTCCTAGCAACGCCACTGATTCGAATCAAGTAGATTTAAAAGCTCAAATGACCGAGCGGTAAGAGCTGCGTCCGCGTCGGGTTGATTGCGATTCAGGTCAAACCAATGACTTTAAAATTGGTATTCACAGCGTCCCTCCTTGATGCTCGCGCATTAAATGGACAGTGTGGAGAACAAGCCAGCAAGTTTACTTGTTGTGCCGTAGGGAAAGGCGCTTAGCGGGGCTCCCCCATTCTGGCGAAGCAGACAGATGGCGGGCAACCTTTAAGCGAGCTCATTATAGTGCTTTGATCGGTTTCTAGTGATAGGAAGATAAATATGCGTCTAACTAGACAAACAAGTTGCTTACCTCAACGTAATCATGGGATTTTTCGAGTACGAAATCGATAAACACAAGTGTTATGTAGAATCCTGGTCGGGCAGTCACATTCCATATGCAGTTGAGATCGTTGAAATAAGAAATTGGGTAGCCTGGGCTTGTGATTGTTTGATTTTCAACCGTTGCTAATAGACTGAAGTTGCAATTTTCTGAAGAACAGCTTAGAAAGTCGTATTATTTTGTAACCTCAACCAAAGATAGACAAATTTATCAGCTTTCGAAATTATGTTTGTGGTCGACTCTCATGAGAATATATAGTGAAAAAGATCTACAACTTGATTGTAGGCCTACTGCAAGATTAATTAAAGACTTATAAAGCTTTTGGATGTATAACCTCCAGCTGGGCTCTCGGTATTTGTACCTTCTAGTTCACCAATAAGTGCATGGGGGGGAATTGTTGCCTGAGAAAACTTAAAATCCATCACGAAAATCATACCAAAGAATTTCTATGGCGTTGTTTATGCCTTTTTTGAAGAAATCCAAGCTTTGCTGTCCAAAAACCAAGGCCGACACATTTCAAGTTGCGCAATAATTTGCCTGAGGATAAGGTTATATGAAAAGTAAATAGCCTACAGTGGTTTTTAGGTCAATTTTTAACGTAGGCGATTGCAGCATTTTTGCTTTTGACCTTGGCTGCTTTATATCTTTTTTAGTTTATTCTTACCGCAAACTAGGTTACTTTTTAGTTGTTTGTTTGCAAATGTAACTAAAAATTAAATTTGATCCTGTTTAGCTATAAAAACACCAACAAATACTTTACCTTTTCTTGTCGTGTTATATAATTCCAAAATTGTCTCATTGATTTCTAAAAAAACTTTCAAAATTTTAGAAGTATTCTGCTATATTTTTTAAGTAGCTCTCATCAAATGATACTAAATAATTATACGCAATGATCAGAAATTAAGGTTTTGATGGGCAAGTCACTAAAAAATAAGTACAAAGCTATATAGCAGCTAGGAAAGTTTTTGAGGTATACGTCAGCGACATGGCTTAGCGGCACCGCGCGCAGGTGACAGATCCTACGTGACGGGTTCGATTTGTGGCTGGAGCCGATCGCATTTGACATATGTAACGGGTGGCTGCTGACTCGAAGAGCGCAAGCTCACTTCGCAGTCTCCCTCAATTGCTGTTGAATTTTCAGTTCAATATAATTTGAAAATAACCTCAGTTATCTATTATTATTTATCTATTATTTATCATGCTTTGAACCTTGAAAATTTCCAAATCTGCCAGGCGCTATCAGGTGCAACTGTTGCGTTGACCAGAAAACTACAAGTTTAGGTAGTTTTTCGATTTTAAGCAAAAATTTTTGGTCCTACCAAATCTCGTAACCTGAACTGATCTAAGCAAACTCGTCATCACCTAACCCAGGGGTCCTCAACCGTGGCCCTCAGTCTCCCAAGGGGGCCACAGAGTGTTTTTTGGCGGGTCACGAGCATAGGCCTCATAAATGAAAACCAGGCGCGTACTCTCCAGAAGTTCAAGGTGTTCAGCGCGCACGCTCTGCAACATGACAAGGCAAACGCAATAACTACAGTACCCTAGATTTTTTGTCTTTTCTCGCCTTAACCTTCGTAACATCAGCGCAGTCTGCGTCCTTTTTTTAATGACAGCAAATTGCGCTTTTTCAATGCGGACCAATGACGCTACATTTACCCTGTTCACATGCCCATTATAAATGGGCCAAAAGCACACCGGCTTCCTGCATCACAATTAAATTTTTGACGTCATAATCACTTTTTCAATTATGACATCAAAAATTTAATAATGATGCAGAAAAGCCCTTGGGCTTTGGTTCACTTAAATTAGACATGTGGACAGGGTAATTCTCTCTCACGATAGGTTCATTTTGTTGAACGCTAACAAATCAGACCTTTTCCATTGTATTCTCATTAGTATTATATGTCGGATAACGACTTCTTCCATTTCCGTACGATTCAAAAATGCAAGAAGTGTTCAATTTTACGATAAAAAATAAATTTTTACGATTGAACCTCAGGTGCGACGCCACAATGCATTACATCGTCCAATCACACAAGTTGCATCATGGTTGTATCAATGCGGTTGTAGTTAATTGCTTTTCATTTTCGTAAGTTTGGCGGTCAATCATACATTTTAAAGTTATTGTCAAATATGCTGAGAAGAGTGGAATTAAGTGTTGACAACATAATTGAAAAGCTATTTTCTGGCAGAAATTATCATGGAAAATTGGAAATAGTATCAACATCTAGTTAAAAGATCCATACCCTGATGCTAGAAGATTTATACAGTCGGTATCGTTATGTTTTTGTACGGGTACTTAACGACTTTCAACGCTTCTAAATTTTTAATTTAGGCGACAGTGTGTATTTTTTCAGAGTATAGTGTTCAATAGTGGTTATTTTGATGTTCATAACCTGTGACCGTCACCTCGATTTACATGTAATTTATTTAGTAGCCTATTTCTTCCTTCACCAGAAAGCGATCAAAGCGCCATAACGAGCTCGCGTAGGAGTTGCCGGCCATCTGTCTAGAGCAGGGGGGACGAACCCATGGCACGCGGGCCAGATGTGGCACGCAGCAGATTTTTTTCTGGCACGCCACTTGATACTTTAATCTTCATTTCGTTTAACTCAGGGGTCTTCAACCTTTTTTACACATATGCCCCTTTTCGGAAAGTGTGGGTCCAAATTGCCGCCACAATCCTTCACGTTCGTAGAGCTACGATTTTTCCCGCCGAAAACAGGTGAAGACCACAGACAAAAGGTCTTTCACGTCCGTTGAACCAAATTTATTTATGTTTTTGTTTAATGTAATGGCACGGTTTTAACTTGCTAAATCTTATTTTTAACATTTTGGCACGTTCGCCACCTCTGGCCTAGTGCCTACCACACCTAGATGGGGGAATCCCGCCAGGTGCCTTTCTTAGCAGCACAAGAAGTCAAATTATACTCAGAGGGCCACAGTCTTTCAGGTTCACAGCCAAAGGGGCCACGACTGAGAAAAGGTTGAGAACCACTGATCTAACCTGTAAACACGGCCATTAATCCTGCAGAACTTATGATGCGAAGCTGGTAAAGGAAACAAGCAGAGTATTATTGTGTGAAATGAAAAATTCAATTACTAGATTTTGTTGCCTTTACCAATGTTAAATAATTTTGAGCTCGTTTTCAATTTCATCATCAGCACAAAATGGCCTTTCTAATCATTCAAATTAAGACTCTTTGACTTTGAACGTATCATGATCGTTTGTCGGGCTGAAAATGGCGTTCAGTGCAAATTAAAAAAAGCTCGAAGCAAAGCAGTTACCACTGCCAAGCCTATTTAAGTTTTTGTTAGACCTAGACCTGGACTCTTTTGCTGCAATCTTTCTTATTTTCTACAATTTTTCAAATTGCTATCATTCAGACGTAATCTATTACATGCGCAGCATCGTATCAAGTCTTGAACCCAGCATGATCGTGAAGCAATCAAGACACATCTCCATAACGGCAACGCATGATTTGATGACTGAGAATCAAATGGCGTTTTCAAGCTAGTGTTTATCTAACCTTTAAATTCGGCCATAAATCCTTGAAAAGTATTCAAAGTGCTGCTCAGAAAAGTAACTACCAGAGAATTGTTCCGAGAAACGAAGTGTCTTGGAGATGTTAAATTTCCACTTATTTCATTGTCTGCATTGCGCGATTGATTTACCTGTACCATAATTAAAAAAAAAATACCGGATGATAACAAAGTTTAAACAGGTTGACTGACCCGTTGACGTAGTGGTAGCTAAATAGCTATCCGTGCGGGAAGGCTGGGGTTTTGTTACCCTGGCCAACAATTTTATTTTTTTCATTTTCTGTTGCATGAGTTTTTTCAACTGGTGTTAGACAATTTTTTGTCGCTGATTTCAAATCTGCCATCAGTTTTTTTTTTCTGAATACTTTAGTTTTCACGCAATCGGGATAGGTTAGGCTAATTTTCCCTTGTTTATGGTCATTAATGCATTTTCTATTCGCTTTTTGCTAAGTTACGTAGAATATTGCTAAGTTACTCAGAACAGAAACATTCATTGCTACGTGGAAGCCGACTCCCACTGAGCACAGTTAAGTCTTTGATCACACTTTAATATTGTCATAATTCAACGACAGTATACTCGTAATATGCAAGAGTAGTTTTTGCTATCACCTCACCTAAGACAGGTAGCAAAAAGACCGATTCCATTAGCATTGCTAAGAGCGCAGAGTTGGCAGTACCAGCACTGTAGTTGAAACTGACAGTAAACACAATCGGTAATGGAAAGAAAAACCGACTGAATATCTTTTATCCCAGAATTTCCTCAGCATTCCGACCTATTTTACATTCTGAAGAATTCCCACCTCCAGTGTTCAATGATTTTGTGTCTTCGGAAGATAAAATAACTGAATCTGAAGAAGAATCCATGGAAATGCAGTACAAAAGAAGAGACACAGAGTCCGAAAACTCATCTCCCGAAAGCAAAAAAGCAGTTCTCCAGCAGTTCAACCAGTTAGAACCAGTGGTGTAAAGTAACGAAATACTTTTACTTGAGTAGATTACTTGAGTAGTTTTTTTCGGTAACGAGTACTTTTTTGAGTAGTTTTTTTGGCTACTTTTACGTTTACTCAAGTACTTTTAGTGTAAAGTAACACTACTTGGGTAGTTTATATTTTAGAAAAGTACAAGTAGTTTACTATGGTGGCATTTGAGTTACAGTCTCGCCTTGAAATCCCTCGTTGCGCCTAAAATCTGTATTTACACTCCAATTCTCCATTATTCAATTCCATAACACTCGTTCTCGTCATGATAGGCACTCGAATAGACGAAGTTTTCTGGTCTGTAGAATAAGATTTGAAAAAAACTAACCAAAATCAAGCTTGATTGACAGGGGTGCAAATCTATGTTGAACATTGGCGAGATGATTTAGCAAAATTGATCACTTTTCGATATTGGGGGGATGAAATTGGCTCGTACAGAAAATTTTCCACTTTTATGAAATATATTGGGGGGGGATGCTGCCAAAATATTGGGAGGATACATCCCCCATTCCCCCCTGGATTTGCACCCATGTTGATTGAATTTCCGAAAAACATTGGCATGTCACGTGACAAATCTTATCCTACAGACCAGAAAACTTCGTCTATTCTAGTGCCTACCGTCTCGTCATTGCCATGGAAACTTCACTTCAAGCGATACGAAATATACTGTCGCCTTTGATACTAAACGTTATGCAGGGAAGCTATAAATATCAATTTTTAAGTCATTGGTTTAACTCAACTCTGAATCGAACCCCGAGTCTACCGTTCTAGAAGCAGACGCTCTATCCACTCGGCCATCTGGGCGGGAATAATTTCTTTTTGGTACACCATTTTGCCACCTTCAAAGCAAGTCCATCATTGCCGCATTAGCAAGTGTGTAGGTGACACTTTAACGTTTGAAAACGCTATACGAGTACTTTTACTCGAGTTGTTTGTAAATGACCACTTTTTTACTTACACCACTGGTTAGAACTGAATGACTTGGTGCGTGATTTGGATCTATCCAAACAACTAGCTGAGGTGTTAGCTTATAGGATGAATGAAAAACATGACTGTGCTGCATAGCTCCACAAAAGTGTCACTTTACAAAAAAAAGATGAGCTCTTTCTGCCTTATACTTTAAGGTGGAAAAACAACTTGTTTATTGTAAAAATGTACCAGGACTTCTCGTCGAATTGGGCATCTCATCACACAACTCAGAAGAGTGGCGACCTGTTTGAAGGGCTCCAAGCGCAGCCTCAAGTGCATGCTTTGGCACAATGAGATTAAGTATGGAGCTGTTCCTGTTGGTCACTCCACTGCACTGAAAGAGCAGCGGGATGACACTAGAACAGTAATGGATCTACTTGAATATCATGAGCAGTGTTGGGTTAAATGTGTTGACTTGAAAATGGCCAGTTTTCTACTGAGTCAGCAAAGAGACTATACCAAATTCCCGTGCTTCCTTTGCATGTGGGATGATAGTCGAGATCGTGAAAATCACTGGAACCGAAAGAGATGGCCTGAACGAGACACCCTTAAAGCCGGCATGCCAAATGTCGTTTATGATCCGATTGTGAGTAGAGACAAGATAATTTTTCCTCTTTTTCACATCAAATTAGGCTTGACGAAACAGCTTGTAAAAGCATTACGTTTGGATGGGGAAGGTTTCCAGTATCTTCTGCATAAATTTCCTGGCTTATCCTACGAGAAAATCAAAGCAGAAGTATTTGATGGACCACAGATCCGTGCACTTCAGCGTGATCAAGCTTTTGTTCAAACAATGAATGATAAGGAAAAGGTAGCAAGGTTGTCTTTTGTGAATGTGATGAAGAATTTCTTTGCACACAAAAAGGCAGGAATTCATAAAGATCTAATAGGCAACATGCTCTCAGCATTTCATGATCTGGGATGCAAAATGAGCATCAAAGTCCACTGCCTGTTCAGCCATTTGGACAAATTTCCAGACAACCTAGGAGCGGTCAGCGATGAACAGGAAGAGAGATTCTACCAGAAGGACTTGATGGCAGTAGAAGAACGCTACCAAGGTGGACGGATTCGCCATATGTTGGCAGACTACAGTTGGAGTACTAAACGTGACTGTCCAGGAATAATGTACAAGCGCAAGAGCTATAAACCCCAATATCTGACCGGATACAGGTGTTTATATCTGAATAAATTGTTTGTACATGGATATGGCTTGATTGTTTACTCCTTTCGTCAATGGCGTTGATGTGCAAGTATTGACTGTTTGTCGGATTTGTTAACATTTTACTTGTTAACAATCTCTATTCGCTTCTTCATTATGTGAAAATATGCCTGCAAGTGATTTTTGTTGTGATTTCATGTTCATTACCTTGCCCCACATTGATATTTTTGGGGTTTTTGTTTTACATGCTAACCATGACTCCAATTAATCAAAAAGTTTCTGTGCTAAAATTTTGCCATGCGCAAAACATTGAATTTTGATTAAAAAAAAACTGTAGCTTACAGAAAAAAACTTGGGTCAGATTTGAATTCAGCACACCCAAATTAGGTTAAAACAAGTATTTGCATCAATGCAACAAATTTTTTGTTGACCAGTGTTATTTATCAAGCTGGTCAAACCGGATGCACTGTTCTTAATTCTGTTGTGATTGCAATTACATTTGCGCATACAACAAAACCAAAGTAAATTACATTTTTAATTACAACAGAACCGGTGTCAGTTACTATTTCAATTATAACAAAACTAGTGTAAATTGCAATTGGATTTACATTTACAATTACAACCAAAACTAATGTAAACTATAATTACAACATAATTGATGTAAACTAATTCTGTTGTAATTAAAACTACAGTTGCAATTACAACAAAATTAATTTATACAAATTACAATTGCTACAAAACTGATGTGAATTTCAACTACGCCAGAACTAGTATAAATAACAGAAGTAATGCAAAACACTCACCACAATCACATCAAAAAATTGTTGAGTCCTGACATCAATAAATATCAGTTGCACATAGAATCCAGGCCGAGCAGTTATGATCCATTTACAGTTCAATCCATTCATGTATGAGATTGGATATCCAGGACTTCTAATAACTTGGCTTTTATTGTTAGCCTGACGATGGTATGGGAATCTGCATTCTGTTGCAAAAACAAAACTTTAAGCTTGAGATTGGATTCAATATACTGGCACATGTGAGATTTATACCTGATTCTTCCAGCGTTCGTAGATCAATTTCTAAAAACAAAAGTCTCATTTGAGTGATGAAAATTAAACAACGAAGGCTTAAATGCCGAAGTCTATCTATTCTACTGTAGCTGTTAGGCTACGAGTGTGATTCATGCTTGATATGAATCACTACAAAAAATTTTAATTCATGAATTGAACTTGAATCTAACTCACCAAGGTTAAATCAGACGTTATCAGCAAAAACCTGCTGACCAGTGGGATTCGAACTCACGTCCGCACCGACCAGTGACGTGTCACCAGCCCAAAGACTCGCCGAAACCATTGGGTTAGTGATGCGTCATTGGTCGGTGCGGGCTTGGGTTCGAATCCCACTCCTAAGATCTTGGGATTTGATTTAGCTTAAGATCTTTGATTCAGCCTATAAGATCTTTGATTCATCTTGGTGGGTTAGATTTAAGTTCAATCCATTAATTGAAATTCTACATTTTGAGTGAACACATGGATTTTGCAAGAAGAGAGACCGAACTAAAGCATGAAATCACGTACATGGTTGCTAATTTAAGCTCAAAGCTACACCAACCGACCAAATCTGCAAGCTTAATGCTTTTTACACAAGTTCAAGTTCGAGTTCACCAAAAATTTGCGAGTCTGAGATGGAGTTCTTCATTATTGATTTTTATAGTTTAAGTTCGAGTACAGTAATTTTTTTCGAGTTATTGCCGTGAACACTCTTCTCTATCAAGTACAAAACTCGATCAACTTTTTTGTGATTGAGTTCAGGAATTTTTAGCTTTCGAGTTAAAATGCGAATCCGACAAAAAGACCGGACTCTGCAAGTTTGAGTTGGCAACTCTGGACTAAACGATCTCTGGCTAAACCTGTGCTTCACCTAAAAAATTTACAGTGGCTAAACCTGTGCTTCACCTAAAAAATTTGCCGAAAATCCTTCCTTCGAGGCAGATCCATCGCTTGTGAATGTCAAGCTGAGAACATTGCTTTGCGACCAAAATATTTTAGGTGTTTCTTCATTTCCGCTTAATAAACTTCCATTTGTTCTTGATCCAATAACCTAAAAGATTGGGTAATGTCATTGAGGATGCATTGCTTAAGAATATAAAACATTTGAGGGTGCCAAACTAGGCCTACAATAGGACAAAGGTTAAAAAGATTACGGTATTCTATAATCTATGTACGAATGTTCTAAGTGCACTTTACATTGGGTTTCATCAAAAGGGTAGGGAAGGAGAGCGGTGTCCTGGTGCTCCCTTTCCACCGCATGACATGTCAAGTTTATTTCACCAGAACTCTAAAATACAGAGCGCAGGTCGGAAACTGTGAAAGACCTCTTTCACTAGTTGCCTCCTTATGCATTTTATGAAAAAGTCATCGTTTGGCCTAACGGATACGGTGACCACAACTCAATCTTTGAAATATTGCAGGGCACAAAAATGCAGAACCACTACGAATTCTTTTCGTGTTCAAACTTACAAAACGTTTATGATCAATTTTAAGGAACGACCGAGCTATTGAAAATACCTGGTGCCAATATATACTGCTACTCACGGTAATAATGTCATAGTCCTCTTCAGTATTAATATGAGTAAACACAAGCTGAACATAGAATCCAGGACGAGCAGTGATAATCCAGCTACAATTCAAGTGATTCGTGTACGAGATCGGATAACCAGGACTTCTAATAGTTTGGCTTTCATTGTTTGCTTGCCGTCTATATTTACATTCTGATATAAAAACAAAAATGAATTAACGGCTGTCATTGCATGCAATACCGCCATATTGATACCTGCTTCGTCCAGTTTCTGCTGATCAATTTCTGAAAGAAAAATAGCAAGTCACAACTGTTCTTTCATTGGTTTATTTCTAATAGGTCGGTGCAGAGTTAACGTTGAAGACAATATACTTAAGAAAAAGGAAACAACGACAAAACGCTTACATTATCACATCTGTGGTAATACAAACAGCCCACTGTTATTCAACATAAATATTGCATGGTCGTTGACTCGTTGCACCTAGTTACAAAACCACAATGACAAAAAACAAAACAACGAATTATAATAACCAGGCTTGTCCATGGGACATATTTTTCTGTCCCATCCCATCCCATAGCAATTTATGCCTGTCCCATCCCATCCCATGGGATTCCCATCAAAATACAATTCAATAAATTTTATTAATTTTATGAAAATTTACACCATCTAAGATTTTTTCTCTTCTCATTTCTAAGATTAATTGAAAATTTTCAGTAAAAACACGGAACTTTAAGATTACACCATTTTTCCAGTAATTGGTGTCCAAGTTCACCATCTGGCAACTATGGTGCAAAGCACCACTACCTTGTAACAACAATGCTAAGGGAAAATCTTTTATCGAGAAAAAAGTGGACTAAAAAGAATTTTTTGAAGCAAAAAAGTATAAAACCCAAAGTTAGGTATGACATTATCAAGACGCTGTCACATGGCTACTGTCCCATGGGTCCCTTGGGAAATGCAATTCGTGCTGTCCCATCCCATCCCGTCCCATGGGACATTTCCCATGGGATTCCCATTCCCATGGACAAGCCTGATAATTACTAAAGTAACACTGAAAGAACTAAAAATACGTTTTTATAAAGCTTGAACAAAAGAGTGTAAATGTTGCTCGAGCAAAACTGCTGGTGAAAGATTTATGTAACTGACTTGACAGAGATACGCGCAATTACTAATTGCTAGACATTTTGTAGTTTGCTAGAGCATCCAAAAGAAAGATTAATATGGACCGTCTTTTCAAATGTCAAGTCAAGTTTAAAAATGCAGCATCACTTTTGATTGAAAGCTTGTGAAAGTGCTAACAGTAACTGTTAGTTGCCGTTGCTAGTCTTTAGAAAAATGTTAGTTAGTTAGTTGCATATCTTCCTATCACGAGAAAGCGATCAATGGGCTATACGAGCTCGCTTAGGAGGTGCCGGCCATCTGTCTACCACACCAAGATGGGGGAGTCCCGCTAAGTGCCTTTCCCAACGGCACCACAAGTAAACTTGCCGGCTTGTTCTCCACACTATCCCATTAATGCTGAGCGTCAAGCAGGGAAGCTGTGAATATTAATGTTAAAGTCATTGGTTTGACCCGACTCGGAATCAAACCCGAGTCTACAGCTCAAGAGACAGACGCTCTACACCACTCGGCCATCTGAGCTGTTCATCCAGCTGGGCTTCGCTGGGCAGGAACAAAACTCTTAAGTCCAAAAAACTGTGACGACTAAGTCCACGATTTATACGATTTAAGTCATACCAGTAAATGCTTTAAACCAGGGCTGCTAACTCGCAGGCGTGTTTACTGTTTAGTTAAGTTCAAATTCGAGTTCACCAAAAATTTGCGAGACGAGTTCAAGATCTTCATTTTTGACTTTCCGAATTCAAGTTTAAGTCCAGCAAGAAAGACGAGTTCAGCGAGTTTGAGTTTGCAACCCTGCTTTAAACAGGAGAGAGCTTAAGACCCAAATATTCATTTGTGCGATTTGATTTAGAATTTGAGTTTTTCATTTTGGTTCCATATTTCTCTTGCTATTCCGACATATACTTTTTGCTTGCTACACACGTTCACGGGTCTTCCTAAACACCGCAAAGGACTGAAACGCCGCAAAGGAGCGACAAAGGACTTACTAAACATCACAAAGTACGACAAAGGACTTGATAGCCCCAAGCCTAACCCTAATTTAACCCTAACCTAACCCCAGTGGTGTGAAAAGTAGTCAACAAATCTAATGAAGTAAAACTATATTTATTTAGAAGATCTTTTATTCGAGATACTTTCGGCAACAGCAGTAGTGATCAACATGCCACATGCCTAAAAATATGGGGCACATGCAGGAGCGTATTTACGGGGGGGGTATTGGGTCATGCATCATATTTGGCGAAGCTTTCAGAATTAGAATCAAAACATTTAAACAAACTTTGCCTGAAAATTATCCAAAAAGCATTAAAATAGCCATAACAGCATGTAAATTTTCAAACTTTTTCCGGGGGAATATGCTTCCGGATCCCCCTACAGCTTTTCTTGTCTCTCAATCAGCTTTAAATTTGTTCTGCCGAAAAAAATACGCCTGAAAAATTTGCGGAAATTATGGGCCCCTCTTATAAAATTTTTTGCTACGCCACTGGGCGCATGCCACAAAAAGTTGTGGCACATGCCACGATAAAGACCAATATGCCACATGCCACAAATGATGGGGCACGTCTCACAAAAAGTTGTGGCACATGCACCGAAAAGCTATGGCACATGCCACAAAAACATCGGGCACATGCCACAAACAGTTGTGGCACATGCCACAAAAATATCGGGCGCATGCCACCAATAGTCGTGGCACACGCCCCGTTTTTTTGTGGCATGTGCCACAACTTTTTGTGGCTTGTGCCACAACTTTTTGTGGCTTGTGCCACAACTTTTTGTGGCATGTGCCACAATTTTTTGGGGTATGTGCCACTACTTTTTGTGGCATGTGGCGCAACTTTTTAGGGCATTTGTCACAACTTGTTGTGGCATGTGCCACAACTTTTCAGAGAATGCGCCACAGCTTTTTGGGACATGTGCCACAACTTTTCAAGGCATGTGGCACAACTCTTCGGGGCATGTGCCACAACTTTTTATGGCATGTGCCACAACCTTTTGTGGTATATGCTCCATTTTTTGTGGCATGTGCCCCAAATTTTGTGGCATGTCGCATATTTGTCACTATCCCTTCTCGCTTTCGGCTTCAACTTAAATTAATTCAAAAGCAATCGTCTTCAAACCACTCCGTTACCAGCAAAGCTTGCCGAAAATCCTTTTTGTACGTGAGACTCATCGGTTGTGAACTCAATGAGAAGACTATTGGACAATGAGTAAAATGTTCTTGTTGTTTCTTGCATTCCGGTGAGTCTATTATCACCTCTTCTGGAATATCTGATCTAATATAGACAAAAATAATGAGAGTGTGCATTGTTTTATCCCAATAATGCAATTCTACTCATTGAATTTAATTTGTGATAAGAAAATTACCAAAAACCTGAAGTTTGTTTTAAGTCATTATGAAGAGTTTCAATTATGAATTGAACTTAAATCAACCAAGTAAGATCTTAGGCTAACCGTATCTATAAGTAATCACAAAAATCTGAAGCTTGAATAAGTCTCTTATAACTGCATAGCTAGACCGGATAAGCTTCGGCAAAGCCTTAATCTCATTGCTTCAATTCAGCACTAAAATAGTTTGTGATCAAATATGATCCCCAAAAAAGCATGGGCTGTGCTAGGAATATTACTCTCAATCCTGACAAACTTAAAGCTTTTTCAAACATTGTCCTTGTAAGTCATTTCGACTTTTCCTGGAACTTATCCCAACTCTTTTTCCGTCCAATTTGATCACATTCACGCTTTGATTGGATTCCCAATCAGTTACAACGATCTTATCTATGTGAGGTTGATGAAATAAACGCGATCCCGTAATTTAAGAAATTATGTAACATTAAAACAGGGATATCTGCGTTAAAATATAACTAAATTACAGTAGATCAAGGAGATAGCAGTAATTGGTAACTCACATTTCAATAAACTGATCTGTAATTCACTGTCATGAAAAACTTGGTGATTCGAATCAGTAGCGTCAGTAGGGGGGGCGGCCCGCCCCGGGTGCCACCAATTTGGGGTGACACCATTTAATGATGAAAACAGGTATTTAAGACGTTGTTGCAAGCGTCAACGTAAGCTTTATGCGTTCACAAGCAGAAACACTTTCGCAGCTAAAAGCGATTTTTTTTGTTTTGCAATAGGCTTCATTCAATTGCTATCATTGATCGTGTTGTTTGCAAGAAGCTCGCGAAGAAATTGGTGCGAGTTTTTTTTCCTTTTATCGATGCTTTCATCTGTGATGGGAAATGAGAGGCTAAAACGTGCATTTCAGGTGAAAACTTATTTATGTACTCAGCGACACCAACTATATTGCGTCAGAATGCACATTCTTAAAATGAAATGGGTCTTCTTCACACAAATCGTAGAGAAGCTTTTATGAAATTGGCTATATCCACTATACAGGAGCGTATTTGGTGGGGGGGGGGGGGGGGGGGGGCGGAGGCATTGTCCCATGCCCCGCCCCACCCCCCTCGACTCCTTTTTTGACTCTGCCGTTTAGTAAAAAGAACAAAACTAATGGTGCCAAGTGACTAAAATATGCCAGACTCTTTTGATGGTTTGTGTAGCTTATGGCCAGGGACAGAACCAGGGGGTAGGACGAAGAGTACGCTTTAAGCACGCATAATCGAAAATGTGCGAACAAAATGCATCATATTTGGCGAAGAACTCAAAATTAGGGTCAATAAATGTAAACAAAATTTGCCTGAAAATTATTTAAAAAGCCTTAAAATAGCCATTACAGCGGGAGAGCATGCCCCCCGGACCCCATTAGAGCTTTCCTTGTTTCTCAATCAGCTTCAAATTTGCTCTGCCGAAAAAAATACGCTTGAAAAAAATGTGGAAAATTATGCCCTCCCCCTTTTAAAATTTCTCGCTACACCACTGGCTATACAGTACGTAAGCGATAGGGATATCATGTACGGATGGTAAGCGATTACATATATGAGCGACAGGGATAATTTATTTATTCATTGGTGAATTAAAAAATGGAGAAGCGTTACCGATATACTAAATATAACCGGGAAATGAAAAACGCCCGAATCAAACGAGTAAGGTCAAGTGGTCTATTACTGCTTCTGGAAAATCTGCATCTCGCTTTTAAAAGCTAGCTAGAAGAAGCGGTGGTATCATCGTAGTTGGAAACAGCAGAATCAGCAAGTAGCAAAAAGTTCTTGTAAGATCAGTTGTATTTGTATTAAAAGTATAGGTTTAATAAGGATCGATCGGTATAAAATAATATTATCTCATTTAAAACCTTTTTAAACTCCAATTCTGTTCTAAATCTCCTTAACTTTTAGACAGAAATAAAAGTGCGTTTAAAAGCATCGCTTTGAAAACCATGACGTGGGTAGGCCTACAGTGTCATTAGTACGCTGAAAATTCCCCCCTATAATGCTGAGAATCAAAATCATCTTACATGCGCAGAATACTTGAAAAGTCGATGCGAACCATCAGTTGTAAAGCACGTTACTGCGTGACACGTTTCGAAGCAAAATCAAAGGAACAAATTAATGTCACCTTAAGAGCTTTGCTCTTGCTTTCTCATGCACCCAAAGACAATTTTTCGGTAGAAGTCTGCGCAAAAACTAATCTAATTTTGTTGTATCGATTCGCCGGTCGCATATTTCGTGTTCGTCACCTCTGGACTATCCGGGTTTTCCACTTATTGTATCAGGTACTGGTAGAAATAATTGTCGAATATTTTTTCTTTTTTCTCGGTTATGGTCCGACTTATTCGATATACAAGTCATGAGAGTCTGTCTTAGCTTGAGAAAGATCTGTATTGGATAAAAATTGAAACTGCATGTGTTGGTGAAACAAAGATCTATTTTTGGTCAGAGTAGTTTTTTATTTTGTTCGTTTATTTCAAATGTTTTCGCCATAAGATTTTTATTTCAATGTTTTCGCCATAAAATTTCAATGTTTTGCTAAGACTATTAGCGCTGACCTGGCGGTATTGCGCAGAAGTGTGTAATGAATCGCAAAGTGCATTTTGGTGGCATGGGTTTCGAGTAACACAACCGTAGTAATAGGAATTCGCAACGTGAAGTCTTACTGTATAGCTAAGGTACAGTATGATTCCCGGGTTGATTATATCGAATAGAATTCGGTCGGTAGCCCGGCTCGCCACCGCTATAGCTCGTTTTTTTCGTGGGCTTAATGCGGTGTTCCTGAGTTGTGAAACCGCGGAAATGGACCACCAAAACTTGTTAGAGTGCCCTTCGGCATAATATCGCGAGATATGCAATTTGCCAGCAGTTACTAGCGCTGATTAGTCTGTAATAACAAAACACAGCTTTTTTTCAATTCGCCCCTACTTCAAGTTTTTAATGTCTATCTTGCAATACAAAATTCGATAAACCAAATGGCTTAAGCCCTCCACCTTCCTTCAGCCTTAAACGTTGAACAGTTTATTGCTTTTTGCTAGACGGGTGACACCATAAAGTTCCGCCCCGAGTGTCACCATTCCTAGCAACGCCACCGATTCGAATCAAGTAGATTTAAAAGCTCAAATGACCGAGCGGTAAGAGCTGCGTCCGCGTCGGGTTGATTGCGATTCGGGTCAAACCAATGACTTTAAAATTGGTATTCACAGCGTCTCTCCTTGATGCTCGCGCGTTAAATGGACAGTGTGGAGAACAAGCCAGCAAGTTTACTTGTTGTGCCGTAGGGAAAGGCGCTTAGCGGGGCTCCCCCATTCTGGCGAAGCAGACAGATGGCGGGCAACCTTTAAGCGAGCTCATTATAGTGCTTTGATCGGTTTCTAGTGATAGGAAGATAAATATGCGTCTAACTAGACAAACAAGTTGCTTACCTCAACGTAATCATGGGATTTTTCGAGTACGAAATCGATAAACACAAGTGTTATGTAGAATCCTGGTCGGGCAGTCACATTCCATATGCAGTTGAGATCGTTGAAATAAGAAATTGGGTAGCCTGGGCTTGTGATTGTTTGATTTTCAACCGTTGCTAATAGACTGAAGTTGCAATTTTCTGAAGAACAGCTTAGAAAGTCATATTATTTTGTAACCTCAACCAAAGATAGACAAATTTATCAGCTTTCGAAATTATGTTTGTGGTCGACTCTCATGAGAATATATAGTGAAAAAGATCTACAACTTGATTGTAGGCCTACTGCAAGATTAATTAAAGACTTATAAAGCTTTTGGATGTATAACCTCCAGCTGGGCTCTCGGTATTTGTACCTTCTAGTTCACCAATAAGTGCATGGGGGGGAATTGTTGCCTGAGAAAACTTAAAATCCATCACGAAAATCATACCAAAGAATTTCTATGGCGTTGTTTATGCCTTTTTTGAAGAAATCCAAGCTTTGCTGTCCAAAAACCAAGGCCGACACATTTCAAGTTGCGCAATAATTTGCCTGAGGATAAGGTTATATGAAAAGTAAATAGCCTACAGTGGTTTTTAGGTCAATTTTTAACGTAGGCGATTGCAGCATTTTTGCTTTTGACCTTGGCTGCTTTATATCTTTTTTAGTTTATTCTTACCGCAAACTAGGTTACTTTTTAGTTGTTTGTTTGCAAATGTAACTAAAAATTAAATTTGATCCTGTTTAGCTATAAAAACACCAACAAATACTTTACCTTTTCTTGTCGTGTTATATAATTCCAAAATTGTCTCATTGATTTCTAAAAAAACTTTCAAAATTTTAGAAGTATTCTGCTATATTTTTTAAGTAGCTCTCATCAAATGATACTAAATAATTATACGCAATGATCAGAAATTAAGGTTTTGATGGGCAAGTCACTAAAAAATAAGTACAAAGCTATATAGCAGCTAGGAAAGTTTTTGAGGTATACGTCAGCGACATGGCTTAGCGGTACCGCGCGCAGGTGACAGATCCTACGTGACGGGTTCGATTTGTGGCTGGAGCCGATCGCATTTGACATATGTAACGGGTGGCTGCTGACTCGAAGAGCGCAAGCTCACTTCGCAGTCTCCCTCAATTGCTGTTGAATTTTCAGTTCAATATAATTTGAAAATAACCTCAGTTATCTATTATTATTTATCTATTATTTATCATGCTTTGAACCTTGAAAATTTCCAAATCTGCCAGGCGCTATCAGGTGCAACTGTTGCGTTGACCAGAAAACTACAAGTTTAGGTAGTTTTTCGATTTTAAGCAAAAATTTTTGGTCCTACCAAATCTCGTAACCTGAACTGATCTAAGCAAACTCGTCATCACCTAACCCAGGGGTCCTCAACCGTGGCCCTCAGTCTCCCAAGGGGGCCACAGAGTGTTTTTTGGCGGGTCACGAGCATAGGCCTCATAAATGAAAACCAGGCGCGTACTCTCCAGAAGTTCAAGGTGTTCAGCGCGCACGCTCTGCAACATGACAAGGCAAACGCAATAACTACAGTACCCTAGATTTTTTGTCTTTTCTCGCCTTAACCTTCGTAACATCAGCGCAGTCTGCGTCCTTTTTTTAATGACAGCAAATTGCGCTTTTCCAATGCGGACCAATGACGCTACATTTACCCTGTTCACATGCCCATTATAAATGGGCCAAAAGCACACCGGCTTCCTGCATCACAATTAAATTTTTGACGTCATAATCACTTTTTCAATTATGACATCAAAAATTTAATAATGATGCAGAAAAGCCCTTGGGCTTTGGTTCACTTAAATTAGACATGTGGACAGGGTAATTCTCTCTCACGATAGGTTCATTTTGTTGAACGCTAACAAATCAGACCTTTTCCATTGTATTCTCATTAGTATTGTATGTCGGATAACGACTTCTTCCATTTCCGTACGATTCAAAAATGCAAGAAGTGTTCAATTTTACGATAAAAAATAAATTTTTACGATTGAACCTCAGGTGCGACGCCACAATGCATTACATCGTCCAATCACACAAGTTGCATCATGGTTGTATCAATGCGGTTGTAGTTAATTGCTTTTCATTTTCGTAAGTTTGGCGGTCAATCATACATTTTAAAGTGATTGTCAAATATGCTGAGAAGAGTGGAATTAAGTGTTGACAACATAATTGAAAAGCTATTTTCTGGCAGAAATTATCATGGAAAATTGGAAATAGTATCAACATCTAGTTAAAAGATCCATACCCTGATGCTAGAAGATTTATACAGTCGGTATCGTTATGTTTTTGTACGGGTACTTAACGACTTTCAACGCTTCTAAATTTTTAATTTAGGCGACAGTGTGTATTTTTTCAGAGGATAGTGTTCAATAGTGGTTATTTTGAAGTTCATAACCTGTGACCGTCACCTCGATTTACATGTAATTTATTTAGTAGCCTATTTCTTCCTTCACCAGAAAGCGATCAAAGCGCCATAACGAGCTCGCGTAGGAGTTGCCGGCCATCTGTCTAGAGCAGGAGGGACGAACCCATGGCACGCGGGCCAGATGTGGCACGCAGCAGATTTTTTTCTGGCACGCCACTTGATACTTTAATCTTCATTTCGTTTAACTCAGGGGTCTTCAACCTTTTTTACACATATGCCCCTTTTCGGAAAGTGTGGGTCCAAATTGCCGCCACAATCCTTCACGTTCGTAGAGCTACGATTTTTCCCGCCGAAAACAGGTGAAGACCACAGACAAAAGGTCTTTCACGTCCGTTGAACCAAATTTATTTATGTTTTTGTTTAATGTAATGGCACGGTTTTAACTTGCTAAATCTTATTTTTAACATTTTGGCACGTTCGCCACCTCTGGCCTAGTGCCTACCACACCTAGATGGGGGAATCCCGCCAGATGCCTTTCTTAGCAGCACAAGAAGTCAAATTATACTCAGAGGGCCACAGTCTTTCAGGTTCACAGCCAAAGGGGCCACGACTGAGAAAAGGTTGAGAACCACTGATCTAACCTGTAAACACGGCCATTAATCCTGCAGAACTTATGATGCGAAGCTGGTAAAGGAAACAAGCAGAGTATTATTGTGTGAAATGAAAAATTCAATGACTAGATTTTGTTGCCTTTACCAATGTTAAATAATTTTGAGCTCGTTTTCAATTTCATCATCAGCACAAAATGGCCTTTCTAATCATTCAAATTAAGACTCTTTGACTTTGAACGTATCATGATCGTTTGTCGGGCTGAAAATGGCGTTCAGTGCAAATTAAAAAAAGCTCGAAGCAAAGCAGTTACCACTGCCAAGCCTATTTAAGTTTTTGTTAGACCTAGACCTGGACTCTTTTGCTGCAATCTTTCTTATTTTCTACAATTTTTCAAATTGCTATCATTCAGACGTAATCTATTACATGCGCAGCATCGTATTAAGTCTTGAACCCAGCATGATCGTGAAGCAATCAAGACACATCTCCATAACGGCAACGCATGATTTGATGACTGAGAATCAAATGGCGTCTTCAAACTAGTGTTTATCTAACCTTTAAATTCGGCCATAAATCCTTGAAAAGTATTCAAAGTGCTGCTCAGAAAAGTAACTACCAGAGAATTGTTCCGAGAAACGAAGTGTCTTGGAGATGTTAAATTTCCACTTATTTCATTGTCTGCATTGCGCGATTGATTTACCTGTACCATAATTAAAAAAAAAATACCGGATGATAACAAAGTTTAAACAGGTTGACTGACCCGTTGACGTAGTGGTAGCTAAATAGCTATCCGTGCGGGAAGGCTGGGGTTTTGTTACCCTGGCCAACAATTTTATTTTTTTCATTTTCTGTTGCATGAGTTTTTTCAACTGGTGTTAGACAATTTTTTGTCGCTGATTTCAAATCTGCCATCAGTTTTTTTTTTCTGAATACTTTAGTTTTCACGCAATCGGGATAGGTTAGGCTAATTTTCCCTTGTTTATGGTCATTAATGCATTTTCTATTCGCTTTTTGCTAAGTTACGTAGAATATTGCTAAGTTACTCAGAACAGAAACATTCATTGCTACGTGGAAGCCGACTCCCACTGAGCACAGTTAAGTCTTTGATCACACTTTAATATTGTCATAATTCAACGACAGTATACTCGTAATATGCAAGAGTAGTTTTTGCTATCACCTCACCTAAGACAGGTAGCAAAAAGACCGATTCCATTAGCATTGCTAAGAGCGCAGAGTTGGCAGTACCAGCACTGTAGTTGAAACTGACAGTAAACACAATCGGTAATGGAAAGAAAAACCGACTGAATATCTTTTATCCCAGAATTTCCTCAGCATTCCGACCTATTTTACATTCTGAAGAATTCCCACCTCCAGTGTTCAATGATTTTGTGTCTTCGGAAGATGAAATAACTGAATCTGAAGAAGAATCCATGGAAATGCAGTACAAAAGAAGAGACACAGAGTCCGAAAACTCATCTCCCGAAAGCAAAAAAGCAGTTCTCCAGCAGTTCAACCAGTTAGAACCAGTGGTGTAAAGTAACGAAATACTTTTACTTGAGTAGATTACTTGAGTAGTTTTTTTCGGTAACGAGTACTTTTTTGAGTAGTTTTTTGGCTACTTTTACGTTTACTCAAGTACTTTTAGTGTAAAGTAACACTACTTGGGTAGTTTATATTTTAGAAAAGTACAAGTAGTTTACTATGGTGGCATTTGAGTTACAGTCTCGCCTTGAAATCCCTCGTTGCGCCTAAAATCTGTATTTACACTCCAATTCTCCATTATTCAATTCCATAACACTCGTTCTCGTCATGATAGGCACTCGAATAGACGAAGTTTTCTGGTCTGTAGAATAAGATTTGAAAAAAACTAACCAAAATCAAGCTTGATTGACAGGGGTGCAAATCTATGTTGAACATTGGCGAGATGATTTAGCAAAATTGATCACTTTTCGATATTGGGGGGATGAAATTGGCTCGTACGGAAAATTTTCCACTTTTATGAAATATATTGGGGGGGGGGGATGCTGCCAAAATATTGGGGAGGATACATCCCCCATTCCCCCCTGGATTTGCACCCATGTTGATTGAATTTCCGAAAAACATTGGCAAGTCACGTGACAAATCTTATCCTACAGACCAGAAAACTTCGTCTATTCTAGTGCCTACCGTCTCGTCATTGCCATGGAAACTTCACTTCAAGCGATACGAAATATACTGTCGTCTTTGATACTAAACGTTATGCAGGGAAGCTATAAATATCAATTTTTAAGTCATTGGTTTAACTCAACTCTGAATCGAACCCCGAGTCTACCGTTCTAGAAGCAGACGCTCTATCCACTCGGCCATCTGGGCGGGAATAATTTCTTTTTGGTACACCATTTTGCCACCTTCAAAGCAAGTCCATCATTGCCGCATTAGCAAGTGTGTAGGTGACACTTTAACGTTTGAAAACGCTATACGAGTACTTTTACTCGAGTTGTTTGTAAATGACCACTTTTTTACTTACACCACTGGTTAGAACTGAATGACTTGGTGCGTGATTTGGATCTATCCAAACAACTAGCTGAGGTGTTAGCTTATAGGATGAATGAAAAACATGACTGTGCTGCATAGCTCCACAAAAGTGTCACTTTATAGAAAAAAAGATGAGCTCTTTCTGCCTTATACTTTAAGGTGGAAAAACAACTTGTTTATTGTAAAAATGTACCAGGACTTCTCGTCGAATTGGGCATCTCATCACACAACTCAGAAGAGTGGCGACCTGTTTGAAGGGCTCCAAGCGCAGCCTCAAGTGCATGCTTTGGCACAATGAGATTAAGTATGGAGCTGTTCCTGTTGGTCACTCCACTGCACTGAAAGAGCAGCGGGATGACACTAGAACAGTAATGGATCTACTTGAATATCATGAGCAGTGTTGGGTTAAATGTGTTGACTTGAAAATGGCCAGTTTTCTACTGAGTCAGCAAAGAGACTATACCAAATTCCCGTGCTTCCTTTGCATGTGGGATGATAGTCGAGATCGTGAAAATCACTGGAACCGAAAGAGATGGCCTGAACGAGACACCCTTAAAGCCGGCATGCCAAATGTCGTTTATGATCCGATTGTGAGTAGAGACAAGATAATTTTTCCTCTTTTTCACATCAAATTAGGCTTGACGAAACAGCTTGTAAAAGCATTACGTTTGGATGGGGAAGGTTTCCAGTATCTTCTGCATAAATTTCCTGGCTTATCCTACGAGAAAATCAAAGCAGAAGTATTTGATGGACCACAGATCCGTGCACTTCAGCGTGATCAAGCTTTTGTTCAAACAATGAATGATAAGGAAAAGGTAGCAAGGTTGTCTTTTGTGAATGTGATGAAGAATTTCTTTGCACACAAAAAGGCAGGAATTCATAAAGATCTAATAGGCAACATGCTCTCAGCATTTCATGATCTGGGATGCAAAATGAGCATCAAAGTCCACTGCCTGTTCAGCCATTTGGACAAATTTCCAGACAACCTAGGAGCGGTCAGCGATGAACAGGAAGAGAGATTCTACCAGAAGGACTTGATGGCAGTAGAAGAACGCTACCAAGGTGGACGGATTCGCCATATGTTGGCAGACTACAGTTGGAGTACTAAACGTGACTGTCCAGGAATAATGTACAAGCGCAAGAGCTATAAACCCCAATATCTGACCGGATACAGGTGTTTATATCTGAATAAATTGTTTGTACATGGATATGGCTTGATTGTTTACTCCTTTCGTCAATGGCGTTGATGTGCAAGTATTGACTGTTTGTCGGATTTGTTAACATTTTACTTGTTAACAATCTCTATTCGCTTCTTCATTATGTGAAAATATGCCTGCAAGTGATTTTTGTTGTGATTTCATGTTCATTACCTTGCCCCACATTGATATTTTTGGGGTTTTTGTTTTACATGCTAACCATGACTCCAATTAATCAAAAAGTTTCTGTGCTAAAATTTTGCCATGCGCAAAACATTGAATTTTGATTAAAAAAAAAACTGTAGCTTACAGAAAAAAACTTGGGTCAGATTTGAATTCAGCACACCCAAATTAGGTTAAAACAAGTATTTGCATCAATGCAAAAAATTTTTTGTTGACCAGTGTTATTTATCAAGCTGGTCAAACCGGATGCACTGTTCTTAATTCTGTTGTGATTGCAATTACATTTGCGCATACAACAAAACCAAAGCAAATTACATTTTTAATTACAACAGAACCGGTGTCAGCTACTATTTCAATTATAACAAAACTAGTGTAAATTGCAATTGGATTTACATTTACAATTACAACCAAAACTAATGTAAACTATAATTACAACATAATTGATGTAAACTAATTCTGTTGTAATTAAAACTACAGTTGCAATTACAACAAAATTAATTTATACAAATTACAATTGCTACAAAACTGATGTGAATTTCAACTACGCCAGAACTAGTATAAATAACAGAAGTAATGCAAACACTCACCACAATCACATCAAAAAATTGTTGAGTCCTGACATCAATAAATATCAGTTGCACATAGAATCCAGGCCGAGCAGTTATGATCCATTTACAGTTCAATCCATTCATGTATGAGATTGGATATCCAGGACTTCTAATAACTTGGCTTTTATTGTTAGCCTGACGATGGTATGGGAATCTGCATTCTGTTGCAAAAACAAAACTTTAAGCTTGAGATTGGATTCAATATACTGGCACATGTGAGATTTATACCTGATTCTTCCAGCGTTCGTAGATCAATTTCTAAAAACAAAAGTCTCATTTGAGTGATGAAAATTAAACAACGAAGGCTTAAATGCCGAAGTCTATCTATTCTACTGTAGCTGTTAGGCTACGAGTGTGATTCATGCTTGATATGAATCACTACAAAAAATTTTAATTCATGAATTGAACTTGAATCTAACTCACCAAGGTTAAATCAGACGTTATCAGCAAAAATCTGCTGACCAGTGGGATTCGAACTCACGTCCGCACCGACCAGTGACGTGTCACCAGCCCAAAGACTCGCCGAAACCATTGGGTTAGTGATGCGTCATTGGTCGGTGCGGGCTTGGGTTCGAATCCCACTCCTAAGATCTTGGGATTTGATTTAGCTTAAGATCTTTGATTCAGCCTATAAGATCTTTGATTCATCTTGGTGGGTTAGATTTAAGTTCAATCCATTAATTGAAATTCTACATTTTGAGTGAACACATGGATTTTGCAAGAAGAGAGACCGAACTAAAGCATGAAATCACGTACATGGTTGCTAATTTAAGCTCAAAGCTACACCAACCGACCAAATCTGCAAGCTTAATGCTTTTTACACAAGTTCAAGTTCGAGTTCACCAAAAATTTGCGAGTCTGAGATGGAGTTCTTCATTATTGATTTTTATAGTTTAAGTTCGAGTACAGTAATTTTTTTCGAGTTATTGCCGTGAACACTCTTCTCTATCAAGTACAAAACTCGATCAACTTTTTTGTGATTGAGTTCAGGAATTTTTAGCTTTCGAGTTAAAATGCGAATCCGACAAAAAGACCGGACTCTGCAAGTTTGAGTTGGCAACTCTGGACTAAACGATCTCTGGCTAAACCTGTGCTTCACCTAAAAAATTTACAGTGGCTAAACCTGTGCTTCACCTAAAAAATTTGCCGAAAATCCTTCCTTCGAGGCAGATCCATCGCTTGTGAATGTCAAGCTGAGAACATTGCTTTGCGACCAAAATATTTTAGGTGTTTCTTCATTTCCGCTTAATAAACTTCCATTTGTTCTTGATCCAATAACCTAAAAGATTGGGTAATGTCATTGAGGATGCATTGCTTAAGAATATAAAACATTTGAGGGTGCCAAACTAGGCCTACAATAGGACAAAGGTTAAAAAGATTACGGTATTCTATAATCTATGTACGAATGTTCTAAGTGCACTTTACATTGGGTTTCATCAAAAGGGTAGGGAAGGAGAGCGGTGTCCTGGTGCTCCCTTTCCACCGCATGACATGTCAAGTTTATTTTACCAGAACTCTAAAATACAGAGCGCAGGTCGGAAACTGTGAAAGACCTCTTTCACTAGTTGCCTCCTTATGCATTTTATGAAAAAGTCATCGTTTGGCCTAACGGATACGGTGACCACAACTCAATCTTTGAAATATTGCAGGGCACAAAAATGCAGAACCACTACGAATTCTTTTCGTGTTCAAACTTACAAAACGTTTATGATCAATTTTAAGGAACGACCGAGCTATTGAAAATACCTGATGCCAATATATACTGCTACTCACGGTAATAATGTCATAGTCCTCTTCAGTATTAATATGAGTAAACACAAGCTGAACATAGAATCCAGGACGAGCAGTGATAATCCAGCTACAATTCAAGTGATTCGAGTACGAGATCGGATAACCAGGACTTCTAATAGTTTGGCTTTCATTGTTTGCTTGCCGTCTATATTTACATCCTGATACAAAAACAAAAATGAATAAACGGCTGTCATTGCATGCAATACCGCAGTATTCATACCTGCTTCGTCCAGTTTCTGCTGATCAATTTCTGAAAGAAAAATAGCAGGTTTTAACTGTCAATAGCTATCGAAATCTTTAGAAAAATTAATCAGCCAGTTGGGTTTCGTGGCGCTGGAATAAGACTCTCATTCGGAAAAATTGTGACATTTGGGACTTTCGTTCACGATTTATGCGATCATTTGGCCATACCACCTAATGTGTGTAATCATTTGTGCAGTATGGTTGTAAATTTGTGCAGTGTGGTTCCAAATTTGAGTTTTTCGTATGGATTTCATAATCTTCTTATCATTTCGCCGCATGATTTTTACTTGCTTTATTCACATTCACGCCCAACTACAGTTATAGGCAATTCCGAACTACAGTATGCTGACACCCTAGAAACATTCGCAGTTTGTACGTTGCAGGCTGTACATTGATTCGTTAATAGAAGATGTACATGACAAAAATAATAAACCGATACACAATCAATGATTGGCACGATAAACCTTTCTGTTCTAAAGCGATAACGATAATCGATAACTTCAAAAAAGCTCTAGGCGATACCGATAATCGATAAATCTCAATTTCTTAAAGCGATATCGGTAATCGATAAATTTTTCCGATAAATGTTGCGGTAAATTTTTAATGTGCTCGACGAAGTTTTTTTTTGTAAGTCAAATTGCAAAAATGTTTTTGTAGATTTTTCAAGAAAAGAAAGCAGTTCGCGGACTCTGCCGTGGCATTCAATAAAACAAAGAGAGATTTTTAAAAAATTGCAACAAGACTTAACGGACACCATACATTTTTTCCGTCATGCCAACTCAGTAACCTTGAACTTTCAACACTGTTGGCATAAAGAATCGTTTATCGGCGATAACGAAGCATATTACAAAAGCGATATCGGTAATCGATAAATCAAGACTATTTTGAGCGATAACGATAAAAGCTTCTATGCGTCGATAACTATCGCCGATAAATTATCTCGATAAATGCCCATTTCTGTATACAATAAATATGGGACAAAATAGCTGAAGGAGGAAAAGTGGTAAAGCCACGGTAAATCTCAAAACTGAATGTTTCGACAGCATAGATTCAGCTGTCATCATCAGCAATGTATCATCAACATCACCAGCTGTCATCGCCATCATCAAGGCAGTGCAAAACTGTAGTTTTGAGATTATTTTACTGTAGCTTTACTTTTCATAAGAAACCGATACTTTAACCATTTTAAACTTTTGCTTGAACTTTATGAAGAGTCACTTGTCACTTTTAACTTTTCATACCCAAAAATTTTGCCGAAAAACCTCTTGTTGCAGTGGAGCGATCACTTTCAAACTTAATCAAAAGATGATTGTCAACAGAAAAAAATATTTTGGGCGTTTCGACAGATCCAGATAGCCGACTGTCAGTGCTTCTTGATCCAATAACCTTGAAGTTGTGAAATAAATTTGTATTAATCAGGGGTGCAAATCTATGTTGAGCATTGAGGGGGATGATTCTGCAAAATTGACCATTTTTTGCCATTTTTCGAAATTGGGAGGATGATTTAGAAAATTTGACAACCCCGCGCGGTTGCCGAAATTTTTGCCCACCACAGTAAAGTGCAATGAAGTGAAGACCAAAAGAAAAAAAAAGGTCATCACTTTTCAGATGACTAATTTCTTGCCGAAAATGTGGTGTTGACCAAAAAAAAAAGGTCATCTAGTCCGCTGATGTAGGGCACGTAAATATTGGGGGGATGCAGCCAAATTATTTGGGGGATACATCCCCCCATCCCCCTAGATTTGCACCCATGGTATTAATGCAACAATACTAATCTATTCAGTTAATTCTTGAATTAAAAAAAAGCAAAAACACATCAACAATTTGAGCATGAAATGTGGTGGATTAAAACTGGGAATTCGTTACGATTCATGCCGGGGGGCGACCCCGCGGCCTAGCGCCTGGGCAACGCAGCTCCGGAAAAACGCCGCAGCGGTGGCGAGCCGTTGGCTGCACTGTGTTCGATTTGACCGGCCTGAGAATTGAACCTCAGACCTTCCGCATCGATATAGCGACATCTTTAACACTGCCCTATATAACCGACCGGTTTGTTGAAAAATTATTGAAATATAAAAACCCAAATTGACATTGCCCAAAGTGTTAAAAACAAAAATACTGCCTCGGAAGACCAGACCAACGAAAGATTTAAAGAGGCGCAAAAGCGGAACGAGGGGAGGAGGCAAAGTTGTTTTTACGCACCGTATTTGTCTCAGGAGCTGTAGTGCTCCGTTTCCCAGACACCCCAATTATGTGTTTGAGAGTATCAGATGATATCGACGCTGTGATTTGGGTAAAAAATGCTTAGATAACATCGACGCTGTTTTTGACCTGAATTGCATGATCATAGATTCCTCTTGCGCGTAATTAATTGTGGTTTAAAAATGTATCGGTTTTGAGGGCAGTTTTTTTCATGCTCCACGTTGTCTTCACTTTTAAAGACAGGGGAAACTGCCCCCTTCATAATGAGTGCATATCAAATGTTTATATCAAGGCTTCTATGCGTTGTTTATATCAATGTTGGTTCTTGAAAAAAGATTTTTTGGAGGTAAGTAATTACTTGTTTCATTCCCTGGCTACGTCCAGTTTGTGACGTGGGAAAGCGAGCCTATTGTAGTCAATCAACCTTCCTATGGCCCAGAAATTAAGTCAACTAAATTTTTTTTCCGTAATTTTCCAACCACGGCTTGGCAGCTTGAGTTTCTGTGAACCTTTTCTCTCCTCAAATGAAGCGCAAAGAATCAAGCAAAAGTGTGAATAAAATATCTGGATTGTTTCCTTCGTTATGGCATTATATAGCTTAATCATGATTAACTGCAACTTCGCAATAATTTAGACCAGAAACATTACAATCCGATGCACTTCAATACCTCTGAACTACTGTAATTGTAGTATCTTTACGTCATCATGATGTGACGTCACTGAAATCCCCCATTGAAAAATCCTGCGTACGTCACTGTTGTGTCCGCTTTGACTGACGCGGGAATCGAACCCCACACCTCCCGCACCGATAGCCCTGTGCTTACCTACTGAGCTAACCGGTCGGTCTCTTGATTAAGCTGAAAGTTTTGATACGAAAATATGCTAATGAGGTCTTTAATTCATGGCAATTAGCAAACAATAATTTACTTACTTCTACAAAATCATGCCTAAGTTCCGTCACGAAATCTATGAACACAAGTTGAATGTAAAATCCAATTCGAGCGCTTATATTCCAAGCGCAGTATGTTTCCTTCCAGTAATCATCCGGGTAGTTTGGGCTGGTAAAAGTTTGGTTTTCGTTCGAGGCTTGAAAACTGGAATTGCAGTTTCCTTGAAAAAAGCTTATAAATAAATAGGTGAATAAAATTTTAACGCGAATCTACAGAATAGTTAACAACAATCTTTCCAAGTTTAGTAGAAAATACACTAAATATCATCAGAACTCGTACCTTCAAAAGCCACCAACATTTGATGATCGATTTCTGAACAAAAAAGTTTCATTAAGTTGAAGTAATTACTATGTTTGTATTTTTGCGACTAAAGCCTTATAAATTTTACATGATGGACGTCAAGCAAAGAAATTGTTAATACCGAGTTTTGAATTATTGATTTTATCCGGGACGAAATCGAGCCCCAACTTTACCGTTTAAAGCAGACATGGGTAAACTACGGCCCGCGGACCAAATCGGGCCCGCCGGTCCTTTTATTCTGGCCCGCCGGCACTTACACAAACTTGAACTCCCACCGTGAATTGAGCGGAAGACCTTTTTTCCTTTAGAGATCATAGATGGCAGTGATTTTCAAAAAATAAGCCTCAACAGTGCCAAATTGGAATAAAAAACAAGGTGAAAACCTTTCATTTTGGAGATCACATTCGTACGTGGACCGTGATCTCCGAAAAAAAATAGGGTCTTCACCTTGTTTTCCAATCAGCGTGCGGCCCGCGGCTTCAACAGTTTTTCTAAATCTGGCCTTTCTTGTGAAAAGCTTGCCCACCTCTGGTTTAGAGCATGGTATGGTTCAGAGGCAGACGCATCATACACTGGGTCATTTGATTGGTTTTAGAGCTTGCCCACCTGTGGACTCAATCAACCCCTCAAAAATAAGCTCATGATTTAAAATCTCTTGATGAACCAAAAGCAAATAAGTTGAATTGATTTTACGTACATACGTGATATGCTTAGTGATTCTTAAGGTTAGGCTTACCTTAAGGAACCATTAAACAATATTTATGACATAAAACACAGCTTTGACCGCTGGACAATTTTAAGAGATCATTTCGCTTCCTCAAAACGCCTTAAAAAACACTGAATGTGCATGATTTATTTACATGATCTTTTATTTGAGATACTTTCGGGTTCAATGCAAGTTAATTAAAAAGCAACAATCTTTAAACCACTCTGTTACCAGTAAAGCTTGCCGAAAATCCTTTTTGCACTTGAGACTGATCGGTGGTGAACTCGATGAGAAGACTATTGGTCAATGAATAAAATGTTTTTGGTGTTTCTTGTATTCCGGTGAGTCTATTATCACCACTTCTGGGATATCTGACCTAATATAGACAAAAAATGATCACATGTGCACTGCTTTAATTGAATAATGCAATTCTAGTCGTTGAATTTAATTTGAGATAAGCAAATCACCAAAAACGTGAAGTTTGCTTCAATTCAATGTAAAGAGTTTCAATTAGAGAATTGAACTTGAATCTAACCCCCTAAGATCTTAGGATAAGTGAAACTTAATCGCAAAAATCTGAAGTTTGAATCACTTTCTTGTAGTCGCGTAGGCTAACTCAGAGTTGACAACGGGTCGAAGATGTTGAGCCCGACCGACCCGAGCCCGATACTTCAAGCCCGAATCCTAACTTACCAGCCAGTCTAAGCCCGATTTAAACCCGAAATCAAAATCAACGCTTTAAATTTTGAATAAATTTTAGTTTTAAAAGAAAATGAGCTTTACTCATCCACAGTCACACCAGCTACAAACAGCATTATTTATACAAGGTGTTCTCTTTGCTTTATTCCAGCAATCGTGAAAACCATATCACTCACTGAAAATGTTGATTTCGCTCCGGTGTCGGGCCCGATTGAAGAATAAATGTGCCACTAACTAAACAAACAAGTTACTTACCTCAACGTAATCACGGGAATTTTCGAGTACGAAATCGATAAACACAAGCCTTATGTAGAATCCTGGTCGGGCAGTCACATTCCATATGCAGTTGAGATCGTTGAAATAAGAAATTGGGTAGCCTGGGCTTGTGATTGTTTGATTTTCAACCGTTGCTTGAAGGCTGAAGTTGCAATTTTCTGAAGAACAGCTTAGAAAGTCATATTATTTTGTAACCTTAATCAAACTCATATAGGTAAATTTATCAGCTTTCGAAATTATGTTTGTGGTTGACTCTCAAGAGAGTAAATGCAGTAAGAGGTGAAACAGGCGAAAATTACGAAAATGCTGCACAAGAAAGCATATGCATACTCACTGTAAATCTACAACACAATATTTCGCGGCAAAATCATTCTCAAATTGCGAGCCTTTTTTCCTTACGGGACTCATCAAGCAAATGCTGAGGAATTTAGCATAATTAAGAAAAAAGAAAGTCACGGATACAGACAGCCACATCATGCCTAATGTGATGAGGCCCATAAGAGCGAAACGCGAAAGTGTTTTAGCTGTGTCTTTGCCGAGTTGTTAATTTATATTGGGTATGTGTAGTGCTGTAAGTCAAAAAAAAACGAGTCGTTTTTTTTGCAAAGAAAAACACGTTTTTTATTTTTTTATTTTTTGTTATGCTCATTATGTTTAACAGATATATTTTAATAAAGTACTACGTAATTTTGCTGCGTATTGCTATTACGAACATTTGGGGTTGAGTAAATTGCTGAAAAACACGTTTATGAGGAGAGTATTTTGGTCCCACATATTTTGAAATTACAAGTTAATGCAAATCAGGGTTACATTTTCATACTCTCTTTGTTTACTGTGCCAACAACGTGGGTACGCTTGGTACTATCGGAAAATAGGTACCCTTCCAACAAAAGGACCCACTCTTTGCTTGAGAGAAACAATTTGCTTTGTTTTTAACAAATATTTTAACCTAGAGCTACGACGTCACCAGTTATCGCAAAATGAGATGAACAACGAAGGTGATTAATTCATTGTGTCAGCAGTAGGGTGTTCCATAATTTCACCACTTTCGATTTTCGTGATGCGCACCCATTTTCCTGATGGGATTTTGGACGCTGATTACGAATTTGATATTATTTTTTCACTATGACGTCATTTTGAGGTTGCACGACGCACTTATGACGTCATTTTTTTGCTATTTTTCTTTATCTCGAGAACTACTTGCGTTAGAATTGTGGGTATTACACCAAACGATGCAGAATATATGATTTCTTATCTGCCTTCAATACATTATGTAGTCGTGTCTCCTTCAGAAAAAGATTTAATCCAAAAAAACGTCGTTTTTGCGCTCGAAGCTATATACGCACCAACAATACCATATCATACTCCATTATGCAAATGGTTTTGATATCATAGTAACCAACACAAATAATCCCTCAAACAGCATTGAGAAACGATTTCGGGCATTACAAGCAGCTTGCACGTGTATCTCAGCGTGTGTGTGTGGGGGGGCATTGGAATTAAAGTTGCTTCAGTTTTCTTTTTTAGTTGTAGTTTTTCGTGTACTGACAATTTCTTAATTCGCATTACTTTCTACATCGGTAGTAAATATCTAAAAAGAATATTAGCAAATATCACGCAATTGTAGGATGAAAAACGAAGTTCCAAGCACATCTAAAGAGTTTGAAAAACCAAATTTCCACAGTTACACCATATTGCACAAAAATGCTCGGAAACGAATATCAGTCTCGGATGGGTGCGATGAGGAATCACGAAGTTTATTCTGAACGACACATTTTAGTTTCGCGATATATCTTTCCGTAGCTGGATTGTTGTTGTTGTTGACACTCTCCAGTGTGCTTTAGGTATTTCACAACACAAGATACAAGCAGCAGCTTTACTTTCAAGTGTAAAAAATTCTTTCAAACTAGCTCTTCGTTCTTGAAGTAATTTTCGGGCATCCACAGAGTCTGGAAAATGACCTGTTTGAACAGCAGCTTCAACGCAGTAAGGCGGAACTATAGCGTACACGCTAAGAGCAGCGTTGATTGGTGTCACCCATTGCTGCGGATGGTCGTAAAAGTATTTTAATGC
>OZ023232.1:30097270-30131188 GCA_964006365.1 Trididemnum miniatum | reverse complement strand
AAGATGGCTCACGTCAGCGAGCGGCTGTCGTCATCTTTTGATATTCAATGTTAGCAGGTTGGATGAACGTGAACGAACGAAATTGATCAGGCTCATTTTCTATGTTGTTTCAGTTTGTATTCCTTCGTTCGGAACGATACAATTGAAGCCATCCGCTGCTGAAGGCCCCGGATTCGCGCTTTTTCAACGCAATCTTTTGCTTGCATACAACGAAATTGATTCGGAACTTGCAGAGGTCGCATTAAAATACTTTTACGACCACCCGCAGCAATGGGTGACACCAATCAACGCTGCTCTTAGCGTGTACGCTATAGTTCCGCCTTACTGCGTTGAAGCTGCTGTTCAAACAGGTCATTTTCCAGACTCTGTGGATGCCCGAAAATTACTTCAAGAACGAAGAGCTAGTTTGAAAGAATTTTTTACACTTGAAAGTAAAGCTGCTGCTTGTATCTTGTGTTGTGAAATACCTAAAGCACACTGGAGAGTGTCAACAACAACAACAATCCAGCTACGGAAAGATATATCGCGAAACTAAAATGTGTCGTTCAGAATAAACTTCGTGATTCCTCATCGCACCCATCCGAGACTGATATTCGTTTCCGAGCATTTTTGTGCAATATGGTGTAACTGTGGAAATTTGGTTTTTCAAACTCTTTAGATGTGCTTGGAACTTCGTTTTTCATCCTACAATTGCGTGATATTTGCTAATATTCTTTTTAGATATTTACTACCGATGTAGAAAGTAATGCGAATTAAGAAATTGTCAGTACACGAAAAACTACAACTAAAAAAGAAAACTGAAGCAATTTTAATTCCAATGCCCCCCCCCCCCACCACACACACACACGCTGAGATACACGTGCAAGCTGCTTGTAATGCCCGAAATCGTTTCTCAATGCTGTTTGAGGGATTATTTGTGTTGGTTACTATGATATCAAAACCATTTGCATAATGGAGTATGATATGGTATTGTTGGTGCGTATATAGCTTCGAGCGCAAAAACGACGTTTTTTTGGATTAAATCTTTTTCTGAAGGAGACACGACTACATAATGTATTGAAGGCAGATAAGAAATCATATATTCTGCATCGTTTGGTGTAATACCCACAATTCTAACGCAAGTAGTTCTCGAGATAAAGAAAAATAGCAAAAAAATGACGTCATAAGTGCGTCGTGCAACCTCAAAATGACGTCATAGTGAAAAAATAATATCAAATTCGTAATCAGCGTCCAAAATCCCATCAGGAAAATGGGTGCGCATCACAAAAATTGAAAGTGGTGAAATTATGGAACATCCTAATCAGCAGTCAGCAGCGGCACACACAAAAGATTTTTAATTTTTTACAACAAAGTGTCAACAAGATAGCGAACCGCAGAAACCTTGCACAAATTGATACGTTCAAGGATCAAACTCAAATCTGCATTGAGCCAGTCAAACGACTCGCATTCGCTGCACCCAACCTCGAGTTGCAGAGCAAAAATCAAACACAAGTTGCGCAACAAAGAAAGCTTTTGTTCGCAAAATTAAATCTCTTGAGCGTATCATTCAAAAATAAATAAATTTAAAGGGTTTTCAATAATGGTCTTGCGGCTCGTTAGCGGCTAAATCCAAAAAAAAGCAACAGAACTGGACCGTTAGCGGACCGACAAAGAGTCCTGCTTACGGCTGGGCTTTTATAGGGTTTTTCTTTTTCACGGATTTTTAACTACCCGGAAAACGGGAAATTTTCAGAAAGTTTTTCGGGATATCCGGGAAATTCCCGAAATCTTTGGGATTCCCGGGATTCGGAAAATTCCCAAAAATTTATCGCGAGAAATTTTTCGAGCTAAATTATTTTGACATATTTTCTAATTTTCAGCATTTCAGGTTTAATTATTGGAAGCTTCTATTTCATCGGAAATTTCCGGTTAACGAAGTTCGAAAATCGTGGTTGCACAACCGGAAACTTTCCCCTACCGTTACCCTACTGTAAGAATCGCACTACGGGAACCGAAAAAAAGTTACGCGACTACGATTTTCAAACTTCGGTTACCGGACTTTTCGGGGAAATAATCACTTCCTTAATTTCTGGCATTTTGTTATTTTGTTTTGACAAACTTAGCTTGAGTTTTTTCATTTTTTCGACAAATTGAAGAAAAAATTTTAATCTCACAAGCCTTTCGTCCAGTGGCGTAGTGCAGCCAAAAAAATTTGGGGAAGCCCAACTTGAAACTAGGACTAATTTCTAATTGCAGCCCTTGCAAGACAGAGCCATGAAAGAATATCGGCAGAAGCGAATCCATATGTTATGCATATTCCAAAAATTGCAAGCCCGTAGCAAATGCTGTTACGCATACACACTAGGCCTAAGGCCATTCCTGTCCAACAGGACTGCAAACTCGAGCTTGAACTAGGTGTTTTTTCCCAAACTCGAAATTATAATTCGAACTGGAACTCAATCTGAAATAGCACATCGCGGATTTAGCGTTCAACTTGGCCTAGACTCAATAAAAGTGGCTCAAAACTCTGTGAAAACTGCTTAAATGTCACATGAAATCGATAAGAGTTACTGAACTCGAACTTGCACTTTTGCACTTACAAAAACTGAAAATGACAGAGTTGAATTGAAACTTGTAAACTGTTAGTGAACTCGATGAATAACGCCTCGAGTTTGCTACCTACTTTGGTATAATATTGACTTCCGACAAATAAATACAGTATGACCCATATTAGCATCGTTGTCCACTGACAAAATGCAGGTTAGGGCACAAATGCACTAAATCGAGCAATAACATAAATAGCAGGAGTGGAAAAAGTTTTTTGGAGAGTAAAAAAATACATAAAAAAGACACGCCAAATGTTATTATGAAAAAAGAAGCAAAAATTTCCATGAGTGACACACTCATACAGCACCAGCTAAAATATATATCATAAAATCGCAAACAGCCAGCTTCAAAACCTTCACTTCGTTTTCTGCCGTCATTTGGCAAAACCCATTAACTCCAAAATTTTGAAATTTCCTTTTTTTGCATTTTTTTAATCGTTGCTCTAATGTCCGTCTTGTGCGCTAATATCGAGTTTGTACTCCTAACCGATTTCGAGTTATCTATGGTGGCAAAACCCATTAACTCCACTTCTGTACAAAAATTTGTCAAAAATTTCAGAAATTAGATGGCAAAACCTGTTAACTCCACTTGTAATTATTAATTTTGTTATTGCGTCATAAACAAAGTTTGATGCATTTCTCAAAAATTTTCATCTCACTAGTAAAAAAATTGTGCGTAACAATATGAAACAATAATAATGGTGACGTAATAGTTAATTGGGTTCATTGCAAATTTGGATAAAAATCGAACGAAAGATTCATACGCTGTTTATACATTCATTGATTAAAATTACTAACATTAAACTTTATTATTAAACTTTTATCAAACCAAAAATTAAAAAAATCTACAATCAGGTACATTCTTAAAAAAACCTGAAAATTAAAACTTGATTTTCTCGAAAAGTGCAAAAGTGGAGATAATGGGTTTTGCCAATGACGGCAGTTTTATTATTTTGGCATTTTTAAGAAAATATCGCAATGTCAGTAATCCTACCCAATAAACAATTTATATCGAAGGTACAGGCATTAGTCTTGCATTTGGCTGTCATCCGAAATTGCATTAAACCGAATGTGCGGATGTTACTCCCTCCCTCTGGCGAATGTCAGCAGTGGTGCGTTTGTAAATGATTTTGGCAGTTTTTCGTACTGGACCAACAACAAAAAGCTTTTGTGGCAGATGCAGTTGATCGTCACCGGGTAAATTAGTTCGAGGCGAAACTAAAGCTAGAGTATGGGCTGTACACCAAACCATCTCCTAAGTCAGTGGTTCTAAAACTGGGTTCGATCGAACTCTTAGGGCTCAACGAAGTTGTTTCTAAATTCTAGGGCAGTAGGCTTTGGCGGAAGTCTCTCAAAATTTTAACACTGTAGCATAAAAAAATTAGTATCACATGAAAGAAATCAAACCCCTCATTTTGCCAGCCGATGCACCCAAAAAATACTACAGTCGAATCCTCACGCAAAATTGCTCCGAAACCAGAAACTTAATATGAGCGCATTTGATGTAAAATAAAAATATTCGGCATGTTTGCTAGAATATGGGGTTCGATGGATCTTCGATCAGAATTCAGAGCTTTCACAAAAGGGGCAGGTTCAACCGCGATGGGTTACGGCCGCTTAGCAAAGTTTATGAACCACGGCCTTAAGTTCTTACCCATGAAAATTTTACTTTACTCAATTTGTTTAAGTTGTTTGCTGGTTGCATCGTACACGGCTAAACCAAAAACAGAGCACCACTTTGGCTCTAATCTGCTAGATTGACTTTGTAGTAAAGGTTTTTGTTTCATTTTTTTCATCTCATGCCACTTCCTTCTCTACTCTTAATCGTTATTTAGTAGCCTCACTGTCTGCATTGACGAATTTTCATCTCTCAGACTCTCAAGTCAACTACCCCGTCCAGTGACGTATCCTAGAAAGGGGGGTCAGTCGCGGGGGCCGTGCCCCCCCGCAGATAAATGCACAAAACTTTTGTGGTGTGAAGGTGATATACGTATAAAGGACAATATGAGGGCGTGATAACCTTTTTTTTGCTCTTCACCCGACTTTGGGCCGAAAAATTGGACATCTGCGGACGTGTTGACCTTTTTTTTGTTTTTCACTTGACTTTGAGCGGAAAACGAATGGCTTGAAATTGCGGCCCCCCGCCCCTTTCAAATTCCTGGGCACGCCTCTGCTGTCTGTCTGCAGTTCGCGACGAAACAGTGACTTTTAACTACATAATAACCAGCTCAGCGAACTGACACATTTTGAACTGATGAGTTGTCGTAATAATTGCGTTTGTGCAAAGTAGAGAAAAAAAAAATCATTGTTTTATCACAGTAGCAGACTACAAACGAAAATCCACTGCATAAAAATCGCACAAATGTAGTAAGTTTCATGTAGTGACGAGTTGAAGCAAACAAATACGCTAAAGCAAATTGCAAACTAGCATCTGCGTTTGAACAGGTACACGGGGGGAAGAAAATTTTTAAGTATTAAAGATGAAAGGTCACGTAAAATTTATTAATTTTTTTTTACACAAAAAAAAAAACTTAATAAAAAACACAAAAATTTTGGGGGGCCCGGGCCCCAATGGCACGACGCCACTGATTTCGTCTGAAAAAATTTTGCAAGTTTTGAAAAATAATTTGTAGTGAGCAAAAGTTTTAATTTGAGGTAACGCAAAACTAACGCATTTTTTATGTCGGAATGATAAATATCAGTAGGCTACCACTGAAATCCTTCCCAACGTAAAGACATTTCCGGTATCACGACATAAACTTCCCGGGAAACCAGAAATTTCAAAAGAAGTGACTATTTCACCGAAAATTCCGGTTACCGAAGTTTGAAAATTGTAGTTGCGGAACCGTTTTACGGTTCCCGTAGTGCGATTCTCAAAGTAGGAAAACCGTAGGGAACGTTTGCGGTTCCGCAACCACGCTTTTCGAACTTCGGTAATTGCAAATTTCCGGTGAAATAGAAACTTCCGATTTCAAAACCCCAGGTTTCTTGTCCCGACTTCTTGGGAGGAAACTCAAGCTAGGCCAGTCAAACCAAAGTTAAGACACACAAACTGGCTCGTGGTTATGCAATAAATGCCATTTTTAGCACCGAACAATGAGTGCAGGCTATACATCTGTTGTTAATGGAATAATGGTTACTTGACATTGCAAATAACATATCGGTACCATTAAAAACAGCCTTGTTTTGCATCAATCTCGAGCTGATAACAAGCCAAAACGAGGTAGACTACTCAAAATTAGCTATAAAATGATCGATAACATAAAAAACAAAACAAAAAACAACAAAAAAACAATGAAAAAAACAAGATGCAGAACAAAAACGTTTTTTCAACAACACTAAATCGGGGCCGCAACCAGGGGGGGGCGCGGGGAGTCTGAGCCCCCCTAAAAAATTTTTGCCCCCCCACAAAAGTTTGGTTACTATGATACATGATACCGGTATAGGTAATTTGGCCCCCCCTAAAATATTTTTCGCCCCCCTAAGCATTTGCTTCTAGTTGCGGGCCTGCACTAAGTACGTGTATGTTTGCTTGCGCTGCATTGTAGTAATTTTCGCTTTTTTCTTTATGATGTTTCCACTTATCTCATAACAGTAAAAGATCTAAACTAGGTTGTGGGCCTACAGCAAAACTAATTATAAACTAATAAAATGAATATGACTTCTAGCGAGGTCCTAGGTAATTGTTATCCCCTCGTCCACCAATAAATGGCTAGAATTGCCTAAAAAAATTGTTTAATTACCGTAGGTTTTAAAAGATGGTCTACCAAAGAATTTTATGGCCCTGAATGCCTTTTTCGGAGAAATCCAAGTTCCATGTGCAAAAACCAGCAAGGCCTACGCATTTCAGGCCCTGCAATAACTTGTCTGAGGATTAAGTTATAATGAGTAAATACAGTAGTTTTAAAATCAATTTTTAGTTTTTTGATGTCAAACACTTTTAACGTAGATCGATTGCAGCATTTTTGCTTTTGATCTTGGCTATTTTAAATCTTTTTTAGCTTATTTTTTGTATTCAGTTACATTTTTATCCTTCTATCACGAGAAAGCGATCAAAGCGCTATGACGAGCTCGCTTAGGAGTTGCCAGCTATATTTTTATGTACCGGTAATGTACCTAGCATCAGCAGAACCTCGCTTTTTTCTGACAAAGCGTGGGTTTATGTACGCCATTATTTGCTAGATTGCAACGACTGTTCTGTAGCTCAGTGACTTAGAGCGCCGGGTTATAAGGGAAGCGATGTACTGGTGTTGGGTCGTATCTGGTCGCGGCTTCGCTTGTGACATGTAATCAACAATCGGGTTTGCGAAGATAGTAGAATAGAATAAGAATGTTACTTCTGCTGGTATTAGGTACATTACATATATATGCTTCCCGGCCACCTCTTAGAAAAGCGTTACAGTAAACTCCGGTGGTACACCTCCGCTACTAACATTAGAATCTAAAAGTCGACTACAGTCTATGGCTGAAATTAGCTTATTAAAAAATAAGGGAATTTTTAAAAGAGGCTTTGTTAATTGTGGAGGACTTGTTGGAGTGTTTAATCGCTGCAATATCGAAACATGCAAAAGATTCGGCGGAATATGCTGTACTGGCACAGTTGCTAAATTCATGCATAAGCTTTTCAAAAACAAACTTTCTAGTTCATGCAGTTATGGTTTCTCAACGATTGAAAAAAATTATGATTGAGAAACTAGGAGACCAAGCAGGTCCAATTGCTTTTTACTTCGAGGTTCTAAATCTGCTGCGCGAAGATTGAATTCTGCGGTGTTAAACTGTGGAACGAAATTAGCGAAAACTTAAAAAATAAACCCTTCAATTCTTTCAAACAGCAGTTCACAGAAAATTTGCTACGGAAGTACTGACTATATTGTTACTTATTGAACAATATTGTTTGTACGGTGCGCTATGTAAAAATGTTTGCAAATTATTGCACCACTACTTTGTGTTAATGCTTTAGTCTATTAACAAGGGGCATCTCGACCAGAAAACCTTGGGATTATTCGATGCTCCTTGTTTTTTGAATGTAAGCATTCGATTTTTGTGCGTTTACTTTGTGAAAAAAAAAGTTATAAACTACTACTAAACTACATTAAATGTGGTCGTATTTGGATTAATTAGATTAGTTAACATCTAAAGGTGCTTTTACCGAACTGATACGCGACACGCGGAAAACGACGAGCGACATGCGACGACGCTACAAAAATCAAAATACAAGTGAATGTAGATGGTTTTCGCGTGATCGCTAAACAGTAAAATAAAACAAACAAGAAGCGATAAAAAATAGTCGCTTTTCGCGTTGCCGCCTGTCGCGTATTGGTAGCGCACCTTTACACGCATTGCGTAAAAACAAAATGGTGTGAAAAGGAACCTAAAGCAGACAGATTATATATAATGACAAAAAAATACTTGCCTGGATCTCCTGAAGCAAGACAAACACAGAAAAAGAGAAATAAACTGCGGAAAGCTGTCATGGTTCAAGGCACAATCACAATAAGAGCGCAGCTAATACTTGTATTACAAACGCAGTCACAGTAGTCTGAAATATAAATAACTTTAAGATTTAGAAAATCTGTTTTCAGGGAAACTACTTTGACCCTTCACTAACAGTCGGCGAAATATTTCTGTGAGCTGAACTGGACACAACTTAAGACAGTAATCGCATTTGCTGTTCATCTATTCTAGATTCTTCGAGAAGCAGAGTTAGCGTATACCATCCAAATGTGAAGATCCAATGTTTGCCTCCGTCTATATGACTATATTTGACAAATTGAAAATCGAGGATTTTCAAAAAGGAACAAAGGCGGTAAGGACATTTCTCCTCATTTGATATTCTTGTTTCGAAGATAACTTTTTAAATTTTTATTTCCTCTGTTGCCTTCTCAACTGAAAAGCAGCTTTTACGTATTTGCTACTTTATTTTTAGGGTTTATACTGACTTGAAAGGTAGGAATCGAGGCGCAGGCGCAGCGTTGCCTCTCAACAACAACTAATGCACGTTACTGCTCACCATAAAAACAAGAGAACACAGGCCTGTTCTACAGTACTTTTAAACAGTAAGAGATAATTCTCTGCTTATCTTCCCTTTCGTATATTGCTAGTACCTTTCACACCCCCGACAAAAATAGTTTGCAGTAGTCGTCAACGACATGGCCTCGCAAGTGACAAATCTTACGTGACGGGTTCGATTCATGGCTGGAGCCGATCGCACTTGACACGCAACCGTGTGGCTGCTGACTCGAAAAGCGCAAGCTCACTTCGCAGTCTTTCTCAATTGCTGTTGAATTTTTAGTTCAAAATACTGCAGTATGAAAATGACCTCAGCTGTTTAATATAATGTAAACAAATAAACAAAGCAGTAAAATTATTTCTTAACGACTACTTGGTAGCACTTTTTCTAAAAATTAGAAAAGCATTAAGCCTAAATCATCCCAAAATTGCGCCTGCGGTTCGGTACTTCGTAGATTAAAACTGCATGTTGTACGGTACATGACACAGCTATACCGGTAATTGCTTTCCCAGAATAAAACTATGATGGGGCGTTTCTAAACCTGCTTATTGCAGGGACATAACCAGGTGAGGCCGCTGGCTCCGCCCCGCCCGCAGACAGATGCACAAAACTTTCATGGTGTAAAGCTGATATACGTAATTGCCAAAGTTTACTGGAATGCAGAGCTGGATTTATCAATAAGCTAAGCAGGCTGAAGTCTAGGGCCTCGTAGAATTTAATCTTCATCTATATTTTCAGTGAAAACAGGACATCCGAGGACGTGAAAACCTTTTTTTGGCCTTCATCGAAGTTTTCAGTGATAGCCTAGGCCCTGGGACCTCTCATTGTCTAAATCTTAAATTTCGCCCCCTTCCCCTTTTAAATTTCTGGGCACGCCCCTGTATAGGGACGCTGTTCTCCAATGCATTGAAACGTTCACGGCACACTCAGCCTATTTTAAAACTTTCAATTAGCAGGAAGTAAAACAAAGAAGAATCGTATCATTCGTCCGGTAATTTTTTTACGTTCATCTGTATTCTGAGTAATTGCATGAAAGCTTTTGCTCATTTTCATAACGCTGCAGAGTGCAGACATTACTTTATAAGCAAGATTATAGACCTGTCTGTATTCTTGCAAAATGATTTACTGACGTCATTGTTTTTGACGTATGCCCAAACAAAAGCAAGGTTTTCAGAGAGCTGAAAGTATTTTGCGAAAGCGACTGACAGTTACACAACAACTCCAATCAAGAATCGTAAGAGATGTAACTGTTAACATAGACCCCATATCACAAATGATCTTGTATATTTTCTCAGATATTTTTGTAATCGATTATACGCTCACTGTTTCCGGGCCTGCTGCTGCGCCATAAAATACGGAGCGAACGAAGTTCAAGTAGGTACTTGTTCCTCAATGATGAAAGGTTGAAGAAATGAACAGAAATGCGCAAAAATTAATTGTGCAGGCCCAAAGTCCATCAACTCTACAACGTCAAAACGGAAAACGAAAGCTTTCGCAGCCACCAAATGTAGCTGCTACTGCAGCACAACTTCTGCGTTTGCATTCCTGCTTTTAAGGCAAAATCGATCAAAGTATGTTTGATTTTATAAAACGCAATTAGCACTTGAATTAATCAGTCTTTTGTAATAAAAATATACAAGAGAAATAAAAATAAAATTATTTACTTTCGTAAACTTTCATCGTCGTTTTAGCGCGAGTATGTACGAAGTTATTGGCGTTTAAAACGAGCGGACACAACGGGTCCCCCCCAAACCTCTGACGCTTCAAAAAAGCTCAGGCAGAATAAGGTTAAAAGACGATGTCATTTGCAGCGACGTCATTGGCTAATGCCTCAATTAGCAATGAACATAAAAAGTTGTTCTTTCATAATCTCGTTGATCAGTGCGCAGCCTACACTATTAGAGGATAAAATTTCAGATATATTTTACTTCAGATGATTTTCTTCTCTAAATTGTAAAAGCCATTGTCGGCAACATTATTAGCAGTAGATTATGCGGCAAAACTGACCATTTCTTTTTTTTTTTTTTTTTTTTTGTTACACCCAAAAAAGAAAAATTTACAATTCACTTTTAAGCAATGTAGGTAAACTAAGAAAAATAATATCTCGACAGCAATATTCGCAGAGGTGGGCATTTTTTCTGAATGGACTGAAGTGCAGCTCAAAAAAACGCAAAAAAATTTAAAATTATTGAAACGCAACTAGCGCAATCTGATTTTTTGAGTGTTGAAACACAAAGCAACTGGCAATTAGCCTAATATTTTATGAAGGAAAAGCGCAACGCAACTGTTGCAATTATTTTTCACAAAAGTAAAAGCGCAGCGCAACTTTCGCAGTTAGTTTTTTACAAAAGTACAAGCGCAACGCAGGCCCGCAGCCAGAAGAAAATGCTAAAAGGGATAATTTTTTTGCAAGGGGGTGGGCGAAAAACTTTTAGGTAAAATTGGTTTAAAATAACTACATCCACTCTGTTTCAGACGTTTACACTTGAATTTTTCTGAAGAACATAGATCTCTATTACGCTTTGTGATTTTACACAATGTCTGCATTAATATAATCTGCCATTAAAGCAATAGACCACAGTTCTGACTACGACAAAATGATAACATTTGTTACTGTTATTATGTCTAATCTTTCCGCAACACAAGTTCTTAATGAAGACAACCATCACATACATACTTACCATCTCTTAATATTTCCAAAATTTAACTCCATCTTGCTTTCTTAAACCAGTTTCGAAAGGGAAGTGTAGCAAAGTACTTTAAAACCTAGCAGAAGGATTTGACAGCGTATAGCTTTGTTGAAGGCTTTTACGCTATAAATTAATTAAATTTACATGTAATTCGAAAAAGCGACGAGCAAAGTTTTAGTGCAAAAGCAATGATAGTACATGTACGTCATCGACTTGCGGTTTGGCTGTTTCTTTTTGACAAATGTTCGGCTTCAAAGCCGATCAGATGTAGCGGATTCTTATTTTGTAAAGCAAAATATGCACCGGCACCCTAGTTGGCCTAGTAAATTGTGGAAAGAACAATTGTATTATCCTTCGGATAGGCATGTTGTTTTGGCCTGGATGGAGCGTTTTCTCGCAGATCATCTGGTATACGATCCTGATGCCGTTGCGAAGAAAAAATCGATGTCGCTGAGGTCGAGCTGCTGTTCAGTGTGCTTCGCGATGACAAAAGAAAGCACGAAACCGCGTTGGAGTAAGATCTTGCAAAGGAAGGAATTCTGGTGACAAACTTGTCCACTTGGTTGTCCAATCCAGCAGTAATCCAAAAAAAAAAAAAGACTTCGCCCAGCAAGGTCATGGCTAGACATGAAATTTTTGCAATGGGGGATTATGACATAATGGATGAAAACCCGAAGAAAAAAATTTTTCTGTTCTCGTTCAAAACGGACCTTAGTAAGAAATACACCAACCTATTGCGCAGAAATTTTATTCAACTTTGACGCATTGCTGCGAAATTTCCGAGAAGTCGAAGTCCGCTCACTTTGCTGTTGTTTAGCGAGAAAGTAGGGTTTTGTTCTAAACTGCAGAAGCGCTGATTACGGTAGTTTTCATTACCTACCCGTATAAGTTCTCTTTTTCGATTCTACATTGTGCACAATCTCCTTATGAAAAAACAAAACAAAAAAGGAGAACAGAAATAGAGCACCAACGTAGGACAATGCCAGCATCAACAGTGGTAGCATAATTATGCAGCAACGGTAAAGGGGATCAAACTCTTAAACTAACGACCAAGAATCGAATGCTTTAATCTACTTTTGCTTTACATACTTACAGTCACTCGCAAACAAGAGTGCAATGCAAAACAAATTGATTTTTTTACGTAAAATTGTTATTGGCGACACCCAAACTGAACAAACATACAGCGTTAACAGACCCAGGCGATTAATTGTAATTCAAGCAGCTCCCATTGGTTCATGGCCTAGTGGTTAGAGCGTTCGCCTTGGAAGTTGGTAGATTGGGTTCTATTCTCAGTCGGGTCAAACCAAAGATTTTAAAACTGGTATCTGCTGTTACACTTGCTAAACGCTCAGCAATCAAGTGTAGCGCAGGGGATGAAATGAACAGAGAATAAAATACGTCAGTGAATTCTTGACAAAACTTAGTCCTGGCGCTAAAGGACCTCAGTAGTTATAAAGCGCCATAAGACCGCACAACAACATTTCTGGTTTCTGTATCAGGATGAGAAAAAGTACTGTAGTAAACTAGGCGAGCTTGGTGGTAATGTTACTTTTTCTAAGAACTGCGAGTTCGCCTATATCAGTTTCTATTTTATACAAACAACATGAATTATATGGTACCACACTTTAACTAGTCATTAAATAAGCAAAAAAACAGGGCAAAATTTTTTCCGCGTCCCTCTTGGTTGCGGGTCTTGAAGACAGTAAGTAATACTTAAAGGTGGAATGAATTTTTGATGCGACTTATTTATGATAAAAACGAAGATTACTACCCCAGTTTCGGGTTATGCAAAGAGTTTCTTTGGATATATAATTTTCTATCAGCATTTAGCAGATGTTAACCAATTTTTTCCTTGTTTACTACATAACATACTGTAATACGCTATGAACACTCATATATGTGCGTACAAATAACTGATTTTCTTTGGGGAAGCGAACATTTTTCCAGGGGGAGCGGAGCCCCCCCGCGTCCCCTACCTCCCCTGTATGGCGACAGGCCCGGCGCAAAGCAACTTTTGCTATCAAATTTTTTGAGCGTTGAAGTGCAGTCCAACTTCCGCTACGAAAACTTGAACAAAGCGCAATGCAGAAACAATAAGCAATTTTTCTTATAGAGTTATGGATGCTTTTACCAGAACACCTCTAAGCGGCAATGCGAGGCCAACTATAATTTACTAAATATATAGCATGGTTCCCTTGGTAGATATATAAAAATAAAAATAGTGCTAAAACATTGTAGTTTAAAGCTGGATTCACACTGGCAAACGACACGACAAATGTTGTGAATTGTTGTGTGGTTTTATGGCGCTTTATAACTGCTGAGGTCCTTCAGCGCCAGGACTAAATTTTGTTTAGAATTCACTGACGGATTTTTATTCTCTGTTTATTTCATCCTCCGCGCTACGCTTAAATGCTGAGCATTTAGCAAGTGTAACAGCAAATACCAGTTTTAAAGTCTTTGGTTTGACCCGACTAAGAATAGAACCCAGCCTACCAGCTTCCAAGGCGTTCGGAAATTTCCAAGTCTTTCGCGATTTCGAAATGTCAGTCTGATGCGATGGGTCGATGGCACGACGCTGTATCAGGGAGCAATGCACACCGCGCGAGATACGATCGTTTCCAAGGGAAACGCATAGCGGCATTCGCTGTGCTAAAGCTGATTAGCAGTTGCAGGTCGGCACTGGTACCGGCAGAAAAACCCGATAATGTCTAATAAGTTCTGTTACACCATTTAAAGCTACAGTACAAAGATTTGTTTCTTTTCAGTCAACACCTACAACCAAAACGGATATGTTTGGTAATATATTGTATATTCGTAAAACAATTTTGTGACTTTTATCTTTTCTAGTTTAATCTAGTTTAACTTGCTGTTGGGCTAACTTTCGCCGGTACTAAGAGGGTCCAAAACGGACAATTTGCAAAATTTGCTCTGCTGGACTTACTCTGATTACTGTTGATTTTAAAGCTTCATTAGCCAACGCACATAACCTTTGTAGATGCTTCAATTTTAGAGTTGGCTATAGTCTACTAAATACTAATGGAAAGTAAATGAAAATTCGGCATGGTTGATGGAAACTTTCGAAAGTGTAATTACCGCACAAATTTTCTGGCTTCAATAATTACACTGGTCAACACGATTTTTCTTGCATGGAGTTTTTCAACGGATTTGGGGTACTTTGAGGTCACTGAATCCGAATTTGGCGTTAGTTTTTGCCTATCACATCACATTTTTAGGATATGAAAGCAACATTTCAAAAAAAAAACGTTTTTTTCAAAATCTTGAACAATCTACGCTGCGTTCATGCACCCATAAATGAGCTCATCATTGCAATAGAAGGAGCCTACCTCCTTAAGAGTGCATTTCTTAAACTCTTATGAAAATTGAAAATCCTTTTTGAGAATTTTTGAATAAAGCATCAAAAACTAAATAAAGTGAAACACTTTGAAAAAAAAAACGCACTCTGAATCATTAAGCTTATCACAGGTGAAAGCAAACACGCAAAGATGATTTCTCTTCGTCTTGCTTATTTTCATAAAATAGAATTCGCAATTTTTAACATAAAACACACAAGCAACATTCGAAACGGTTACATTAATACTTTAAAACGACTTGCAGTGTAGTATAGATCCTGTGAAAACCTTCGCGCAAAGAAGCAATCACGTTAAGACTTGATGAATTTTCGATTTTTTTTTTGCTAATCTCTTATGAACTGCCTGTATAAGATACCTCTCATCAAACTCCAGCAGTAATCTGCCATCATGTTGCAGTTTCATCAACCGTGGTAACGTTTCTCCATCACTTTGTAATTTCCTGATGGAAACGCTCACCCTGTTCCTCGTTTACATCACCAAGGTTATTGATAAACTCGCTTAGGGGGTATGCAAGTAGTGCAATTCAATGCTCATTCTACTGCGTTGTTCTTACCGACTGAGAAGAAGCTCTTCCGCTATCTCTCTATAATTGTTAGCTTTCTTATTGCCAAGGAAGTTATAAATCACACCAGCAAATGCATTTTAAGCTCGAGCCTTAAGGGTGGTCATTGCAGTCACAAAGTGGTGGTACTTTAGCAACGTTCTGATCTGAAACCCGTCCTTTGCTTTTTTCTTTTCATAGCTTAAGCCAGGAAAGGTCGAGCATACGCAGCCAAAACAGTCTCCGGAACAACTAAGTGCTTTGGCAAACTACTTCATTAGTCCAAATTTCTATGGTGGTAGTACGATGTTTTTCCGATCAACCAGAGGGTTGCAACGTGCTATTGCTTTCTACTGTTTTGGGCATGAGCAAAAATCCCAAGAGGAAACCTTCGATTTATAAACTGTATGATTACACAAAAGGTGGCACTGATATTGTTGATCAACGCATGGGCACTTATTCTTGTCACACTAAGTCTCGACGTTGGATTGTGGCAGCTTTCGCTTACGTTTTGGACTCTTGTCGGGTGAATGTCTTCACTATCGTTGCTCTAAATAAAGGTCATGATCCGCAAAAGCAAAAATCATTCGACTTTGTGTTGGATCTTGCTTCTGAATTTATTTTGCCTCAAATTAAAGAGAGGCAGTTGGCAGGCCTCCAATTACCAAAGATTCGTAAAATGGAGCAAACGCTGGGATACGAGTTGAGCAACAGAACCGGCCTTTGTTGCACAGAAGCTTCCGGGCCTGGCCAAAAAGAACCAAAAGATGGCATGAACCTGTCCAGAAGTCAGTGACAATCTTGTGCAAAACCAGTGAGTTCAAACCATCTCACAAGTCTTTGTTTGAAGTGTTTGAGTACTAATTGAAAACTAAGATGACGTGTTTGACTTTGAGCAATTATATGCCAAAATATTTTTGTGGGATGACGTAAATGATACATAAATGATGTGGGTAGCCTATAGATTATTTCATTTGAAAATTTGTGCACTTTAGGCACTCTAGACAAAAAATTCGGTTTAGAAGTGCAGCTTTAATTTGGCATTTGCGCATTACAGCTTGCATGATATTGTGACAGTATACATTACAGTATACATTACTTTACTGCGTAGGCTTAGTTTATCACACATTTTATTATAACAGCGTTGAAATGGATTTGCAATTTGTGTTTCTTTGCTTGTGTGCAATTATAAGCATAACTGTCCGCATTCGATTTTTTTATCATAAAAAAAGATTTTTTTTTAATTTCTCATACTGACTTCTGGCGCGACACCGTATCTTTCTCGAGCGAGATCCTAAAGTAGACAAAGCATCGAGTCTTTCGTGATTCTAAAGACAGCACCAAGTACACAATTGGCCGATTCAAAAATTGAAGCTACTGCAGTGCTTAGGCCGGTTAGTTTTCCCTTGCATGTGTAATCTTTTAAAATTATATTTCTCATTCGAAATAGAAATTCAACTCATCCACCATAAAAAGATAAATGCGATATAGGTAATCGAACACAGGCCGGACATTATTTAAATAATATACCTTTATTGTTATTGATAAACTGATACCGTAAATAGTTTTTCAATCATCATGTAACATATCAAACTAACATAAAAAAAAAAGAAATCGCTAAAAGGGGCGATTTTGACACAAGTATAGATCTATCCCATGCGTTTGCTTTATAGGATCTTCTGAAGTAGCCTAGCAAGGCTAGCATTTCGATGACGATGACAAAGACGCTTTTTCAGAATGGCCGAAATAGCTCGAGGAAATACGGACAAGATTTCATTGTGCGTGCATTGGCAGCCCGCAGAGAAAGCAATATCGCGCCTTATAATCGCATTAAGCGTAACATGATTGACAGACGAAGTAAAATATCATCAAAAATAGGCACCTTTAGTAGACTTGCAAAATCTTAATTACAAAAACTAATTTTATGAAATATATTTTTAGAGCCAACGAGAAGAATGTAAGACAACCTTAAAAAACAATAGTGGCTCTCGCGTATGTAGTTTTCGAGAAATTAGCTTTGAAAATCTGAGCTTGTTCGAGGCCCCCCCAGACTGTAAACAGGCTTGAAAACCCCAGTTAAAATACGTTTAACGCGTCGTTATCGCGCGAAATCGTTCAGTATGAATTGGCCGTCGTACACGTAACACAGCAACGTCATATGACGCGATAACGACGCCAGTGTGAATCAAGCATACAAGCACTTCCTTGCAGGTAATTGTTTGCTACTACGATGAATTTCAATAAACTAAGCTTAATAGAATTTATTTAGAAATTAGAAGTGATCGGATCATCTTTTTAAACATTTGCAGTGCTATATTTTCTCGAATAAACCAATACAAATTATCTTATTCTTAAAGTTTCAGGGGTCGAAGCTCGGACACTCTGTCCTTAAAAAAGCATTTCGGTGTTAAGTAGCGTTTACAACGAATAGGATGCGATTTTTCGCCGGGAACTGACGGTGAGTGCGAAGGTAAGCTGCGAAACAGTTGTAGGTTATAAGTGACGTGGATCAGGGCTGCCGTCCTAAAAATAAGTGGTCTGGGGGGCAAAACTCCCCAGACCCCTTCTTTCCTTTAGAAGTTATTGCGTACGTCAATTTTAATAGCTTGTCACACGTAAAAACAGTAAGGAGACATAGCTAGGCAAGGCGCAACAAGCAAAGTGTTATTTAAGCTATTACTGACTGTACCACGATAGCAAGATTGTTGGTTCAACTTCCACTTACATCTTTGTTGCTTCCTTTGATCAATAAATGCTCAATTTTACTACGGTTGTCTTTTGTGTACCTAACAAGTACTAATGAGCAGAAATAATTTAACAGTATATTTATCCAGAATATTCGCGTAGCATTCGTCATTCCCAAACACCTTCTCCAGGGGTGTCCAACCCGCACGCCAAAGCTTTCAAAGCGGCCCGTTAAACTTTGTACTAGGGTTGTAATTCCGGGAAATCCCGATCCCGAATTCCCGGGATTTGGGGTATTTTTTTCCAATCCCAATCCCGGGATTATATGTCTAGAAATCCCGGGACTTATTAAATTTACTATACCCCTGATTGACCGTTTTAATTCAGCCTACGGAAGTTACCATCATGTAATGTTACAATTCTAAAGTACAGAATTAAGTTTTACGTACCCTAGCTCAGCGTTTCTCAAATGGTGCACCGCAAGGGTTAGCTAGGTGCGCCAAACTTGTATTTCCGAATGTTTAGAAAAATTAGCAAGTGAAGATACCACCTTCTACATCTTAGGAGATATTAACATCAATATCAACGAAAGTTCCAAGGAAGCACTGCTAGTAAAAAAATACACACACGCAATAATTAGTAGCGGAGCTGTTTCTCTAATTACCAAACCTACACGAGTCACAGATAATTCGGCAACCACAATTGATCATATCATTACCAATGATGTTAATCATGATATAGTGCCCCGTGTCATTTGTAATTCAATGACAGATCACTATCCGATCACTTGTAAACTCTCAAAGATTCCAGTTTCTCGTAAACATTTTAATATGCCTGTTTACAGGGATAAAAGTAAATTCTGTAGCGATGATTTTTCAGAAGATTTATTTAGTAAATTGGAAAACCTGATGTCCTGTAACCTACCTCTTACCCGCGAGAATTTCGACGCCGTATTTCATCAGTTTGTTGAAACTATTGCTGGCACGATTGACAGACATGCACCGCAGAAACGCTTGAGCCGAAAGCAGGCCAAACTTGCAAGAAAACCCTGGATAACTAAAGGAATCTTAATCTCAATTAAAAAAAAGAATTTTATGTTTAAAACTCATTTTATCAACGGAAATACTATCGAAAAATACCTTTTTCGTCGTTATTCCAATATTCTAACCAAAATTAAAGCTCTCTCAAAGAAGCAACATTTTTATACCGAATTCGCAAAAAATAAGACGAATGCACGTAAAACCTGGGAGATCATTAGATCGGTATTGCCTAACAAATCGAAACGTGAGCCCCCTTGTTCCCTTAAAGTTAATGGTACAACCTCGGAAGATCCAATTACTATTGCTAATGAATTTAATAACTTCTTTTGTACTATTGGATCAAATTTAGCTGACAAAATTGAAGAAATTCCGAACCAACGGCCCGATGACTTCTACGACAAAAGCGTTTATGATTCGATGTATCTTGAACCACCAAAGCTTACAGAAGTATATAATCAAATTATGGCTCTTAGAGACAAAGCAGTCGGGTACGATAATATTCCCTCGTTTTTTCTAAAATCGGCCAAGCACGTGATTACCCCATTTCTGCAATTATTTATTGACTATATGTTTTCTGAAGGCTACTTCCCTAGCAGCTGTAAAATCGCTAGAATAACCCCCATATTTAAAAATGGAGCGAAAGACGAAACCAATAACTATCGACCTATTTCCATATTGACCTGTTTCTCCAAAATTATAGAAAAACTCATTTATACTCGCCTTATGGAATTTTTTAAGAAAAAAAAAGTTATCTATGAAAATCAGTATGGTTTTCAAAGCAAGATTTCTACGGTACATGCCCTGCTGGATGTAGTAACAACTTCATATGATAATATTAGCAGTAATCAATTTACCGGATTAGTACTGATTGACCTTAAGAAAGCATTCGACACGGTATCCCATAGCACACTTTTAGCGAAATTAAATAATTATGGTGTTCGTGGTGTGGCGTACAATTTGATACAATCTTATCTGTTACACAGAAAACAATTTGTCTCCCTCAACAAAACTCGATCTAAGCTTGAAAACGTAACATTCGGGGTTCCACAGGGGTCCTCACTAGGTCCACTGTTCTTTCTCATTTATATTAATGATTTGACTAATGCCTTAGAAAGTAAACCACGATTATTTGCAGACGATACCTGTCTAATGATTTCTGCTGATAATTTACCAAGTATGCAAAACAAAATAATTGCTGAGTTGCAGAGGCTCCATATATGGTGTTCAGTGAATAAATTAACCATAAATCTTTCCAAAACCTCTATTCTTATAGTGCCACCAAAATTAAACAGGAACATCAACTTGCAGCCGAGACATATAGTAAGTAACAACATCCCAATTGATATAGTAAATAGCGTTAAATACCTAGGAGTGTTTGTAGATCATCAGCTAAATTTTAAGGACCATATCAAAACAGTGGAAAGCAAAGTGGCTCGGTCTATAGGCATCATGTTCAAGTTAAAACATGTTTTCCCCAAAAAAACTTACTACAGCTGTACCATGCGCTTATACATCCAATCTTAGCATATGGAATTCTAATCTGGGGGGCGACTTATCCTTCATATCTAAAGAAAATAAAAACATTGCAAAACAAAGCAATGAGAATCATCTCTGGATGTAACTATCTAGATGACGCTATCCCCATCTATAAGAATCTCAAAATATTGCGAATAGAGGATTTATTTAGATATGAAACCGCCAAATTTGTTTTCTCCTGCGTTTCGAAACAAGCTCCAAAGCCTTTTTCTAACTACTTTTTGAATATTAACGACGTTGCTTATAGAACCACGAGACATTCAATTGATAACTTAAATTTATATATTCCACGATATCGAACTAATAGATTACAGAGATGCATAAAGTATCAGGGAGTCAAGGTTTGGAACTCCATTCCAAAAGAATTGAAATCTCTAGAGTTTAAAGCTTTCAAGACCCGTTTGAAAGAATTAATAATTTCAAACTATAATGGTGATTAACACTAATCGAGTTTGTTAATGCAATTTGTAAGGCACATTGTCGCATCCAACGACTTGATTGTAACGTAGCACTTATGTGATCGGCGCTGCTCGCGTCTCCATTTTACGTCTGACGTGGTCGCACACGCATTTGAACAAACTTATATGAAATTCATAAATAAAGCAAAATTCTTTTTTATATATTACTGACACTGGGTGGTTGCTTGACTCGATGACCGCAGGGTCCATTCGCAACTTCCCGGTCGCCATATCCTGTACTTTGTGTTGTATGAAGTTGCTTTTACCGTATAAACTGACTAAAGGTATGTTTTTGCGACGAAATAAATCTGTTCTGTTCTGTTTCGTAAATTTACGACCTGTTATTTGCACTATTCTTTATTTTCGGAATTTATACAATTGGATACGATGACCATCTCGAAGTTGTAAGATATCCGACATTGCAATTATTACAGTCATATTCTTGGCGCAAAACCCTTTTCCTGGCATGCTGCTCTACATGAGTGGAGTCAGAGAGAGACTAAATAAAGTTACTATTTTCTACACTCGATAAAGTTGTTGATGGAAACAGTATGATGTGCTCTAATGCCTCTAATACTTATAGCAGCTAACAGATAGCTCAGCTTCTGCCCAGAGAGATTTTTGTTCTTTCCATACTACATTTTTTAATTATTTGCTCAATCCCGAATAATCCCGGGATTATAAGTCTAAAATACCGGGAAATCCCGATCCGGGATTGTATAAACTGGTCCCAAATTTACAACCCTACTTTGTACATTGGTTAGTTAATTCGTCCCCAAACGCTGACACGATATTTTGAGGTACAGATTCGAGTCCTTAAATAGCATGTTGTGCTAACGAAGGTGTCCCACCAATGACGTGAAAATGCAGCGCGTGCGTGTACGCACACGCATGTCGCACGCCATATGGTTTCGATTGTTTTGTTGTTTCACTTCCACTTATTATGTCGTCATATTAAAACATGCTGTTACATCATAGACCACTATATACAATGAACTGGTAACTAAACACAATGCGCATTGTATAGCATTGCATGGTCACTTGTAACTGAATACGCGTTCGTAATTTCCGCGCTTTGCACGTGCCATGACATTTTGCTTTCATTTTAAATTTAGCATTGAGTATAAATATGGCCACGAAAAATAAGATAAAATTTTTCAAATTGTTTTTTATATATTGTCGTCATGGTACTAAATCATGGCCCGCGAAATTTTTGGAAAAGCAGATGGACGGTCACTCAAAAAAGTTGCTCGCCCCTGACCTACTCTGTAAGATGGCATGCGCCGCTTTCTCGTGATGGAAAAACTGAGACGGAACAATCGAACCAATTGAGCAAATCAGAATCTTAAGTTTTGTTCTTTTTTAATATTGTTTTTTTTTGGTATTTGAAATTAAGCCCGTCGGTGAGATCAATGACAAACGCTACAGCTACTGTATAGGTTGTACGCTGTTGTTACTTTGACAAAACAGGAGTACAGTCTATTCAAGGTTTGTGGATTTAGGACGGCGCACACGCCTCTATTCGGGTTACTAGCCTCAAGGCAGAAGAAGACAGAACCTACTATTGCAAAAAGAAGGTATGCTGAACCCGCGCTCGACCGCAGCACTGCGTGAATCTGTGTCACTTTACGAGGCATTCTAGAAAGCAACCGTAAGGTGATTTGCAGAACAGCCCAAAAAAAAAAAAACGTATGGATTCGAACCCTGCGTAAAATACTTCCGTCAAAAATCGCACGAAATTTCGTAGAACGACAAATCCCATAAAATTTGAATTTACTGTCAATTGACCTTTATTCAGTGAATGAACCGATATTTTATTGAAGCAATCATTGCTTTTTCTAACTTGAGCAACCTGCGCTTACAAAGCGCAACCAACTGTTTACAGTTCGCTACGCAATGCCGCACAATCTGTTGTATTTATTTCAGTTCGCAACGCAATGAAGCTCTAGCATCATTTACTTTGTTTAAAGCCCCGCGTAGGTTGCGCCGCGACCAAAAATAATACGTAGGTTGCGCCGCGACCAAAAGTAAGTTTTTTTTGTTTTTTTTATTGTAATAATGCGCCGCGACCAAAAATAATTGTAATAATGCGACCAAAAGACCAAAAACTTATATCGCTTCAAATTGCGAAATGTATGAGGCGCCGTTTGGAAAAAATAATTTAAGTTTTTCCTCATGTTTTTTCGGCCAATTTAAGCAACATTTTGTCCAATATATTATATAGGATATTTTCTGGATAGGACAAATATGTGGTTTAAAATAGCCGAAAAAACTAACGCAAAATATATAGAAAATTTCCTAAATTTGTTACTTTGACAAAACATATTTATACTTATACTTTATACAAAATTTATACTTACAAAAAAAAAAAAAAAAACGACAGAGGATTCAGTAAACGCAGTTAACAGGGAAGCAAAAGCAATAGTTAAGCCTTTAAAGATAGAAGATCGATTAAAGCAGTACAGCAACAACGAGGCTTTTATCACCTTGAAGGATCATAAAGACGACTTTATGAGTAATCCCAAATGCAGACTTATCAATCCTGCTAAGTCAGATGTAGGTTTAGTAAGTAAGAAAATGCCGGACAACATTAACACTGCAATTAGAAAAAAATCTAATCTAAACCAATGGCGAGACACGCAATCTGTTATAAACTGGTTCAACGATATTCCAGACAAGAAAAAGTGCAAATTCATCAAATTTGATATTGTCGAATTTTATCCTTCTATATCTAAGAATCTTCTTTTGCAAGCTATTGAGTTCGCCAAATCCATAACTACTGTTCCACAAAGTGTCATCAATATCATTTTACACTGCAGAAAATCATTTCTTTTTGAATCTGGTAACATTTGGATTAAGAAAAATGAACCTGATTTTGATGTAGCAACGGGAAGTTATGATGGTGCAGAAATTTGTGAACTTGTTGGTCTTTATATTTTGCATCTACTTGAAAAAGAATTTGGAGCTGGTTGTTTTGGTTTATACAGAGATGATGGTTTAGGTTACCTTAAAAATCTATCTGGCCCAGATAACGAAAAATGCAGAAAAAAATTGATTAAGATTTTTAAAAAATGCGATTTAAAAATCACTTCCAACACAAATCTTTCTTGCACGGATTTTCTTGATATTACGCTTGATCTTGACAGAAACACTTTCCAACCTTTCCGAAAACCTAACAACAATCCCCTCTATATTAATAAGAGCTCCAATCACCCTTCTTCTATTTTAAAACAAATACCAGAGATGATCCAAAAGAGAGTATCTTCTTTGTCTTGCAACGAAGCTGAATTTAATAAGGCTAAACCTGACTATGAAAGAGCATTGGACAACAGCGGTTTCAAAATTAACTTAAACTACACTCCCGAGAATGGTAAAAGACGAAACCGCAGACGTAATGTCACGTGGTTTAACCCCCCGTTCAGTTCAAGCGTCGAAACTAATGCTGGCAAAATTTTTTTGAATTTGGTTATTAAGCACTTTCCCCCTGCACATAAGTTGTGCGAGTCCGGAGTTTTAAAGCGGGTTTGGTAGCGCTGCCAGACTGCACGGGAAAAAAAAGGACGCGCTGTAGTTTTGTTGAATGTATATTGATTGAATTTCAAGCGTTTACAGCGGTTATCTAAAATACACAAAATAACAAAATATGTAAATTTAGCCAATGCACAGAACGACCAAATATAATAGCTTAATAAATGCACAGCGCAACAAAAATATGACAATTTGGAAATTATGCCAAAATACACAAATTAAACCTACAAAGGATAATAAACCAAAACATCAGCAAATTAGGCCTACAAAGGATAAACTAATCAAAAGCCTTCGACTCACCAACTTTTTGGGGCCAAACCTCACAAAGTTAACTCCATTGTCCAAAATGGTGATCAACAACAAAACTATGCACACACAGTCTACCGGTACCTTGCAATCATGCAAGAACCCTGCCTATACAGTTCAAGGCTGAAAACCAGCACATAAATTAATTACAATAACCTAAAGAAAATTCCCCTGACAACCTAAAAACCCTATCTAAGCCTTAAACTAACCCATACAACAACTAACTACATCTTAACTAACTAAAAGGGACAGATGGAACTAGGCCTAGGCTAACAACTACGCAGACAAGCCAGGCATACAGTTGTCAGGCAACAATCACAACAATGACCAATCAGAACACACCACGCTAAATCACTCACGCGTGACAAAAAACTATTTAAAAGAAAAAAAAAAAAGGAAATCGACATAAGTATCACAGAATTTTTAACAGAAGAAACTTGAAGCTAAGTTACAGTTGTATGCCGAACATGGCAGCCATTATCAAAAGCCATAACAAAGCTATTTTGAATGAAACATTAGCAAAACCATCAGCAACTAAGTCATGCAACTGCAGAAATAGAGATCAATGCCCTTTGGAAGGCAATTGTTTGGAAAAATGCTTGGTCTACAAAGCGGTTGTAAAAACGGAAAAGAGCACGAAGTCTTATATAGGATGCTGTGAAACGGCCTTCAAAACTAGATACAGTAACCACAAACTTTCATTTAGCAAGAAAACCTACTCCACAAGAACAGCACTCTCAAAGCATATTTGGAATTTAAAGGAAAATAACTCGAAATTCAAAATTTCCTGGTCCGTCATAGCCCAAGTATCCCCAAATTTTTGCAAAGGAAAACGCTGCAATCTGTGCCTAACGGAGAAATTACTCATCAACAAGTGCATGAACGAAGATTTGTTAAATACAAGAGACGAATTGCTGTCTAAATGTCGCCATAAAAACAAATTTAAATTAAAACAGTGCAATCTATAATTTTTATCTTTACTTGTAGGACTAATTATTATTTTCGTTTTTAGTTAATTTGATTGATTGATTTTTAACTATTCCTCTTTCGCTAGCCCCTTTCATTTTCTTAAATGTTTTATGTTTACCACGATTGTTGCGTCATAAATCCTTCCTATAATTTTTCACCAAAATTTTTTCATCCTTTTAGTTAGTATAGTCAATCAGATACAGACAAAATTCGCATAATCTTCTCTACTTGTAAAGATAACTCCACCTCACCTCTCATTATTTGGAAAAAACTGTAAGTACCGTTTGTTAAGCGTATAACCTTAATGTTTTCTTTTATTTTGTAGCTTGCACCTGAAGATTGCCATACGTGGCATGAAACACCGTGTAGTGCGTTTGTAGCCAAGAATAATTTTTATTTATTTATTAATGCTCTGACCAATTTTTGGACATCGAGCTCTTTGTTGAGATTCAGACATCATCACTTGAATTTGTAGAAAATTTCCTATATAATATACAAGATAAATCAGTGGCGCAGGTAGGAATTTTCAGTAGGGGGGGAGTTGAAACCCTTAACCGAATTTTAACTTCAATGTTGTCACTTATGACGCGGTTGCGCAAGGCAGAGATTCATACTTTTGTTAGTGAAGAACGGAACCCATATCGCAATTATATAGTATGTCGCCTATACCACAAAAACTCATCGCTAGCTATAGTATACGTGGCCTAGCGGTACCGCGTGAAGATGACAGATCCTTCGTGACGGATTCGATTCACGCGGGAGCCGATCGCATTTGACATATACAGCGGCGCACCCAGGATTTGGTAAAGGGGGGAACACAATTGAGATCTGGGGGCGTAGCCCCCAGCCGCCAACGAATTTTTGCAGTTTTCACATAAAAAACACTCATTTTAGCACACTTTTTTATCGAAAAAGGGCATGCAGTGGTGCAGTCACTATAAACAATACAAAAATCTTTTTGTGGCTTATGTCTAAAAGCAGAAGCTTAGCTAAAATAAGTAAAAGAAGGCTGCAACCATTATTAGTTCGAGAAATTACAGACTGAAAGTTAGGTTTTAGCAAATTTAGTTTTTAGGTTGTGATGCTGTGATGTTACAACAATCGCAGATGAAGCAAGAACCAAAATTATCGTTTTTTACGACAAATCAACGAATATCGGCTATAAAAGCACAAGCGTTGCCAAACCAATGGGAGCGGTTTAAACCACCGACCCCCTCTCCTTGCCTACGCCCTTGATTCAAAATATTATTGGATAAATTATCCAAAAAAGGCAGCGCAAAACATACAGGAAATTTCCATAGGCTATATAAGACAAATTATAGGATAAATTAGCAAAAAAGCAGCGCAAAACATGTAGAAAATTTCCGATATAATATATAAGACAAATTTTTGCATAAATTTGTTTTTTTGGCTAATTTATGCAATAATTTGTCTTACATTATATAATAAGAAATTTACTATATGTTCTGCGTTAGTCTTTTCGACTGTTAAACCACATATTTGTCCTATATACGTACAGAAAATATCTATATAATGTATTGGACAAAATGTTGCTTAAATGCTCACTTCTGATTATTGGGTAAAAAATCTTATACTATAATTTGTAAATCGCTTTTTCTCGATGTATGACCTAACCAAAATTAAACTACAGTATGCCTATTTCCATTTAAAGGAAAATCTTTTTCTTTTCCGTAAAAAATGCCATCAAAAATTGAAAGAAATATTGCTTTTTGTTGCAATTTAGAGAAAATAAAACTCACTTAATAAACTCTTTGCTTTAACTCAACTTCCGCGATGAAGGAACTGTTGGCTACCGCGGCTTTGATGAATTTACGCAACAAAAAAGAACAATAAGCACGTGGTTGTAAGGTCGTCTCGCTTCACTGGCGATGCATTTTCGTTTTTGAATTTGGTGGCACGTCAGAAATAAATCATTCAAAGTTGATAAAAACAAAAAACGCTTAACTTTTCTTTCTTTATTTCATTACTGGCAATACAATTTTCTCTTTTACTGACGGTTAAATCGTTCTTCATTCTCATTCGAACTAACAGGTGGTCGCTTGACTACTACTGTAGAAGACCTAACCGTTTCCTTCACCGCTTTCCTTTGCTCATTTTCCAACGATAATGTATGCTTCTAAATTGGGCTAATTCAAATTTCCAAGTTTGTTTTCCTTTGTATAATGTAGCATTTATTGCTAAAAGTATGTTTTTGTAGTTGTTGCCTTTTTATATTTATTTATTTTGTTGGTAATTATGCTGTGTTTTCGGCGTTTGGGCCAAATAAAGCTGTTTGATTAATAATACCAGGACTTTTAGACAAGCAAAGTTTATTACGGGTACACTGTTGCAAATCATTGAACTGAAAATGTAGTTTAATTTAATTCAGTTGGACTGCTAATTTATTTCAATTCAGTCAGTCAACTGCCATTAATTGGCTATTTTTCTCAATGACCCAATGTTTGCTGCATAATGTAGCTTGCTAATCTTGTTTTATAGTGTAGGCTAATACGTTGCTAAGAATTCACGTAGGTCGTAACTAGGGGTGGATCCATTCAGTTTTTTTCTAATTTTGAAATTCGAATTTAAATTTATTGACTTTGAAAAAATTAAATTCAAATTCATTGATTTTAAAAAAACGAAATTCCAAATCAAATTCAAATTCATGAAGAATTTGTGAGCGGATTCAAATTCAAAATTCAAATTCAATCCAACTTAGGCCTACCAGTCACCAGTATACTCACCAGTGTCGCCACTCATCAGCCACCTCAACTAATTTCATACTTGGTCAGCCAGATTATTATAATTATGCGTTTAAAACAAGAAATATTTTAAAGTACTGTAGGTTTAGCGAGTAGCAACTTGTTCAAAATATTTTCACTGAAGAAATGCGTAAAATAAAGTAAAAGTGTAGCTAACTGCAAAAATGACAGTACAAGATGCAAAAAAACATAACTTTTATTAGAAAACACCCCAATCAAAAAAATTGCATGGCAATCATCGGGCAACTCATGTAACTGCCCGGTAATTGCCATGTAATTTTTTTGATTGGGACGAAGTACAATTGACGAAAAGACGAAAATTGCTGACGTAAAGACGCATTTCATTGGATAAATTAGCAAAAAAGCAGCGCAAAACATGTAGTGTGCAACTTTACTTCAAATTTAAACGTTATAAAAACCTATAAAGGTATGAAATCCGAGCGATTGAGTGTAAAGTCTATTCTCCAGCGTGTGCACTAGGGAGGTTACTGTGGCCAAAAACAACTTCAAAGCGCCTCGCAGCGTCATATTAATTTTGCCATCATAAACTTTCTGTTGGCTTGATAAAATTTTATGGATCGTTTGCAACATTAACTGATATAAACCAGAAACAAATTGCTACATTTGCTTTGTAAGGTTTAAATCGAAAAACTCAAAGTTCGTGGTAGGACGAACGATCTTTTCGGCGAAAAGCTTATTTCAGTATAGAAATGGTCGCATGTGGGTTACCACGCGTCCTCATCATCCAGAATTGGCGGAAAACATGTTAGACAAATCATTGTAAGGCTATATTCGGGGCTGCAAAAGAAATCCATCATGGAGATATGTTTTTTCTTGCCACTGATGAAGGTTTGCTAAGGCAGGTTGCAGCAGTCCATCATTTGAAAAATTCTGCAAGAAGGAACCTGAGAGCAGTGGGTGCCATCTGGTTTGTTGGTTGTGTGTATCTGATTGACATGCATTATTTCAGCACGAATCTTTTTGTTGGTTATTTGTGGTTATTTGGCTCATCAGAAATAGCTTCTTTTTTCAGCTTTTTTTGCCATAATCAGTTGGAGTAAATTACAGTAAGCCCTCGCTTTGATGGTGATGAAGACTATAAAGCGAAAGATAAGTTCGCCGCTTTTCTACAAATCAAAACATCCAGTGCAAATAAAACAACTTTCAAAAGCTGCTGACAAAATTGTAGCTGCAGATATGTGGTTACAAAATTATCACTGACTATTCTCAGTCAGCTACATATCAGAGTGGGACTGCAAAAGATGGCGAAGCCACATTTGCACATTTTCTCTGGATTGCCAAACAACTGGTTTGTGCATGCAATGCGATGGGTAATGTTTTATCAACCATAAACAAGTCACAGCTTTATGCTCCTACTGTGTCGCGTCACTCTTGTGCCTTAGCGTTATCATTGCCACTGCATAGTGCATAGGCATTCCTAAAAACTGCATTTGTTTCAAATTTTTTCTTTTTGCTGATACAATGACACTTTAAATTAATTCTTTGGTTTTATTAGTTAGCAAAGTATTATTGCACATCTTAACTTCGAGAATATTTGCGCAATCGAAAATATATTTCATTGAAATTGCTAAAAATTCAGTGTGTTTATACTGAAACATGATCGTTGAAGGCCAATGTGTGTGAACATGCAACTTCTTTCCTTATTTCATAAGCATATTAGAAAAAAAGCACGAATTGTAGCCTATAGCAATGGTTTTAGCCCCTGGGTCACCAGCGACCCACATAGGTAATAGTGAATGGCGAAACACCTGGGCGTTTAAGGGTTAAGCACAAAAACAGCAGAAAAAATGACAACTAATGTAATTCCCATTGAACTAAAACAATTCCGCTAGTTCTTTTTCAGATTACGACTTTAGTTGTTCGCCTTGGAAGCTGGTAGACTGGGTTCTATTCTCAGTCGGGTCAAACTGGTATCTGCTGTTACACTTGCTTAAGTGTAGCGCGGAGGATGAAATGAACAGAGAATAAAAATACGTCAGTGAATTCTTGACAAAATTTAGTCCTGGCGCTGAAGGACCTTAGCAGTTATAAAGCGCCATAAAACCACACAACATTTTATTTTAACTGTAGTATGGATAACTTCTTTACGAATTTTGAACTATCGGATCTGATGATTATCGATGTAAAAGTTTCGTTGAAAAATCGGTTCTTTTTTATTAATATTAGCTTGTGATTCAGAACGTGTTGTTTTGAACAATAGAATATCATCAGTGGAGGGCAAGTTAGTTTTAAAAAGGAACTAGTTACAAGTTACAGTTACTTTCGTGCATACCGCATAACCAAAAAAATTACCAAAAAAAAAACCACAATCAATTCTTGACTTGTAGAGTTCCATGGTGTGTGTTCAACCCCAAAGTCACTCATCTTTGTATTAAAACCAAACAAAAGTATATGATTCTGATACGATTAACGCTACAATAATAACAATTAATTGCCTTTTAAAAGCGAAAACATTTCAAAGTGATTATCACTAAGCCCACAGCGCTTCGGCTTTAAAATGTCTTTTCCAATGCTAAAAAGTCGTTCAACTGCAGCACTAGAAGCAGTGGCATAGCGAGAAATTTTAAGAGAAAGGGGGGCCATTATTTCCACATTTTTTTCAAGCGTAGTTTTTTAAGGATGAACTAATTTGAAGCTGATTGCGAAACATAAAAGACTCTGAGGTCCGGGAGCATGGTCCCCCGGAAAAATTTTAAAAATTTACATGATGTAATGGCTATTTTAATGCTTTTTGAATAATTTTCGGGCAAATTTTGTTAAAAATTTTCAATTCTATTTCTAAGGGCTTACCAAATATGATGCATTTTGTTCGCACATTTTCGATTATGCGTGCTTAAGGCTTTTAGTTATCGAAGAGGTTCGAAATTATGAAAAATTGTATCCATCAAAAATAATGACTGGTTGGGGGATGCTTATCCCTAATCTTACTCCTATGGATCCGCCCCTGGCCATAAGCTACGAAAGCTATCAAAAGAGTCTGGCATATTACAGTCACTTGGCACCATTATTTTGCTCTGTTTTACTAAAAGGCAAAATCAAAAGGGGGGGGGGGGGCATGGCACAATGACCCTCTTCTTAAATGCACTCCTGACTAGAAGGAAGAGCAGTATTGTAATGAGTTAAAATTTCTATAAGTTCTTCACACATAAAAGCGTTTGCATCAACAGTTTGTGAGGGCGGGACGAAAAGAAATTCCTCCACTTTATCGATATTGCAAGATCTTCGTCGCTTTGACTGTGCCAACAAACAGCCAAAAAAACTGTCACTTGAGCTTGCACCACGGTCGTAGTCTGTGCCACTACTTGTCGAAGAATTTAGAGCATTGTCGGTTTCCTTGTTTAGTGTATTGATCATTCTTCTTTTCATTTCAACCTCAATTTCAGTGGGCTCGTCAAAGAACCAAGCTCATATGAATGGAGTGAAATTAAATAATTTTTTCCATTGTTTTAGTGGACAAAGATGCCCCATAAAACTAACTGTAACTTTTGAGGTTCTAAAGTGGTAACTAGTCACAAATTCCGTTACTTTTGTAGGAAAGTAACTTAGTTACAGCTACAGTTACTAAAAAAATAACTAACTTAGTTACAGTAAATACAGTAGTTACAAAAACAAAGGTAACTAGTTGTTGCCTACCACTGAGTATCATACAAAACCCCCTCCTACGTTAAAACAAAAAATAATGGCACCATACCTGCGCGATGCAGACATTTGTTAAAGTGTGAGTTTCAATGAAAAACAAACATTTATATCATATAGTCCAGTGTTTCTCAACGTGGGCCCTCAGGCTCACTTATGGGCCCGAGGATTTTTGAAATGGCCCTGAAGTTTTCATCGGGCTTACATTAGGTCCCAAGAAAAATGCATGGCTGGAATTTACAATTTATCTGCTAAAGTAAATTTATGATAGTATGAACTTAGACTCAAGTGAGTACAAACCAATTATAAACAGATTTAAAAAGCGCCGAAAACATCTTTTAAATTTAGGTAGTCTTGAAAAAGACTGTTTTTGAACCAAACATTTTCGTCTCGCTCTCTTCAGGGTTCAACGCGAGAGTTAATTGAGAAGGAAAAAGGTGGTCTATATATTATCATCAGCTTCATCGAAAAATCTGCAACAAAAAAGGAAAAAGGGCTCTGATTGGTTGTTAAAAGACAGACGGATTGTGATTGGTCGAATATGGATGAATTTTAGAATCTAACTCAACTATCGGAGAATTTGGAGTGAGTAGACAAATTCCTTTTGACGGCACAGAATAGGTTTCAGCGTTTTGATGAAAGTTGCCTCCAGCGCCCCCAAGTGGAAATTTGTTCTCGCTTTGGCTAAAACCGAAAACTGGTCAATATGATAATGAGATGCGCAATCAGGATGTTGGATTAAGTGTAGACCAATAGCTGAATCACAGTCTAGCTGATTGAGTGGAGTAGCAATTTTGCAGTTACGTTTGGGAAGAACTTTGGTTGGATTTTCTTTATTTCGAATTGATTTTGGAATGTGTTGATTGATTCTATCTTGCAGTCGTAGGGATGTGCGACCCACGTACCGGCAATCACAGCGGCACACGTATTGGTATACGACCATACTTTGATGAGTGATGGGCACAGCATCCTTATAGATTGAAGGCAGAATCTTTCTGGTTTGGAAAATGACACGAGGATCGACGGCTCTAAAACAGTTTTGAACGTTAGATTTTACCTGTTTTTCGAATTTACGAGAAATATTGCCAATCCAGGGTAGTTTTAGATACACAGGGCATTTCTTTGGTCCTTCTTTGGGCAGTAATTGAAAACGGGAAATTTTCTTGGAAATGCTGGAGTTGATTATTGTTTCAGGGTAACCATTATTCTTCAGAATGGAGCGAATGCAGTCCAGTTCTTGTTTAACTTTACCAGGTGAACAGATTACGAGGGCTCGATGAACTAACGTTTCGATTAGGTTCGTTTTGCGCTTGGAAGGTGCAAAAGAATCCCAACGCATGTAGCGACCAGTGAATGTAGGTTTTCTGTATACTGATGTTTGAAATTGTATTTCGGATTTGTCAACTTTCACGTCGAGAAAAGAGAGTGCTTGATCGGCTTCTTTTTCCATGGTAAATTTCAAAGCTGGACCCAGACTGTATGGACTACCTAAAACGCACAAAGATGGTGTTCCCCTCCGACCCATCCTATCCATGATTGGCTCTGCTCAGCATGAACTGGCTAAATTTCTTTCGGCGACCCTTCAACCAGTTCACGATCTATTTTCCAGCAATTGCACCAAAGATTCTTTTTCTTTTGCTCAAAAAATGCAGCAGCTTACTTTTGACCCAGATGATTGCTTTCTCTGTTCCTTCGACATCTCAAGTTTGTTCACTAATGTACCTTTGGCTGAAACTATTCAAATTTGTGCTGACACCCTCTATGATGGCGATCTTTCACC